>LVTN01000026.1:610296-920613 GCA_001649415.1 Musa itinerans | reverse complement strand
AGCGGTGTTGTAGGCTGGAGCTCAAAGTGGGTCTGTTCCGGTTTGAGTTTAATCCCCAGTAGCTGGATACCCGGTTGCAGAATAGCCTGTTCCTGTTTATGTTTAAGTAGAACCAAGAGCAGATGAGGAAACAATGCAAGCGGTTCAATTCCAAATAGATGCTTGTATCCTTATTTCTATACCACATGTGTTCGATAGATTGGATTCCTCTATGCTATCGCGCACTATAAGGTTGGAATGTTTGAATGTCCCTACAGCTAGGCTCATGCTTTATGGCGCAAGGCAAGATGGATTCCTGTTTGACTTTGCCCCCACTTTCTTGACAGCTAGGTTAATACGAGATAGAGAGTCAATAAATTCTTTTCTGCGCTAACGGTAAGGGACGGGAAGGGAACAAACAAAGGGTAGGTAGCCGAACCCGCAAGGGAAAACCAGTATCTGTCCTGAAGTAGAGTTCCGCGTCCTTTGTTCGACAGTCCAGGCCCATACTAAGTAGCATCAGGGAGAGTTGTTGAAGAAGCCTCATCTCTTTCTTTTGTTTGCACACTCAGCGGTTAAGGCGCTTGTAAGGAAATATTATAAGTATCAGAGGGAAGCAGCAAGCTACTCGAGTGGAGAGTCAAGAGTGAGGAAGCTATGCTGTGCTGTTTACTAGATTCTATATTTTGTTGATTGCGATAGAGGTGATTTGCTTGTTGGGTATGTTCCTGAAGTTGAGTCTCTTTCTGCTAAAGAGCATAAGTGTCAAAGTCTCTAGAAGCTTAATTGCGGGAAGGTAAGTTGAAAGTTCCATTCCTACAATACGATCTTATAGACTCCAATCTTTGACTGCCCTTATTTAAGCTCTTGACTCTGCCCTGCTGCTAGGTTAATATGATGCAAGAGTTCTCAAAGAAAAGTATATGCGCTTCTAGCTCTTTTCTAAACTTCGCCCTCAGGATAAGAAGTGGAATAATTCCAGTTCGAGAGGGTGAACTCGATATGTCTTGACTTCAATCTATACTAGGTGTAGGTGCTTGCTCTCAAGATGGAAATAAAGTATTAGTTTACTTGTGACTCACTGCTATGCGATAAAAAGTATAGCTTTCTTAAAGCGCCTAGCCTAGCCCAACTTAATAAACTAACTTGAATCGAATATACCTGTTCCTGTTCTAGGACAAGACTCAGTACGGGGAAAGTCAACTCTTGAATCAAAGTGGAAAGCCGAAACAAGATTAGTATCAGGGGCAACAGCTATATCCGGAGTAGGAACTTGATCAAAAGTAGTATCCGGAGTAGGACCCATAAGCTAGATCAGGTGAGAAAGCAGAAGGTAAAGTATAAAGGGGAAAAGGCCTAAAGATGTTAGGAGAAAATGCATTTCTACAGCGGATAGATAGGTGAAATAAGGAAGAATTTGCCATAATAGGAGTATCCCCGAGTTAGAGAAACAGAAGGCTCCTCTAGCGCTTGAACACCGCTTGCTTTTGTGCTTGTCCGCTCTTTTATGCTTGCACTTCTATACAAGCTTGAAACTAAACCTGGAGGGGTCCAATTAACTCCTTTTGACAATGCCCTTTACCACCGACACGACCTCAAGCCAATAACACCAATAACAGAACTATACTTTCTGTGGGCTGCAATTAAGAAGTTCTGGCTCTCATTTGTTGATTCTTTCGGAGACTACTTTCTAATTGGAAGAACTAAACTCTAAAGAAGCCAAGCGAAGTTATTGTGCACCGAACCTAGACTAGCGAACTAAAACTATCTATCGCCTAAAACTCGACTTGTTGCGAGCAGCTTACTCACTTTGTATCCTGGTAGTCCCTTTGCTTATAGAGCAGAACTGGAACTGTAAACTAGAAAAGAACTCGTAGACTTCAACCCGAACTGAAGATTCTCCTATTGCAAAACATAATCACCTATATCAGCAATCACTCCACTACACCTCTGATGAAACTGGACTACTGAGTGCATTTCATCTTTAACAGATGCTCATACAGGGCTAAGTAACCTTGTCTGGTGAAATCCTCTTGCTCTGTAAACTCACCACTCCTTCTCTATTTCCTACAAGTATAAGAAATGACATCTAAATGCTATCTTATAATATAATATAACTGATGAAACCTTACTCCTAGAGATCCTTGACTCTGCCTGATGAAACCTTACTCCTAGAGATCCTTAACTCTGCCCCTATCTCTCTTCTCCAGTCCAGTAACGTATTGTTTGTCTTCCTCTTTGCCAACCTATTCTCTTAGTTTAGTTTCTTGAGCTTGTTCACTCACGGACCTTTACGCGGACCGGACGCTGACGCTGATGCTTACGCACTTGTGATTGTTGGGCCTAGACCTGCTCCTGTCCTCAGAATTTATAGAATCTTTCGTTTCGTTTCTTTTGCATTTGGTAAATACTTGGTATACAATGATAGTAAACACAATGCTCGCACTACTGGAATGGAATGTCAATTGAATCTATTCCTGTCCCCTTAAGTAATTGGAACCAGCGCTCCGGTAAGATGTTATTTATACAAAAATATGCATTTAAAGCAAGGGGGTTCTGGGCCTACGTGAAAGTAGGATTTCTGGGCCCTCAAACTGTCCTGTCCTTTCGAATGGAATGTAAGTTCCCCTCATGATAGAAAGAAGTCACAAGGCAGCTCCGGACTTACCCGAAACTAGACTGAAACTAATTTTGCATAAACTCCTAGAATTTCACTTACAATTTGGTGTCGATTCATAGAGTGCATTTGATAATTGATTTAACTACTCACTAGCAACCCTATCTTGTGCGGAAGCATAACCAGATCTGATCTGATTGCAGGAAATGATGTTCAAAAGTCTAGCCCGGGTGGAAAAATCGTAGAGAGAATCTTCCCCTCTTAACTTACGTAGTTGCTTGCCCTTTTATACAAGTCAGGAGTTTTAGCAAGATCCGGATCTTTAGCTGTTCCAAATAGGGTGTTGGCGCAAGTTAGGGAGCTGTACGAGCTGTACCCGGAGTAGGGGATAGAATATGAAGCTGAGTATGGGTCTTAAGCGTGGAGTGAATGAGTTCGGGATGCGCGAAAGTTTTGGTGTTGGCGGTTAATAAAGTGTTCTGTTACGTTTGGGGCAGAAGCAGAATTACAGGCTTTATTAACGAGAGACAGAACAAGCTCAAGATATAGAAATAACCATCGTTCTCATCTGTAATCACTTTCCAATTGAATCTATCTCTTGCCTCTTGCTCCACTGATCTTCAAAGTTTCCCTTGTAGCGACCCTATTGCTTCTATATGTATCTTTCAAGTACCTCTGACACAAGCACTTGACCACTGATTGAATTAATACTTGCTGCTGCACTTATAAGTCCCGACCTGAATTTAGCCTCTGATTCCTCACCTGCTCCTGTATACTCGAACTACAAACTCATAATTGCAATTGCCAATTTCCCTGAAGCCCCTCTGGCTCTCCCGCTCTTAGTAGTAGCCGTAAGAAGAAAGAGAATCCCCAGGCCAGGTCAAGTTCCGGAGACTGCCCTTTACTATGAATTTGAAGAATCAAGTACTTGCTTTGCAGCGGGAAGGAAATAAATCAATCCATTAGCACAGAGGTTATCCAACTAACCCGGTCTTCCACTATGCAACTTGGGACAGACAGTGAGATGAGATGCGAAAGTTATTAAGTTGTTAGATGAGAGTCCTGCTCCTGTGAGAGTGGAATACTTAGTACCGAGGGGAATCTGTTAAGCTCTCATATATAAGAGAGAATGAAAGTGGTTCAGGACACCCATAAGAATTGACCTCTATGCTTTTAAACAAGAATTAAGTAAAAGGAATTGACCTATCCTCTGCCTTAGTTAGGGGAGAACAATCACCTCTCTCTAAAACAACAAAGGTAAAGCCAAGCACTATAAGGTAAAGCAAGCCAGATAAGCTTATACTAGTGCCATACAGAGTGTCGTACTTCTCATTGCTTAACAAAAGCAAACTTACAATAAAGGCCCCTTACTTGGCATCCTAAACTTCTTATAGATGGAGGCCTCGAACTATACCACTCCTTTTACTATCTAGCAATTGGGCCATAATACATAGGCCCGCGCATCTGTTGCCGATGGGCACTCCGACCTTGTTTCTTCCCCAGCTCTCGCTCTAGGTATGATAGAAGGAAGTCACCAGAAAGAGCTAGGTATGATAGAGGCCAGGCCGGTGACTAACCAACTAAGGGATGAGATGGAAAGGTAAACTAAGGGATTAAATGGAAAGGTAAAGTAGCACAGGACTTAGTAAACAAATACAGATTGGTAACTCCACTTCTTGTCCCACTGGAGCTCAAACAAAGTAATTTCATTCAACAAGTAAGTACCTTCTAGTAATTGGCACTACTAATAATTCCACTCAAAAGGAGGAATTGAACTCATAAGTCACAGAATTAATACCTTGACTAGAATGTAGGGAAGACTTAAGAAATAGGGGCTTCCTAGCCTAGTAACTTCATTCAACAAGTGGGCGTAGTGGTCCAGTTGCATCAGTAGTTCTTGTACACTTGTCCCATACTAAATTCATTCTTATATTATTTAAGTATCAAGTTTCGAAAGAGAGAAGCTCCACAGGGGATGGTTTAACTCTAAGGTAAGAGACAAATTGTCTACATGGCTCTGGTATTCTTACTTTTACTAGAAATTCTTATTAGTAGGGGGAATGTTTTCAACTGAGTCGGTAAAGGCTGAGTAGCGCAAGTCACCGGTTATTAGAAGTTCTGGACTTAAGTTCGGGCAACAAGTGTTGTAACTAAGGAGCCAGCAGTAAGCTGTTTTGAAGCAAAGGGGGAGTCATGTCATCTGCAAGCGAGTCACGTTTGAGTGGAAAGAGCCCTTGTATTCTCTGTCTAGTACCTATAGAATAGTAACTCCCCTTGTAACTTGACCTCGAACAGTCAAAGTACTGGCTTTGATACTGAAGCTGTAGAAGAGAAATCGAGTCCTGTCTTCGGTGGTTAGGAGTGAGTTTTGACGCATAGGTTATATGAGTGCTAGGAGTTAATACATCCTGAGTTAGGAGAAAGAGCCAGAGAGGGCACATGAATTAAGGGCACAGGTCTTGTAGTTGCCTCTTGCTCTAGTATGGATATCCGGGAATGCTGCTTTTTCGGAGGCAAGGGAAGATATTCATAAGACAAGTAAGTCAGGGGTAGATCTAGCGCATCCAGTATATGAGTCCGGGCCAAGTCACTAAGGAAGGAAAGCTAGAAAACAGAGGATCAGAGTATGAGAAAGGAAGGAAAGCTAGAAAACAGAGGATCAGAGTACGACTTATCGCAACTCTGCAATTGAATACTTAACTCACTTAGAATGACCAGTTTCTAAGTCTTAGAATCTTTCTTTCCTATTAAAGCAAAACTGTGTCTTTAAAAGAGGATTGATTGAAGATTACCCCTGTCTGTCTATACAAGACTGGAGTGAAAGGCTTTCCCCCTTGTTGGGTGCTTGGCTTAATCAAGACTAAAGGTTCTTGGCGCTTTACCTTGTATACGAGTTCGGGTCGGCAAGGGGACAACTAATCTGTATAAACCGGATAACAAGTGTTCTTTTTAACTACTCCTCAAAAGAAGCTTCTCCTTATATAGATATAGGAAACCAGATGATAGGAAAACGGAAGGAGGGGCTGCCGCTCTTTGTAGTTCTGTTCGAGTTCTTTTCTTGTTTCATCTTTTCTACTTAATAAGAACAGATACTTCATTTAGTATAGGAATGTTCTTTGTTATTACAATTCCTGTCCTGTTTGTTCCTGCTGTAGCTCAAAGTGGGCTAGTTCCAATTATAAAGTAAGCATCAAACTATTTGCTATCAGCCAAGTAACGACTATACAAGCAAGTAAGAATTTCGTTAGATGAGCCGAATTCAGCAAGTTGGAATTGCACCCCTTATTAGAATTCGTAAAAGAAATCAATCACAGCAGTAAGATTCCACTTGGTTCTCCCACTTTCCGGATTCTATTTCCATTCAGTAATTCCAGTATGAACTTCTATTCATCAACTCTGGTATGAACTTCTATTCCTCGCCCGCCCCAATTACTTAAGGGCATCTGCTTGTATTCTTGCCTGGCTTGAACACCGGATTGAGAACTAGCTTCTTGACTTGTCGACTTCCCTTTCCACTCCCCTTATATACAAGTGAACAGTTAAAAACACGATTACTGGAATTCTATCTTATATAAGAGAACAGAAGGGACTGCCGTGTCCCACGTGTATTAGCTCGCTACCAGTGTCGTATCAGTGCAAGCTTGAAGCGAGGTGTGGTCCAAGTCGAGTGTTGGCAATCTTCTGAGAGTAGCTGTTTTCGACCTAAGGTTAACTTCACTGAACTGGTTGTTGCAAGAGGCCTCTATAAGTCAGTTTCAGGTCTTCAAGGGAAGTTTCGTCTTCCAGTCTTGTTTCGGGTGTTGGCGAAAGTGCATCTACCATTAACTACGCTAAGCCATTAACTACTCGGTTAAGCCTTATAGTCTCCTTGTTAATCGAATCGGCCGGACTTATAAGTACTGGCTCTTCAAGTAAGCAGAAAAATAGTTCAAAGAGCCCGAGGAGAGCACACATGGATATCTTATAAACCCCCTCGGCTAATTCATATTCACCTATCGAGAAGGAGCGCAGCATTCCCTTTTGTCGACCTAAACTATACTTAAAGAACCACTAACAGCTCTCACTTTATATTTGCTTCAAAACAAAGTTCAAAAGTGTCTCTTGCATGTGATACAATAGCTTTACTTCACTCTAGGCTTGTTTGTTCCTTTGCTTTCGCTGCGATATACCGACCTTCTACTTGGCTTTCTATCCTTGCTCTCGAGATACCTTATACTTTGTACCCTTGCTTCTTCTCTTGGAGACTTAACTCGACCAGAACTATACTTTCAATTATCCCGTTATAAGTAAGGGCAACTGGAGACTTATATACTCCCCCGCTTGCACTGCTTCCTCTCGGCTCTTCCTTCTTCTATATAAGATTGAAGATGAAAGTGACCCAGGTAGGTAGTTGTAGTCCTGTGGAAGTAAGTATAAGAATATGGATAGATCTAGGGCATTAGATACTAGGTAAGTATAAGACAAGTAATGAAATGAGTTATTACAAGTGATGTGTTCAAGCGTCAGTGGCCAAGCAACCGCGGAAGGGAAGGTATAAAACTACTGATCTAAAGAAATGAGTAACACTGGTTTAGTAACACCCATACTTATACTCATTTTAGTAACAGCTATACTCTGCTTATAGTACAAATAAGTAACAAAGGGAGTTTACAGTTCCAGTGATCAAGTATGGTTAGGAGAGGTGGGCAAGGGAGGAAAGGGTTATCAATGAGAGGTGGCTTACTTCCTTTCCAGAGTTATGGTCCAAGTAGTCAAAGAAATACCGGTTATTATAAGTTCTGGACTTATAATTCCTGCGCCCCCGATGATCAGATCTAGTATGGGTATTAACTGGTTCGGTGCTTATGTTTGGATGGTTAGTATTATTGCCCTGTCCCCCTGCTCTAGTGGCTTCTCTACGACTCCCAACGATAGTTCCTTGCCCTTCGCCGCAGTGTTTATAGGAGGGGTTTGGTTTCTTACCCGCATACGTATCTTGGCAGCCTCTTCATTCTACGCGTATGTTTTTTGCATTATCCCACAGCACACCCTTCCGTTTTCGTCTTCTTTGTATACACCCCTATGGAGTAGCAATTACCCTTTCTTCCTTCCCATAGAGTAACAATTACCCTTTCTTCCTTTAATGAGGGTCTCTTACTAGTTCACCTTAGCCTCATGAATCTTTCGTGGAAGGGTACTCTCTCTCGTATACTTCTTACCAGATAATTAGTTCTAGTGACAACACAGTTCCATTCCTTTCATTCCGAGTTTCATTCTGTTTATCTTGTCGACAACACCTATACTTGATACTTACCGCATGAGAAAGAGGAGATGAGGCTTCGGCTTCTATATGAGGATCTTGAAAAAGCGGATTATAAGGCTAATCACTCCATACGCAGCTAGGCACCAGTTGATCTGAAGTTAACAAAATCATTCTTCCACTTTACCTGACAATTCTTATACTTTAAGGGGTTAATGGATCAGGTACTGGAACAGAAACAGGGCATTCTCATCTCACTCCACTTGCAGAACTGCTGACAGCTGACTCTTTTCTTTAACCGCTAACTCCTGATTGTGAAACTGACTCTGTGACTTCTGTACTGACTCCTTATTTTGATATAGCATATCCTTCCCTTCAAGCTTAAGTATCAGGTACGAGTAGAGTTCCCCTGCTTGTTGAGTCAGCATTAGCATAGTAAGCTTATGATTCAAAGTCAAGAAAAGGAAAGAACAACTATTATATGTTAACTGACAACTATTCTATTCAATAAAAGGATTCTGTCTCTCTTCTCCAAGCTGCAATCAATTATTAATGAAGTAATGAAATAAGTCCGGCAGAAATAGGAATTCAAACCAATAAGGGCAAAGCTCAATCAAGGCTGTCTTAGTAACAAACAAGTAAACAAGAAACTTTCGGGCACTTACGCTGACTCTTGGAAGGGTTCTTCAAATCATAAGTAGGAGAGTGAGTGCGCTAGCGAGTGTAGAGTTCGGAGTAAGCTTGGGAGCACGCCTCATTTCTTTTCAACAATCAAGGATGCCTCTGCCTCTGTCCTGCATGTACGATAGGGTTTCTAGGGTTCTTTACTCAAATTGAAACAAGAAAGAAAAAAGCTAGTAAAGCTAGGGCGCCTAATAAGTCGTTTTAGAGCTATGAGCCACCAGTAATCGATGAGCTTTGGAGTTTCGTTAGTGAATTGACTATTGAAGCTTAGGTTACTTTATTGTACTTCTTGCAAGAGATATTCTTTGATATGGAATGACACAAGTCAGTAAGAAGTCCGGTTCGGTTCGCTTGGCTTGAGGCAGTTCCGTAAAGGTGCAGGCACTAAAGCGAATGACTAGAAAGGCCGGGCTAGAGAAGTTCGGCACAAGACTCAGTGCTAACGTCAAATTGACATTCATGAGTTGCGAGAGGGGAGTTTGCCGGAAGGGAATATCGTTTTTTCTCAAATAAATGAGGGTAATTAGATATAGATGATGAAATTCTTTGTTTACCAATAGCTGGAGACAAGAGAGTCATATGAGTGAGATAGAACTATCAGTGTGAATGAAATAAGTCAGTGTGAATGAAATAAGTGATACTAAAGTCACAAGCTACGCGCACTAATTCGTATTTACTGCATCCCATCCCACCATTCCTATCTTATTTATGTCAGCTGGTAGAGCAGAGAACAAAGGAAGGTCTGGTCTCTTTAACAGGAACGCGGAGCGGAACCAGTACTTATAAGTTCAGGCACCGTACTTAGCGCTAAAGAAACTACTCGGTTAAGCTAAGCACTACTCGGTTAAGCCCATAACTCCACTCCTGATTTTTGTGTTCCAGTACTTATAATTCCGGAGCGTTAATATAAGGTCAATTCCTTCAGATGTTTCTTCACAGCACTGCTATCCAGTACTATATTATTCCAAACACCCAGCTTTCCCTGCGAGGACATTCTCCACGACTACAAACCCCTTACTAGAATTCGAAAAGTAAAGCAAGCACTACTGAGTAAAGAGGGGCTTCATACAAACACCGCTCTACTTGGGCATGAGAACTTAACTTAGATTCGGCTTCGACTTCATATCCAGCTGATGCTTGAGCCTTTGATTCTTACAGTATTTGTATGATGCAACTGGAACTATAACAGTTTTCTCTACTGAAGTTCACCTCGCTTCAAAGCAATGAACACCAAAGAAAGTCTACTTGAGATGAAATGCGGGAACAAGAGAGAATATTGCCCGAAGCTGCCAAATATTGGTATTGGTCTTCAGGGGGAAGTTGTGTTCTTAGGCGACAATAGATCAAATCTTAGATGCACTAAATGACGTACCGTGGGATCAGAATGGAATTTCGGAGCACAGAGCACTAGATAGGTCAAGAAAGAGTACGTACTGGGTTGGCAAGGGAGACAATAGGAAGTGGGTAAGAAAGGACTGGAAGGACCAAACAGACAAGCGTATACAACAGTTGCTCGGCAGCAACGAATAACTAAGTTCTGAGGTATCCCAGAGACAATTATGAGGAAGTCCTGTTTCCCCCGAACTTAAGTACTGGTGCGCGTTAGGAGCTATTATAAGGTATACACTCCTAATTCATTTTGCTAGTTCCGTTTTTCTTTTATATTTCTCTTGTCTCCTTCTCTTGCTTGCTTCCTAATCCCTATTTCCCACTCTGGCTCCGGATACAGCTTACTCACCTGACACAGATCCCTATTCTTCTTTCTACAACTCTGGATCCTTACTCGTAACATTAAGAGAATCAAAGAATGAAAGGGCGAATTTGAAAGAAAGAACCAAAAAAAGGGAATTGCACTTATTCTTGAGCAACAGGCTACTCTACTTTTTCCACTTATTGATTGAGCACTATAGGGACATAGTTATGTTACTAAATAATTGATTCTTATCCTTTACTAGCTACCTCCCCTAAACTCTCTTCTCCTTGACTAGCAACCCCTAAACTATGAGTCGGGATATCCACCCAGAACGTAGGGCACAAAGATGAGATTGGAATGCCACTAATAGAAAACGGTAACTCAGGATTGTAGTCTAGAGTATAGGATTGCCAACTCACTGATGCCACGTTAAGCTGAAGAATCTCATGGAACCTCTGATTCCTCTTATTCTCTTACTTCTTTTTCAGGAACTTATTCTTATGTTGAAACGTATTCTTATGCCGGAACTCGCGAACTTCTTCTTTGCTTACTTTCCTTCCCGCTTCGCTTGATGGTTCATCTGCTCCCGCTTTTGATCCGTATCCAGATCCTATAGAAAAACAATAAACAGTCCATTCTCGTCGACAACTGGATTAGGCTAAGGTAAACAATTAAAGCGACCTATGCTCTGCTCTGTTTTACTAAATTCTTCTATCACGCGTACCTTCAGCTCCTTCTCTTCTTTAGTGAGTGGTGCTACACTACAAGGGGACAATCCGTTGAGGTACAAGAACAAGGAGCTACCTGCGGGACAATAATCCCTTTTTTCAAACTGGAAATAGCCAAGGTAATCAAATGAAACAACTTTAACACCAAGTCCACTAAGAATTAATTTGATCTATCGAGAGGGCTGAAGCAACAACAACAAAGAAATCAATCACTCATCAATTGTGGAACGAGTAGTCATTTTGCAGAGCAGGGATGCATTTCGAACTTCGTAAGCGGAAGAAAAAGAATGAATGAAATCGAGCTATATAAGGTATAGGAATATTACCCCGAATCTATACATACTAGGAGCGGACTTTCTGCGCACCCAACTCTCCTAATCAAACTCGGGCAAAGGGAAAGAAAGCCAATTACAAAAGCATTAACACCAATAACAGGCTACACCTATACGGATCACCCAAAGCAAAGAGACGAGTATGAAGTGCCAAAAACACTCTCCTCTCATAAAGCTAGAAGATCAAGATACCGCCCTGAAGTGAGAAAGGAAGGGTTTATTGACTTATAACCGTGAAGCAGAGTTACAGTTCGCTCCGAGGCTAGTTAACAGAGGTCTTACCGTGAGAATGAATGGCCTTTTTTCTATTAAATGCTATGCTATAGGAGTGGAGTCACATTCCTAGATGCTTATATGCGATGTGTACTAGATTCAATCTTTTCTTATGTGCGAGATGGAGAGCCTACTAAGCAATCTTAGATTATCAGATCTTCTCAACAAGCAACCGCTGCTACTTACTGACCTTCTTTTACCCTTCTCTAATTATATAACAAATTATAGAACTAGCAAACTAGTAAACGCCAAGGGCTTCCTTCTTTCTCTTCTGGAACTGGAACTATACTTTTGTACTTTGACTTAGTGGGCGGCCCACTCCTACCTGCGAGCTACCTACTGCAAAGAGCACTAAAACCAGCTTTGCTTCCTTTGCTTTCCATTTCGAACCTTACTTTTCATCTAAAACAGGCTGTGCTCCACCTTATCTGACTCTATCTTATGCTGACGACAACACCTCTGATTCTCGATGGGTCCACTACCTTAGAGACGAACTGCGGAATCTAATTGAGTGTACTCATTCTATAAAGAAGGCACACCTGTCATTAGCAGCAAACGAAGGGCGCGGGAAGGAAAGAAGGGAGTATCTATCTAATAAGGCCTAGAGTGAGTTGGTAAGTGAGGTATCGGAAAGGTGCTTGTCGATTCAAGGTAGGCAGTATCTTTACTAGGATCTATACCAGATGCTCTCGAATCCAATTCCCATTTATGAGTTGTTGACTGAAGTGTAGTTCAAGTTCAATCTAGGTTCGGTGTTGCAGGAGAAGGATCCTTAAGTATTTCTGATAAGTGCAGCAGCATAACAAGTTTCCGTTTCATCGTATAAGTAAGCCGAATCCACTCGACTCTAGCCAGATTTGGAATTCCCTATCTTTTGGCCCCAACTAGTAGTCAAAGCTCCACAAATGAAATTGATCCATTAATTGTAATTGCACTTATACTAGATAATTGAACTTATGCGATATATATATTAGGAATACACCAAAACCCTTCTCTTCTCTTTTGTTCCCTTACGCTCACCTAAGCTTGTTTGTTGGGCTGGGCCTAACATGACTTAACTTGACGCTGAAGAAGTACTCTTTGTTCTTTCTTGCCATAATAAGTAAGTTATCTTATCTATATCTATACTATATGGAATATTCTTTCCTTTAGAGCGCAGGGGGAACTGACAGACAATTGAACCGCTTAACAGCTGAGTGGGCATGAGATGAGGCTTCTTATCAAACAATTATAAGTACTGGCTCCACAGAGCTATCCGACCTCAACGTAAGCCAGAAAAAGAACAGGAACTTGCTTAGCCTTAGCACCCGAAGAACTCAATAGAAACTTGTAGACCCGCCAACTCATACTAAATGAAACAAGGAAGGAGCACGCCGGGCCACAACAAAACAATACTGGAAGGGGAAAAAATACGATAAGTAGATTCATTAGAAATATCATTAATGAGTTACCTGCTCCTATCTTACCTAGCTAAATCCTATTGTCTGCCGATGAAGAAAAGAAAGGACTTGCTAAGAACCTAAAGGTAGAGAATAGAGTTGACTTACCACTACTCCTCATATAGTAATAGAACCATCATACCTAGCTCATGATACTACTCCGATAGTCATGAATATGCAAGGGAGCTTCTTCGGCTTAACCTAAGAGGTGGGCAAGGTGTTGCGCGTCAGCCAGGACTTATTCAGAACACTAATAGTTGCTTGGCGTTAGCGAGTTAGTGAATAAAGTGAGTCAGATACCTATACCTATAGCAGTTGTGGATTAGATGATTATATACAAGTAGTGTAGTTGTCGTTCAGAACAAGCAAGGGAACAATCGACTCTACAAGCAATGTTCGTTACTTGTTCTCAACTCCATTAGCAGAATAAACTATGGATTTCGCCTTTCATATAAGTTATCATTCTAGCGGTGTAATCCCAGTTCTTGTGTCATGGACGGGACGGGACGATAGAGGTTATTGGCGGCAATTCGAGTAGTGGAATTAATAAGTTTGGAGGGCCCCAGGACGAGATACTCCACTTTCGACTTCTCTTGCAAACAACTGCAAAATCATTGATAAATTCACTCACAACATAAGAATAAGAAAGAAATAAGTTTGGTTTGGAAAGCAAGCCTTCCGCAGTTCTTTTTTAAGCGCTGTTCCTGTCCTGAAAAGTGCTAGTTCCCAGCTCTAACTCCCATCCAATAAGTTGTTTGTTGCTTTTTGTACTCTAAAGAATTGGATCTCTCTAGCATATGATATAATGTAGTGAACTAACTCCTGGCTGCGGACCAGTACTTATAATTCTGGCGCCCTTGCTCATTCATTGCTTCCTATGATATATTTTCCGTTGTGCTAAGCTAAGGCTTATTCTCTCAGTAAAGGCTTATTCTCTCACAAAGTAGCATTTCCAGTATTATTTCTCTTTTCATTATGGAGTTTAGAGATAAAGTCCTTTCTTCATCGTGCCATGGTAAACTATGCCCACGGTGAACATCTATCATTGAACATCCGAATGTTGAAAATGATTTGAGCCTAGAAAGATAGTAGATCGACTCTTGCTTGACATAATTTCCTTTACTTTACCTAAGAAACATTGGTTTATTATTCCTTGGTTTAGAACCCCATAACCGCTCTGTTGTCTGCACCGTTGCTTGGCTAGTAGTTGCCAGGACTACTTTACTTAACGAGCACTTTCACTAGAACTCCGACTGTTGCTTGCTTGTCTACTGGGCTGCTTTTGGTTATACGTGACTTGCCTAGTGTCTTGTCTGCTGCTTGGCCACCCTTCAATTAATCACTCGCTAAGCTTAGAGTCAACTCAATTCTCAAAGGGAAGTCGCCCCGGGTTGGTTACTTCTTTCTTTCTTTCAATAATACCTAGCTCATGATTCTTTTTCATCCGTTGATTATTCAACTTATTCTAATCCTTGATCTGATCTTTATCTGACTTCTGCTGACTTGAGAACTGCTTCCCCTTCTATTTCATCTGATTCCGCTTCTTTACCTGCGCCAACACCCTACTTTGGAACTGCTCCTTCACTTGCTTGATCCGTTGTTAGTTGCCCTGAGAGAGTCGAGTAAGACGTTTCTCTCTGATCTTACTTCCTGCTCCTTTACCGGCATTGAACTCAACTCCCTTTTCCCGTTTAGGAATGTAAACTCCCGCGGGCACAGCAGATTCTCTTGTATACAAAATGAGAAAAGAAATGGGCTTATATGATCTCTACTCTTCATCCTCACCTTGAAAAGAAAGACAAGCAATTCACTTACCGCTGACTTTAGCGCTTCAGAAGGACAGCCATCACCAAAGTCAAGGCAAATAGTTTCGAGTGTATTAAAAAGTTCCAGAGCAGAGGTCGCCAACACGGATAAAAGTAGCTAAGGCTTCGCTTGTAGCTTCTTCACACCTTATTCTTCTCTAACTCTGGGGCTTATTCTCTTTCAACTTCATTTCCTGCTTCAACTTAAGGCCCTGTTTCTTACTTTCTTTTCTATATCCAACTAACACCCCCTTCCTTTATGCTTTATACCTTTACTTCACTCGCACAGAAAGAGATAGATTCCAGGCAAGTCATATTTGCGGTTGCTGGTACTGGCAATTCTTCTGCTTTTGATCCTTCAGTTGCTGAAGATACAAGCTCCAACAAATTCAGAAATAGGAGATGAGGCTTCTGTATATGAAGAACTCCAACGAAACTTTCTGCTCTAACAGCTGAGCGAGTGTACTCTCCTGTTACTTGTCTATCTATACTAGAGTCACTATATGGATGATATTATGAAATGAAACTATCTTATCTTCAAGTGCCCAATGAGAGTTCTAAGTATACTCTTGACTTCTTTCTATACTCAAGACTCCTCCCTCCTATGGTTCGTTCCTTGATACTTGACTCTAGCCACTGATGCAGATACGAAAACGGATCCTTCTTATTCTGTTGAAGGAGTCTGTTACAAGTTATTTGTATAGGGCCTGAACCCAGTTTCGCCAACACCTTGTAGTGGGCTGGGCATTAGTTCGCAAAGAGATGATCGTACATACGAGAAAAATACGAGGAAACTCATTCTTATTACCTACTTAGCGCTGACCGCCTTCCTTGCGCCTTAAAGCGATTCACTACTTATTGGATTATCGACCGGTTATTAT
Organism: Musa itinerans; assembly: GCA_001649415.1. Taxonomy (NCBI): domain Eukaryota; kingdom Viridiplantae; phylum Streptophyta; class Magnoliopsida; order Zingiberales; family Musaceae; genus Musa; species Musa itinerans. Next base: position 904,943 of record LVTN01000026.1, on the reverse strand, counting down.
AAGTCACTGATTAATTACCCTTACTAGAATTCGAAAAGTGAAGCAAGCACGAAATCAAGTGTTTGTTGAAGAGAATAGAGGCTCAGGGGTAAAGCGCTAACGGAGAGAAATGACTGGTTGACTCGGCTAAAGAGAAAGTTGACGGACTGGTTTATTGTCTGTCTTTCTGTTTCGAGTGTAATCCTAGTTAAAGTGTAATCGTATTAAGAAGAAGAGGTGAACTTAAGCGGTGAAGTTGAAAGGAACCGAACCATAGAAAGAAGCTCATAGAGTTTTGTACAGAAACTGGTAATATTACGACTCCATTTATATACTAGAGGAAAAGGGAAAGCCCACCATAACAGGAGGGTCAGCAAAGGGAAAGTATACCATAACAGGAGGGTCAGCAAAGGGAAAGTATACCACAACTGAGCTTGGGTCTATTGTCTGTCTGATCCAAGTAGCAGTGTCTGTAAGAGAAGTAATTGGCTCTGTTCGAGTTGACTAAAACAGGTGAAATCAGGAGTAGACTCTTACTATATACTTAGTGGAGTTCCCGAAAAGGAAGCCGAAGTCGAATCAAAGTTATCAACTGCTGAAGCTAATGTGGTGCTAGTTAAGTCATATCAATAAGATCATATAGCTCGAATCTCATGCCCACTAACAGAGCGGTACCCTTTCTCGCTTTAGGATAATTTCTTTGTATGTGCGAGCGGTAAGAGAATAAACAGTTAGAGAATCCGTACTAAATCCAACGTTCTATCCGTACTTGAGTTCCATTTCGCTAATAGAAGAGTGCTCGATCTCGATACGGAAAGAAGAAATTCCTAAGTATTTGCATATCCAGTAGTAGATTCACAGTAAGGAAAGGCAGCTGATAGAGATAGAGCGGATCTAGTAGAAAGAAGTGTCATCGTAAATCGAATTATAGGATCAAGCAAGCATAAGAAAGATCAGAAGAGAGAGCTGGGCTTAGCGCGGGATCAGGTGATTAAGCAGTTTCCAGTATTGTTTCGGGTGTGTGCAAGTCCAATTACTTAATGACTTGACTCGTAGCTAACAGAAGTGGAGTTAGAGGAAGAAGAAGAGGTGTAGCTCCCGACGACTAAAGACTTGTATCTTGCGCACCGTTGCTGGCACTCTACTATTTGTTGATTTGCTTGTTCCACTCAGGGCATCTCTCTCCTAATATAGAGAATAGTAAACAGACGGCTTGCTTTAATGGAAAAAGTAGTAAACAGATGGCTTGCTTTAATGGAAAAAGTAGTAAACAGACGGCTTGCTTTAATGGAAGTTATTATATAAGCATACATAAGAGAATGGAGTGCAAAACGGATAGAAAAAAGAGTAATCTCACTCAGAAACTCATGCACATGCTCATTCTCCGAAACAAACTTATGACTTCAAGAATAGCCTGCCTTATTGTATGACTTGGATAATTGCCCAACAAACTTGATCATGCGTGGAAGGGAAAGGGAGTTGTTGAAATGAAATAAGCTGGATGTATAAGAAAAGGGAAGTAGGCTTGGGAAGTGGGCTTGTTTACTAACAAATATATCTATACTCGAGCAATTCAAAGTAGTTGCCATGCGCAAGTCCTGTATTCAGGGGACAAGCAGCGGCGAGTAATCAAATGTCTTTTTCTTTCTTTTAGTGTTCGGTGTTAGGGTCAGCTTCCACTCAAGCACCCGATACTCTACTTTATTTATGACTAAACTTACCTTGAAGACCCGCTTGTTGACTCGTAACTTGAAGACCCGATGGCAACTGACCTTAGCGCAGAAGAAAGAATTGAGGAAGCCCCCACCTACATAGGATGAAAGTAGCACACCGAACCTATACCGATTGACAAGCACCATTAACTTAAGGGCAGATTATTAATCTGGCTTTATTATTCTGAACCGATAACACTGTAAACTCTCCCTGCCGCCACTAAGTCTGTCTGGGCCTGCTCCTACTACAGAGAAAGCTTCTTCATCTCTTGATTCTGTTGGTCCTGTGCTTGTTCGATGGATCCTACTGACTTACTAGAAGGGTGATTTATCAGCTTTCCCTTACGACTTAACCGATTCATTGGTTCTTCTCCTGTCGCCAACACCCGAGACTTATTATATAGGCCCGAACTCTACTCAAGCTCTGAGAACTCTCCTCTTGCTCTTGAAACAAAAACTACACTTTCCGGGGCTCCCCAAAACAGGACTTGGTAATAACTTAATTCTCTCTATCTACTTACTTTAACAAAGGTCAATCAAGCCAATTCAAGAACAAGAACTGCTCCTCAATTCCAAAGTTCTAATTTGATTAGAGAGTAAGAGACACGCAACTACGAGAGAACTACACCGCTACTTGGGCATGAGAACTGAGAGTCGATTGGGCTTTTGAATAAGATAAGATGAAACTCACACTTTGATTCCACAGAGAAATATGAACTCACACCCGACCTTCACTTGATTTATGATTCTTCGACTTAATATAAGGGAACAACGAATAAGGGGCTCTCTCAACCGATCCGAACTCTACTACAAGGTCCAAGCGCCAATAACCTAGACAACACGGGAACTCCACTCTAGCATTCAGTACTTACCGCTGACTTCACCTCTGATTCCAGAATTAATGGTTCCCCAGAAGAGACTAAATATCATTTCATGGCCACCCGAAAAAGACTTAGAACTAGAGCACAAACACCGCTCTCTTCTCTTGTATACTTTCTTTGTACTTCACTCCTTCACTCATCTATTTCGTTTTCAATTCTACTGATTAATTGCCCTTATTTCTTCTCTTAGTTCTTATTACTCTTCCTTGATACTCTTCCTTTCCTATTGCCTTAACTGGCAATCTTCTCTTGAAATAGCAGCTTATCTTGCCTCGCCTCTAAGATGTGAATGGAATCTATCGAACACATGTGATATAGAAGCCAGTAAAGACATAGCGAGTTCACCCTCTCGCCCAGCTCTTCTTATCCTGCGTATGACAAATAGGAAGCTGCTTCCCTATCTTTGGAATCTTATTCTTATCTTGCAACTTGAACTCGAACTTATGATTCTGCATCTGGGCACTGCTTCCCTATCTTTGGAAACTGAACCTGAACCGACAACTTCACTTTCAACTCAACCGAACTATACCTGTCCCGCTAAGGAATAGGGTTCAAGCTCTCTCGCAATGATGCGGGTGTCTGGAATAAGAAAGCCAGTTTCATTTCCATTGGATGGCCATACCTTTCTCTTTTGGATGGGAGTTTGATTCTATACTTCAATCTTTCACAAGTGGGTGGGTTTGAAAGTCTTTTGTAGCCGAAGTGACAGCGGTATAAATTCCTATAACTTGGATGCACTGAGGAAAACCTATGCAGTAGTAGGGCTAAGCAAATCTCTTTCTTCTGAGCAGTAGTAGGTGGAATCTCTGAGCAGTAGTAGGTGGAATCTCTAAGCAGTAGTAGGTGGAATCCTCTAAGCTAATCTTTCTTCTGAGCAGTAGTAGGTGGAATCCTCTAAGCTAATCTTTCTCCTTATTTTGCCTACTATTGCTCTTTTCTTTCTGTTCCGCGAGTGCCATTACTTCTCCAGGCCCGAACCAAGACTAAAGACGCAGCTAAGAAGCGCATATCAGCCGACCTACCATCTCTTTCTCAACGAAATAGAAATGGATTCTCTAATTGGGTAGAATGGAATTATGCTTTTCTTTTCCAACAGTTCCCACCAGCGGAAATGGAATATCGATAAGTATTCGAGCGTTAGCGACAGGACTCCCCCAGAACTTATAATTCCAGGAAACCGAAAGAGAAGATGGATCTTTTGGAAACCGAAAGAGAAGCTTTTGATAACCAAGCAAGCAATCGCCTTTCCTCAATGCTGCAAGAGTGAAGCCCTTCTTTTAGAATAGTAAACCTTTCTCACGTAGTCAATTGTGCCCAAGTGGGACTCCAATTCTATAAGTGGTGGGGGGGAAATAAGAAAGAATAAGAAGATTGGATAGTTAGGACAGAGGGTTGGATGAAGGAAGCAGGGGGAGGCAAGTAAGTAGTAGACATTAAGAAGAGAATTGATGGGAGGCAAGTAAGTAGTAGACATTAAGAAGAGAATTGAGCGTTACCTAATATAGAATAGTGTAAACAACCAACCAGCTCTTGTACTATAAGAAAAGCGCGTGCAGTATCTAGTAATCTTTGACTATTTTGGTTACTAAACTCAAAAGAAAGAAGAGAAAGAACTGGGACCTACATAACAGGTTGCTTGCTCACCAAGCCGTCCTGTCCTGGCAAACTCTTATGGTTTTCTTATGATTCTATTCTATTATTTACTTGACTTATTTATACTAAAACTAGTCACTATCAAAATGAAAGACGATCTAGAATCTACCCAAGAAGATAGAGAGTCCCACATACGAGAAAAGGTCACAAATGGAGTTGAGCCAAGTAACATTGCAAAGGCATAATGATAGTAGGGTCGGGATATACCCGCCCTCCGAACCGGACGTGAGGGTCTCCCCTCATCCGGCTCTCTGCAGGGGAATCTCTACTCACTGCTTCCCCTAATATCCTCCCTTTACCACATAATGGGGGTTTACAGGAAATCCCAGAGGCTCGCTCGGATGCTATACCTGACATTCGGACTCTTCTGTCACTAGACTAACTATAGTAGTCCGTCCGGCTGCTCTTGCTTAAATCATTACTCCTAATTATCCCGTGCTCTAGCAATTGCGCTCCCTATACCAACCACTACACCATGTAGTTAGCTATACCAACCACTACACCATGTAGTTAGATAAGGACAATGAATCCATAGTTACGGGAATAAAGGAATGAATAGGGATTCCCTACTATAGAATATCCAAATTAGGATTCCACTAGAATCAATAACTTACAATAAGGGTAATTAATCAATTAGCTCTTCTCTCTCTATAGATGTATCTGGTCTGAGATAGTACAGTACTTAAATCACTATAGTAATGAAATGGGATGGATGGTAGAGGGCTGCCAGCGCCCGATGCACTTGTCCCATTGTCTCTAGGGACCTCGTGGCATACAACCTAACGACTCCAGCGTTATAGTCGCCCCCAATAATTCTTAAGAAATGCTCTGTTTTTTGTAAGTAAGTAATAACTCGTGGACGGACGAAAGAAGGGAAGTGACATAAGGGGAGGTAGTGAAGGCTCGCGAAGTATACTGCAAGCCCCCTCCTTTGTTGCCGCGCTCGCTGATTTGAAAGCTGGCAAGGGGATGGATGGGATTCATTCACTTGCATTCCTGCTAGCACTAGAAAAGCCTCTGGTCTTAACGCCCTTATGGAAGCAGACTAATAATCTTTCTTTCCTCGGGTTCGTAGAGTAGGGTTTCCCGTTTACCCACAACGGAGGAGCCGCCCCCACCCCAGGGAAGCGGCCACGGTTCATAACGAACTCTTCGCACAACAAATCCACTTTGAAGTTGACTTATTCGCTCGGCCAATCCTCGGAATGTGTACGAGACACCATAAGGACCCAGTATCTCAATAGCACCCTTGTCTAAAGCTTCGAATGAGACTGAATATCCGAAACGAAGGAACGCTCTTAATAGAAAGTCATGAAAAACTTGATCGAAGAACCAGCGTTTATTGAAGAAGCAATAGAGTCGATTACTAAAAGTACTAGTTTGAAGTTGGAATTGATCCGCTACTGGATTGACATTATACGCTAGAGAAGCACCTGAAGTACTAAACATAATAGGTATGAGTTTTGTAATGGTTGGAACAGCAAACTCGGATTCGGCAAGAATCTCATTTTGAGGTAGTACGAAGGGGGAATTGGCCCAAAAATGGGATAGGGGTAAGCTGCCGGGTGCCTAGGCTTATGAAAATGCCCCCCGAACCGCGCGAAATGGTCGCCTATTACACGGCTCACTAAATCTGCCTGGGGTAGTGGGCTATTATTCGTCGGCGGCGCACGCAGGGCCTCGGTTTGCTACGTGGACTTACTACAGAGTGCAATGGAACCCAGCGAAACTCCTTAGAGCCAAAAGGAAAGAAAAGAAAGAAGTCACTTCAATTAAGAAGTTCTGGTTCATACAGAAAGAAGGGTAAGACCTCTATCACTCATCAGTCGATTATGACATTAATTCCATTTGGCTTTGGAGAGTGACTTGACTGAACGTAGCGGGCGCACCTCTTCTCTAAACATCAATGGCTAAAGTTAGTGTAATTAATATCTGGGGGCTGATAGAGACCATATCAGGCAGAACCTTTTCCCCCGAGCCGAGCTTTGTTCTTGGATTTAGTAATAGGAGATTCGATGATCTGGCTTCTTTCTTCTCTGGAAAAGTCATATACGTAGGTTCTTATTTTTCTTTCATAAGCTAACTAAGTATTCAATATTGTTGGCCATGTAATTTGGTATAGCCCAACCCTACCTTTTGGATTATTTAAGTGAATTTATTGTTGTTGTTGCTACTATTTTCCCCAGGGGCATCGAGTAATCACCTTATCTCTGCTGCTCGAAGGGGCATCGAGTAATCACCTTATCTCTGCTGCTCGACGACTATGGCTTGTAGATTGATTGGAAGAACAGAATCAGAAGTGCATTCAGACTTGCGCACTACTAAAAGGTAGCTAACGACTTCGCCGTCTTTCGAGCCTATGTTGAGCTTACAAATCTTAAGTCATAATTATCTCGTTAAGACCCCTTTCCTTTCTTGACGTTCCTTTCTGAGCTTCTAACGCTTAAAAACGAAACACTAGTGCTTGACTCGACCCCGCGCCCGTCCTATCCAATGAATAAGGGGCCTATCGATGGTGGTTAGTTGCCAGTCTGATATCCTTTATACTTACCTCACACAACGAGCGAGAAATGTTGATGAGAAAGGAAGGGACAAGTCTCAAGGCAAACTAAAGAGTTCTCTTTGAACGTTACTATACATCCTGTAGAATACAATAGTTTTGGATTTGGGTATAGCAGGACTTGAACCTGCGACCATTAGGTTAAAAGCCCAATGCTCCACCATCTGAGCTATACACCCATTTGAAAATCCGGGTTGATGCAGAAAAGAAAAGAGGCTGAAATTAGAAGTACTGGCTCCTTTTATTCTTATCATATCACAAGGGTGCGGCTCCGTATGAGGCTCCTCCGCAAGCATCAAAACGTAAAGAGAAAGGGTTTTCAAAAGAGAAAGATGCTGTACTTTACTTAGGTTGTTTGCTCCTTTCGCTAACCTGTATTTAAAAGATGCTGTTGTTTGCTCCTTTCCCACTCATTGAAGATTCTATCCATAAGGTAAACGGGGCGGGGGAGAAATGTAATAGAATGGTTGCTCTTACTGAGACTATCTAAAAAAGAAAGTAAACTGGGGAGAAATTTAATAGAATGGTTGCTCTTACTGAGACTATCCACGCCACGAAAAGGGGTAAGGTTGTCTGTCTTTGAAGGTCGGTCGTGTTTCTTTCTTTTAAGGTCGTGTTTCTTTCTTTTTGCCCGAACTTAAGTCCAGTACTTATAATTTCTGGCCTAGGCTAGGGTGAAAACTTGGTTCTATGGTTTGACGTTGTTCCGGTCGAGCACTCTCTTCTCTTTGTCCAATTCCGTATGCGAAGGGTTGTGAGGCTGGACCCATAACTAAGTAATTCACTTGATTTGTTCATGAATCTATGCCCTCCCTATATTCTATGCCCTCCCTATACTATATAGAAATATAAGGCACGGAAGTTGGCTGAACTGATTAATTGCGCCCACTCAACTCTTAGAGAGCCGCGGACAAGAAAGGAGTGGTGATTGCTTCCGATTCGATAACGGGGAGAATGCCTGGTTGAAGGTTCCATACAGTGGGTAGCAGGCGTGTGAGTTTTGTCTTCCGAGCGAGAACGAGAAAGAGGCGATGAATTATTAAGCAGGCCTTGCTGCTATGTACGTTGACCTTTACAGATTCATCCAATCCAATGGAACCTAAACTAAAAGGAAGACTAGAAGTTCCGGGCCGTAAAAGAAGTCATCAGCATTAGAAGATCTTTATTGGGGGTTAGCTGTGCCCTATAGAATTCATAAGGATATAGTCCGGCATTAATTTATTCATTCATAGCGGAGTGTACAAAAGAGCCAGCCTCATCCTGGTGATTAGAAGACACCTCTGATCGTTCACCTCTAATGCCTTCCATACCAGAGTTCTATTCGAAACTGGTTCCTAAGGCTAGAGAGCGGGACTATTCATCTTCTGGTCCGGGCCCTAGAGAGCTGAGCAGGACTATTCTCTGGTCCGGGAAAGAATAAAGTACTGGCACTTACTTGGAGTGCGCCTAATGCGTCTATGCATTTTCCATTCTTTGTTATTAAGGATTATAAGATGATTAGATTATAAGATAGATGATGATTAGATTAGAAGATAGATTCTATAGAATGTCCAATATCTCTAGTGGTGGTGGCCGACGATGTATGTTGGCGGATTCTAATAAGGGCCCGACCTCAGACTATTGATTGCCTACCCACCTACCTATTTGACTCTCTGGCCTTATTTAGGTGGCTTTGGAAGAGAATTATTATACCTTTCCTCCCGGGAACACACTCAACTTGGATATTAACCAATAGTAATGGAAATGGCAATTAATCCAAATAATAATATCTATATATAGATGATCAAAAGAAAGTAGATGATCCAAAGAAAGTAGATGATCAAAAGAAAGTAGATGATCCAAATAAAGTAGATGATCAAAAGAAATGAAAAAGCTATCTTGCGTGGTCTATGGAGTCCCAATAAAGTAGGAACTCTAACCTGTCCGATGCTTCTTCGGTAAAATACTATCTAAAAGTGGGACCGCTGTGCACCGCTTCTTTTTTCTGGTTCCGGAACTTGGTCGAAACAGGCTCCTACCGCTGCGGATTGATTCTCCTTTAAGATAGGATCGTTGTTGGTCCTTATTTTACTAAGAATCGTTTGATCTCACCATTTGCTATCTATATTTGATCTCACCATTTGCTATCTATAGTTGTTAGTTTGCTTGAATGCTGGAGGGTAAGTCAGTTTCCGCCGATCGATTGCTTGCGCTTGCCACTCCCCTTTTCAATCAATAAGCCCCCCAACGGTCTGGTCTTTCTATAAAGCGAAGCAAAGCGCATGGCCTTGTATAGTAGTTGTGAATAAAGCTAGCTCAATAAAGACACACGAACACGATGCAGGGCATAGCCAGAATGGAAACCTATAGTGAATATAAAAACCCACAGGATAGAGAGACCTTTCTCGATGCTTTTGGGTAACTCGCTGTGATCGATGACAGAATGGGCTAAAAGAATAGTAATTGGATTTTGTAGTTCTCCATTGACGAAAGACCAAAGACGAAAGCAACATTGAGCTATCTCCCTACCGAAACACCCAACATTGAGCTATCCCTACCGAAAAGAAAAGGAAAGGAACTTCATAGGTATTGTTACCTACTGGAGGAACTTCCCGGAACTCGCCCAAGGGGATAAGATTCTTAAGAAATAATAATGCAATGGAACTCTGCCGATAAAGACCTGCGTTGCGTGCCCCGAGTTCGAGCTATTAGTAGTGCAAGTCTCAGTGTAATCCGTAATAGCAGCGCCAGTCTAATGCCGAGGTCAGACCAAGGTCACTTCCGTAGGCTGACTTGGCACTTCCAGGTAACGAACGAGTCATAGTGCGCGGACCCAACATCTTTCAATCCTAATCTATCGAATAGAGCTGCTAAAGACTAGGATAAGATAGGGCCGCCTGAAAGAAAGGTTATCGTGAGCTCGAGCTGGAGCTGATCTAGCTTTTCTCCTTGGTTTTAGTTGTTCCCTTGGCCCATTGGTAGGAGGGGTCGTTAGTTATCTCGGCATCGCGAAAAGCCCCAACAAGCCATCTCGCGCGCAACTCATCATTCCGAATTAGTATTATTAAGGAAGCTCATCGTACCTGCGTATGGAGAAAGTGAACCTAACATAATCCATTTGTCAGGACTCAAGTCGGTTCAGTATAGCTCTGTCCACCTGGACCTTCGACGTCAGCAAAGCCTAGCTCGAAGTTGAATCAGTTTGCTCTTTCGACAGCTCTGGAAGTTCTAAGGAAGTTTCATTAGCTTTGGGTGTGGTTAAGTTCTGCTCTTCCTTATCTTAGGACGCTTCTCTCAAGTTTAGGAAGAAAGCAGCCATTGCTCCCATTTAGCATTGAAACTAAACGAGTGAGTTAGATTCCGATTAAGCGAGGGAAGGAAGCCCGGGGTTGATCAAGCTGTAACTAGCTGATAGCAGCATCATTGGAATGAAATCAAAATAGAAACGCAGGCAACCGGGAGAATCGAAGTAACATGAGAATGAATTCTACTAAGGTCGTAAGTCATCGAGATCTTGATCCAGTTATAACAAGTCATACTAGGTAGGAAGGATAGGGAGGTTTTCTTGGCCCGGGTTTATTAAATTTCTCCGAACGATCCGGATAAAGAATGATTGGAATATATGGCTCGGTGGCTTCGGAAGGAATGAAGCGATAAGGTCCGGGCCTAGTGCCGGTAGGGACCCCCTTTCTGATCAGGTCCCGACATCTTAACAGAATGGCTGGGCTTTTTTCGTTCCTCGGGTGCATACATAATGGAAGGACGAGTTATTCGTATTGCCGCTGCTAAGCCGCCCCTCCAATGTGGATATCTGGAAAAGGTAAGGTCGATAGGGGTTTTTCCCGCTCTTCCTTGGTCGCACCCTAGCCACAGAATGCCCGATGGAGTTCGCCAGGGACATCCTCATTCTCACTTCCTGGGATCAAGACAGTTCCCCAGGTAGGAATCAATTCAATAGGTTTGTCCCGAAGGACCAAAGGTTGCTGTTTGGTCTGGATAAGCAGGCAGGGACAGGCTCCTAGAGCAGATACCATTCCGAAGCTAATCTTCCCATTACCGGCGGAGAACTCAAGGGCTCAAAAGAGATCTCTCTCCTTAACTCCTTAGGTATTGTTTTGTACTAAATGAGTTGGTACCGTTTGGGCCAACATCCAATCTGCCGAACCAGGTGTCCATATAGACCTCCTCATCAAGATCCCAGGTGTCCATATAGACCTCCTCATCAAGATCCCAGTGAAGAAATGCTCACATCTAACGGATATACTGCCCACCAGTGATAAGTAGCAAGGGCCGAACTGAGTCCCTTTGAGCATTAATGACTAGTGAAACCAATTACTCTACCCCGTTCATTAGGTAGGTAAAGTAGGAAGTGTCCCAGCCGTCGAAGTGAGTTGTTTCTCTTATGCCGTAGAAGTGAGTTGTTTCTCTTATGCCGTAGAAGTGAGTTGTTTCTCTTATAGTATAGAGGCTATCTCTTAGTTCCGTAAGGGAAACTCTAACACTGTAAACCGATGAGCCAAGCCCTTTAGTTTGCGATAGAGTCTTATCTCTTAGCCTGTGAATAAGGGAAGGGAGAATTGTGCTATGTACACTCTTATCCCCTTCTTAGGGAGAATTGTGCTATGTAGGGAGTGGAAGAGAAGCCGATAGCAAGTTAGCTGCGAGTTACCCCTGGAAAGAAGGATGCGCTAGTTGTCTGATCTAAGGGAGTAATTGGATTGGATCCAAGCGTGTTGTTAGCCCTTGTTGTTAGCCCTTGTTGTTAGCTCTTAGTAAGACGAATGACTTTATGATGTAATCCCCTAGTCTAGTATCTTTAACGCTCAGTGGGTTAGTTGTCCGATAGGAAAGGGTACTTCAATACAAATTCTAAGGCCGAGGATGGAACGTTTGTTCAGGACCACAGGACGGGCTAGGGTCCCAGTTATATTATATACCTTGATCAACTTATTATATTAAGGAGTTCGAAATAATACTGTCAAGTATGTTCATAATAAGGGTGCCTCTATTATAAAGTCGATGCTAACGGAGAAAATCAAGTCTAAAGTCTCTCAACGACGAAAGTGAGCTTACTGACTGAAGCGGGTTAGTTAGAAGTTTGTGCGTGAGCTTTGGAGGAGAAGCCAGCCCAATAATTGTTTTGCCAACACATTCGAAATTGGTATTGTATATGAAATTCTTAAGTACGAGTAGTGAAGTTACTCCATCATATCATATGCAGATCATGTGAAACAAGCTAGGGAACAAGCAACGGAACTAAGTGCGTAAGCGAGCGGAACACGAACAAGCTGCGCGCTAATGCTTAACTCCAACCTGCCATTGTTTATAAGGAGCAAGCCAACTTTCAACTGTATTTCCACTACAACACTCGAATGTTTACTATACAGTAACGAAGACAAGGACCAAGCCTTGAGGAAATAAAGCTTTCTCACATCCAACAGATACTTGCCTAACACTTCCTATTAACACTGGTTACTTAGGGACGAAAACAAACGGGCTTGTGGTCAGGCGCAGAAAGGATCTCTCTCACTACCTACTGACATCCAAAACTTAACCAATTCCTACTAGAAACTTCCTTACACTCTCTTACAACGGAGGAGAAAAAGAAAGAAAGGTGCTTCAAGCCTCCTAACAACCAATCTACCAGCAAATAGACTACTATAGCTATCCAACTATATCTAGTATGAAAGAAAAGCAAGTAAAAACACTTCTAAAAGAAAGGAAGACGTCCGGCTCGCTCTATAATGAATAAGTGGGAACGAGCGTAATACCTGTAGCGAGAGGTTGAGAGGAAGGTTTCGCGTAGGTATATGAAGGAAAGAGGTGAACTTACACTAATGATGTAACTCTCCTACACCCAAAGATGACCCATACTTATTACTTGCATACTGAATACTTGCATGCTTTTGACTTCCGAGCTCCCATATACACTAATCAATAAGGGACGCGAAAGATAGAAAGACAGAATTCTCTCAAAAAAGTAAAGATTGACTACGGACTCTCTTACCGGGGCACCAAGGAAGACCAGCTAATGCTTTATTTCTCTAGTCATAGAAAGAAAGGAGACCCTTGCTTACTTAACTTACTTTAAAAGACAAGAAGGAATGAGAAAGTCATGGAAACCCGGAATGGAACCAAGTAATAAAAGAATGAAACAGTACCAAGAGATGCAGAGAAGAAGCAAACTGACTATAAGGCCCTACTTCTTGAGTTTGAGCACCCTAGCACGAATTAGAATAAGGTCTCTTTACACTCTAGGTTTTGGTGAAGTGGAATTAGTTGAATCCATGAAGTCTACTATATAAGTGGCTACTGATTAAACAGGACTACTTCCACTCAAAGCAAAGATACAAGCTACAACTACTGGCACTTCATAATTCCACCCGCTTCAAGTACTTACTGGAGTCCGGAGTGAAAGGAGTTCTCATCTAACAAGAAAAGAACTAAACTGCCTGCTCGGACCTTATCCAACCCAGCAAGACACTACTAAAAGAACTAAACTGCCTGCTCGGACCTTATCCAACCCAGCAAGACACTACTAGACAAGACGACAAAGAGATTATCAATTTGCTATTCCAAATCCCGGTAAAAACATTGCAATTTATGGCTTGTATACTATCGGCTCATCTCTGGCTCAAGGTTGCTAAGGTGTTGAAGCCTAGTAGCTACTGATATTACTTGTTGCTCTGGACCACTACTAGTTGGTGTTGGTGCTGTGCAAGCAATGATCTGATCTAGTTTGTATGCGCGTAAGCTTACTTCTTGACTTCTGGAGGCGCTAAGGAACTTGTCTCTATCTAACCTTTATCTGATTCTAGCATATATAGGATATAACTTACTCGCCCCTTATTGAATTCCTAGACTTAATGAGTTCAGATCCTTTGCCAACAACTAGTAGAGTAGTTAGGTTTCGTGTGTTGTGTTCTAAGATATGAATAAGATGTAATTTACAAGAAAGCAGAGGCAAACAAAGGAGTGACAGGCTTTCCCTTGTTGACGAGTTGGTGCAATCTGAGTTGACCTCAAAAGTAGTAGTTGCCCATCAAAGGCTTATTTGCTTGTTTATGTTCCTGTTAAAGAGAAGGATCAGAGGTTGACTTACTTGTCCCTACCGCTCCCCTCCCCTTATATACAAGTTCAAAGTATGATAAACCCTACGAGAATTATATCTTCTCTAATATAATATAACTGATTGAGAACTGATTCAACTCACCCAGCAACCACTAGTTTCATGACCCAGCTACCACTAGTTTCATATCCCTTGTTTCATCGTATCTGGAGGCAGTGATCAAGTAATCCCTTGTTTCAGTGGAATCCTGCTTATGTCTCTGATCCAGATGTCTTTGCTTTACCGCAACTCATATAAGGCAAGAAAGAAAGTATTTATTGGACTCCGCGCATAACTCAGTAGCTTATTTGCCCTCTTCTGCTATTAAGGTAAGAATGACACTAATATACTAAGGTTACTGGACTTGTTAATAACAGCAACTCGTAGACTTCGCATCTGAACAAGGCTTTCCTCGCCCAGCTTCCTTAACAGTTGTAAGAGGCCTATATTGTAAGTTGAAGTAGAGCCCCTTATTCGTTGTTCCCTTATATTAAGTCGCCCGAGGTAGATTAGCCGCATGCAGTTTCTAGTGCCGATAAGAGGTATACCGGTTGCCAGCAGCAGGGCTTTCTACAGAGTTGGGGAGAAATAGGGAGTTTACTTGAGCTTACTTTTCTTATATTTGTGAAATTCTGATACTTATCTAGTAATTGTCGGGAAGCAGTGTATTTACAACGAGCAAGGGAGCAAGCAACGGCAGGGTAAAAGCCTCATATACTCTACGACACCTTACTGAAGAAGCACCTTCCTCTACCGACGCTACAAGAAAGAGCCAACTAAAGCACTGGCCTGGCAATTATCCCGTTATAAGTAAGGCAACAACTAATGAAGGATAAAAAAGAGTACACGCAACTCTCAATCATGCGTTCAAGCAGGGCGAAAAGAAGAAATAATATGGTTTCCTCACCTATCCACCACCCCCTTTGCTTCCCATACCATGCAATAGCTATATGATATAAGTTGACTCATTCCTATTCTTGATTTCCTTACGCCTCAAAGCCAGTACTTAACCCAGGATCAATAGTACTTTAAGCTTCCTCACCTTTACTTTATGTTGTATCTGATCTAGCTCTGTATGGTATGGAGAGAAGAGATGAGCCAGAGCCGGTACTTTCTAAAAGAATGGAATTGCCTGTTTACCCTGTCAGCTGCAGTTAGAGTTGAGGTTGTCGACTCTCTATCAGGTGTTCCAGTGAGAGTCAGAAAAGAATCCCGATCCCCAGCAGGTTCATCTATGTTTGTTGGCGAGAGGGAGTATAGAGATTGAAATTATAAGTACTGGTGGGGGTAAGGTCTCGGGTGTTGGTGCCGAGTAGTGGGAGTGAAAGGCTTTCCCGAGTGTAATCATCAATTGAATCCTAATCCTAATATAAGATAATATAGAATATAGTAGGGAATGTTTTCCACTGACCAAGCTGCCTTAATAAGTAAGGGCGAGTTCCTCTTTATTAAGATATAATTAATTGATATTGATTTGATTATGTTTATAAGGCCTAGGAGGGCGGGGCAGACTATCTTACTTACTTAAAGTGTTTGAGGGCAGACTATCTTACTTACTTAAAGTGTTTGAGGGCGGACTATCTTACTTGCCGGGGCATACTATCTTATATCTTATGAAATCGTTAGAGATCAGTTCTTTGCTTTACCATTTTAGTGCTTCTGTAACTGGATACTTGAGTTCTTATCAAATGCCTACGAGGTGTGGGGAAGAAAGAGAAGACTAAGTTTCAATAGCAGTTGAGGAAACTTTCTCATTGGTGCTAGTGTTGTCGGTGAAGAAAGTGAATCAGTGAAATCCATGTTAGTTTGCTACTCGAAAGATGGTATTACAAAAGAAGCAAGAGAAGGAGAATCACCAGTGACAGTTTCCCCTGCAGAGTAGCGGTAAGTCAACTAGATTCTTAAAGGAAAGAGAACTAGGGTTGGTCAAGAAGGAGCACACCGAAGTGAAAGAGTTCAATTAATACTTTCCAGTTTAGAGCGCATGTGAGGTTACCCATTTTCTATAATACCTAGTCGTGGGACAAGACCTGAGAAGGATCCGGAGGCAGTGGAAAGTTCACTCTTGACTCAGAGGTCCGGTTATTATAAGTTCTGGCTCATATTCCAGCTGCAAGTTCCATTCCTTTTTACGCGCTAATAGGGATGAGTTGACTTTCATGCTGCTAATAGGGATGAGTTGACTTTCATGCTATAGTTTGTTACAAATATGGAGATCGGCAAAGGAACAGACACAGGGTTAAGTAGAAAGGAATCTCTGCAGCCCGGCCCGCTCACTAAGCTTCATCGCCCAGTAGTGAATCTTATAAGGCAATTCTTCTAGTTTAGGTCGGGTCCAATAAAGAAGTACTCTGTGAAGCAAGGTTAAGTGGTGTCGTGGAGAGGATGTGATTGGCATACTGAGAACAGTAAGGCGAGGAGAGTTCTAAAGTAAGAGTCCTTTCTTCGTCGGCGCCATAAGTAAATGTGTTCGGTCAACTCTGTAAGCTGATGAAGACACTCCCTCCCTTCCCTTCCTTTTAGCGAAGAGGAAAACAGTGAAGTTAATTGACTGACCTGATGCGCTAGTCAAGGAATGAATTGAAACTAGCAAACCCGCTTGCTGCCGACAAGTATTTAGAGCACTGATTACTCTCTTGGGGCGCCTGAGTATGTCCTAGCATTAGGAGTTCCAACTAAGGATTCTTTAACAGCAGATTAACCTTATACCATGGAATTGAAGAATTGAGAGCCGCGAAGGGTTAGTTACTTATTCCATCATATCCCTAGCTCATTAACCTCTTCATTAGGATGAAACTGGAATTCCATTCGAAATCTTCTCTGAATATAGGAGAAAAGTGGAGAAGAGAGCTCCAAGCAATTCTATAGTAGACAACACTCTAGCACCGAACCTAGATACCAGGTGATGAGATTCAAGGGCGGAATCCTTTCACTTATAAATACTCTGCTACACCTATGACTAATGGCTCTGCTCCACCTATGACTGTTGGATCTGGCTCTGCTCCACCTAACCTAACTCTAGTAGTTGATTGTATGATTCTCACCCGAACGAACCCTATAGCAAATGCTAATAAAGAACTTCTTTCAGTCCCAAGTAAACAAAGAATGAAACCATCCTGTCCCGTCCGTTGCAAGTACTGTTTTTACCGTGGAATACCTGTCTTTCATTGGCTGTAGTTGAGTTATTGTTTTAAGCATTAGAAGGAGTTGTGAGCAATGCCTGTCTCCTGGAGTTGAGAGTTGACTGGGCAGTAAGTGATAGAGTTTACTAGGGTTAACCTGGAGTTGAGAGTTTACCGGGCAGTAAGTAGTAGTATAGTTTAGATCGACAAAAGAAAAGAATCAAGAGAAAGTCAAGGCTTTTAAGCCATGTTAGTGAAGAAATCAGTGTTGGTGCCGACGCCGAGGGAAGATACTGGATATAAGCCTCAAAAGTATATGGAGCAGTAGAATCCGCTGTGAAAAGATCATAAGCTGAAGATAGATTATAAGATGATGGATAAGAAGCCAGGCATGAAATCCAAATTAGGGCAGGAATATCTTACCACCACCTCGCCTTGTACTCTCAATCTCAATCATAATTCATTGATTTTCTCTCAGTATATAAAGAAGTTCCCCCAATGTGCACATGTGGTGTATAAATATGAGTCAATAGCACTGCTTGGCTTGTTCTTCTTTTCTTATATGAGTCAATAGCACTGCTTGTTATTCTTTCTACTGTTCCATGAGATTCAACCTGTGCTTAAGAGAGAATTGACCCTTCACTTGATACCGCACGCAAAGCTTATGAGTCTGATACTTATCTTGAGTTTCTTCCTCTGCTGATGCTTCAAAGCGAGAGTCCTCTTCTTTTCTTCCCTAAATCAAACTTGATCTGTTATTTCTTTCAATTGATTGATACCCAGACTCTGATTTTCCCTAACCAACAAAGGAACCGTGTTTCTGTCCTAATGAAGTGAAGTTTTCTGTTCGCCCCTAGTATTTGTTTCATCCCGAGTTTGTGTTGTCGACGAAATGCAATGTAAAGAGAAGACGGAATTAGAAACTGCTGGGGTAAAGTAGAAAGTAAGGGTAGGGTTAAGGGTAAAGGAATAAAGAATTGAAGAACTACGTTTAAGGGCCCTAATACGTAATTGCTAGCACATTCCTATTCTTATTCAAACTCGTGTGATTCTTGTAGTTGCTTCTCGCCTACTTTCTTTTCCTTTGCCTAACTAGTAGTTGTATGTTACAGCTATTGCAGATGATCCTAAGCCCTGATCCAGGTGCTCCAGAGATCAAATAAATGGAATTCAGAATTTCCACAGAAAAGGATAGGCGAGGTCGGCGAAAGACGTAGAGGTCAGACAAGCTGATACACTCCAATCTTTTAGACTCGGGATTCCACTCGCACTGCTGATGAGACTAATGAGACTCATGAGACTGATGAGACTGAAGATCTTTCAACAGAGTAAGTGCCTGATCTTTCAATAAGAACATAACTTTCTGCATATATTACTATAGCTTGTTTCGACACCTCCAGCATCCCTATACCTTTTGCCGAACTCCAGTTTAAGAACCGATTGCTGATGGCGATCTACCTGTATGTTGTTGAGTAAAGTAAGCAGTCAGGAGCAGGTACTCTTCCACGACTTATCTGGTATTGCCGAAGCTCCTGCCACACAACCAATTAATTAAGGGCACAGGCTTGTATATAAGTGGATTCCTACTACTCGGCTTGAAATGGCATTCTAATAGGATTCCACTCGGGATTATGAATCGACCTCCGATCCTTCTCCTTAAACTAGAAACTGATGATGCTACTATTACTTTTACTAGGGAAGCCCAGGTATCAAATCAATTGAGTTAGATTAGAGTCTAGTGCCAGTGATCAAGTAAGGTGTTGAGGTCGGATCATAAAGTAAAGAAGCCTTCTAAAGGTATGAATCATGCGCTAGCTGAAGAAAGGTTCACTCGGGACTGGTTATAATGGTATTTCTTATTGGTAGCCATGGGTGTAGTAGCCTTAGGGGGTCTCATTCTAGGAATTGTAGGAATTATAGGAATGGACACTCAACTTATTATAGAGGCACAGAACTACAAAGAGCGGGTTGGGGCTTGCGGAGAGTACTAGGGTTGGTCAGCTACCAAAGAAAGTATTGGATCCGTAGAGCAAGGGGCTCGGCATTAAATAACCTAGTCATCAAAAAGACTAGTAATCAAAAAGACTAGTCATCAATAAGAAAGGTAGGCTAAGCTCATAACTCTATAAACAAGACCCTAGATTGCTGCTTCCACTTAAGAAATACTTCCTTAAAATGAAACAAATCATGAAACTACTACTAAGGCAAAGAACCAAGCCCTTTAGCCTTAACCCTTATTTGAAACTGATTTATTTGTGGATGTATTAGTAGAGCAGAGTCATAATTAGTTTACTTCGCACTTTTCAAACTCCTATAAGTTAGTAACAATCTGATTGTCTCTTTTCCTTCTCCTTTCCTTTGATAGCTAGGTTAGAAATAGATTTCATTAGAATGCCTTTTGACTACAATCTTCATTCAGCAGTAGGTAGAGATGGAGATTAGCATTCGGCTTCAGGATACTTTGACACTGATTGATTTTGCGCTTAAGACAGAATTTCCACTTATGTGCATTCGAAAAGAGAGAGTCGATTAACCGCTATGTGGGCAGTTGATAACTTTGATTGATTCAATTATTGAGCTTAAATAAGGGCAGATTAAGAATCTGGCGGGTCATTACTTTGAGCTACAGCAGCACAATTAGTTTAGTGTTTCATAAGTTCCTCTGGTCGAACACAACTCTGTTAAGGGTGGATTAGGACATTTACAAACTAAGGCAAACACATAGCATAGCGCCAAGCTACTATGTCTGCTAGCTCTACAAAACTCTCAGCAATAAAGGGGTAAACTCACTCAGGCAACTATCACTATCCCCTGGCAAACAACTCTGGCTAACTTTCATTCTATCTTTTCTAGAAGAGCTTCACTGATTGAACTCGGGACGACACTGGGGATGAAACAACTTTAGGAGATTTACCCTGTTAGTATTTTGGCGCACTCAACTAAACTTCCTTTAACAACTTGAATAAGCAAATTCGCTAGGGCAAAGTCGTTTCTTATCAATGTACAGATTATTAAGATATTGACAGCTTACTCACTTATATAGTTTCATCCTAGCATGCATCAAACATATATCTTATATAGTTTCATCTAGCGTGCATCAAACATATAGAACTTAGTAACAACCATATAGAACTTAGTAACAGCACTGCTCTTATTCTCATAATGGGTGATCTAGAGCATGCATCTTACTCGCTCTTATTCTCATAATGGGTGATCTACTAGAGCATCTTCCTTCAACACTAACTCTCACTACCACACTTGGGCGAACTCAACTATTACATACATATTAGGCACTTAGATGGGCACGGCACGCACCTCACTATAATGAAAGAATCACTAAACTCTACAATGAGGAAAGAACATAGTACTGGGCTCGAAGTAACTAAATGAAATAATCTCTTATAGAGCGGTGTTGTCAGCAGGGCTCAATTCTCACTTTTGTAGCCAGAGGTCGGGGCGGCAAGAACTAATGAACTTTGCACTGAGGCGAGGTCTACTTCCATGCAGTACGGAATTATCTCTATCTTTCTTGCGCTTCAGGAATGCACCACCACTTCTAACTGACGCCTATTCTTCTTAGTATGAGAAAACTATCCTTTCAACTGATTACATTCCCCTTATAATAGAATTGATGAAACTCCCACCTTCCCACAACAGAACAGCCAAGAGAGTTGACAGTTAAGATGAACACCCCTTTCACAGAATCCAAATAACCATTAAAAGAACCCAATGAAACAGTGTATAAGACCTAAGAGGAATAACCCAATGAAACAGTGCTCTCTAGACCTAACCTAGGAAATAGGAAACTAGTATCGAAAGGGGATTAACTCTTCCCTCCCTGAGCGCCCCCAGCCCTTTAACAACTGAGGCTTACTCCCAGCTCTTTCACTCCAAACAACCTGAGCGCTCCCTTTACTTTCACTCTTGACTCTCTTAACAGTGTACTTGGCATTCTTCTGATCGTATTCATTAACTACTTATTCAATTGCGTTTTACCGATACCAGATATATAAGTGGCACAGGACTTGCACATCGTATAGAAAAGAAAGAAGTAAAGAAACTGCTTCCCTTGCTGGCGGAGATGAGAAAGAATATTGACTGTTTGATTACTTAGTGCAGAGGTGATACTACTCCCTTAGCTGCAGAGGTTATCCAACTAACCGAGTTTGACCTTCCTTATAGTACTTAAGTTTCGAATTGAATGGAACCAGAGCTGATTAATCACCCTTCTATTAAGTTGGTGTATGAGCCATAGTTAGATGAGAGGCGCATAACCATGAAACCGCCCGCCCAGCAACTACTGAAGTCGGAAAACACAAAGAATGGAGTGATACAAGACCGGTAAGTTATTAAGTCGTCAGCAGCAATGAAAAGAGAGTTTTTATAAATACTACATTTAATACCCCTGGATCGGAAGCAACAGAATGGATAGATAGCGGAGAAGATCAGTTCACACTTCTTAGGGGTAGGTTCGGGTGCTTGTCTTTTGTTAAGCAAGTAGTAAATCTATCCCCTTTGTCCGCATGTCCCCTACTAAATGAAGTATTTCTCCTTATATAGGAGAACGGATCAAACTCGTAAGTCCAAGAAAGAAACTAACACCGAGCAGGCTTCAACTAACACCGAACTTACAATAAGGGCCCGAGTCAAGGAATGGAGCTCTCAAGGGTCAGATAAGAATTGCACTCACTCTTTTTAGTCCTGTGTTCGGGATCCGAACCTGTAGCAAGGGGGTCTTTGATGCTTACTTTCAAAAAGGAGCTAGTAAGTGGTCAAGAGCCAGAACTTATAATAACCGGGCCCTTCGGCTTGGTCCCGCGGAGGTGGAATTCTTTTGGAAGCTATTCTATATAGGGGAGGAATCATGGACAAGTAAGTGGCATTAACGTTGCTATTGGAGCTATTTTCCCATCTATGGAATCTTACTCTAGAAATTCCTTTGGAACAACTCCGGGCTCTAGCTATAAAGAACCGAATAAGAAACCAGCTTTCTTAGTTAAAGCAGAATCCCATACCTATAGTGCCTCACGAGAAATCACCGCATTCATATTTTCTTATACCGAATTGTTGCTTGCTTATCGGCTGTTGTCCTTCTATCTCTTTAGAGCATCATGGCTGACTAGATACAATTCCTTCTTAAGCTTCACTTTGGAAAGGCTTACAAGAAAGGTCAATTGGGCAATCAAAGCTCCAATTGTAACTGATGTCGGCAAGGGTATGCATTTTAGACCAGTAGCAGATGGTAATGCAGCCTATGCACCAACCAACCGACCTATGATTCTTTAGTGTGCGGGTACCTTACGCCTTTTGCTCATCTTGCTCGCGTCTCTGCGGGATCGACCTATACAGTTATAGCTCCAATTGATGTTTCAGAAGAGAATCTCTTAAAGCGAGTTATTACTGGACAAGCAGAAAACCCGGGCTTTGATACAGAAGCCTGAGAAGGATATTCATAAGAAACAGGAACCAGAGGCAGAGGAGAAAGAGTTCAAAGAGCCAGACCAGAGGTATAGATAGAAGCCAGAGTGAAAAGAACCAGAGGTATCGGAGCCATAGGTAAGAGGTAGTTGCCAGCTGCTTGTTTCTTTCTGTATTCTGATATTCTGTATTCTGATATTCTGTATTTGTTGTTTGATTCTTTCTTATATATAGCATCGATCCAATCTGGTATCGAGAATAGTGGTCTGGGTATCATGCAAGTGGGAGGTCCACACCGACAACAGAATCAGAAGACGCTTTAGAATATGGATTCGAATCACATACTTGCTCATAAGGAGCCCTTTTCCTCACCTCAGTAGTGACTTGTCTAGCCAAAACTCACTGACACGCCAGCGAACTCCACATAACTTTCACTAGGGATTCCAATCAGCTCCACATAACTTTCACTAGGGATTCCAATCAGATAGATAAAGGAAGTAAGCAAGAGAAGAGGAGAGAACAGATAGAGCAGATATAGAAAAGTGGCACTATCGGGTAGTATATTAGTCCGAGCCTCATGAAGTTCATAGTTGCCAGCTTATTGTTTCATTCTAGTGGAATGAATTCTGTATTTGGAGAAAGAGGTATAGTAGCCTTAGGGGTATCATAAGAAAGGTAGAGTGCAGAGTCACTTTGAAAATGACTATAAGGTCCTGTTATCAAGTTAGGAAAGGAAGAATTCAAACAGTGAGTATAAGGCTATGAATAAACCAAGTATGTATATAGAAGAATGGAACTCTTAAGCCGGGTGCTCGATAGTAGAAACCAGTAAGTCAAACAATTCCACTAGTTTAGTGGGTATAAGCCTTAAAGCACCGAGTAGTAGCTTGGCAGTTTACAAGAAGTAGAGTAGACAGATTGGAAGCAAGTAAGAATGAAGGTAGAAAACGGAGGAGCAGAATGAAGGTATATGAGCCAAAGTAGAGGTGTAGTTGCCAGCTGCAGGGCTTGTTTCAAGAATTGAGCTAAGTAGTCAAAGAATGAACCAAGTACTTGACATGCGGGGGCCAAGCGAAGTAGAATCTGTCTTTTAACCCCGAGTTGAATCTGTTTAATACCGGCCAAGTCACGTATAATGACCAAGCCGACCAAGAACACTACTACTACTACCAGGACTACAACTACCAGGACTACAACTACCGGTCTTCCTTCATGCAACTCTAACTCGACCTGGACCTTCTAGTAATTCCAATTCTCTTTGAACTCCAAACTATGAATAAGGAATGAAAGAATTCAACAATAAAGTAGGCAAGTAAGAGACGAGCAGCCAAGGAACTACTAGACAAGCAAGTAAGATCTCATACGGTATAGGATCCATAGTTAGATGAGCCGAATGAAGCAAGTAATAATGAAGTCGAAGAACCGATTCCGTCCGATGGTAAAGTAAAGCCTTCCCTCATTGCTTTTCTGTGATAGGAGCCATAGGTCTAGTAGCCAGAGGTTGATGAGCCTGAGCTAGCGGGGAGCCGGATAGAGATAATACTTCTCAGGTCTTCCACTCTCACTCGAACAACAGTTAGGATCTATCTCTTAAACAGGAAGGAAGGAGCACTAGGCACTGATTCCATAATACCTATAGATGCGCTAGATAGTACCCGAGAACTATTCTATATCCTTTACTTATACTTGAATGCGCTGGCTGAGCAAGTGCTGTATTCGTTTCCTTTAGCAGTTATAAAAGTGGGAAGTCACTCCCTATTCTTATACAATACCAGAGTAGTATACGTTGCTTGCCCTTCTGACTTGCTTATTGAATCACTGTATGTAGTTTTCGACTTTCCGTAGTGACTTGGCTGAGAGCTCTGTCTTTGGATTAGTTACAACCACTACAACTAAGAATTCCACCCATAAGTCCAAGGCTGAGACAAGTGATACTTAGACTGAAACTAGGCAGTATAAGCCTTAAGCCCAGAGCATCGGTGGGCAAGGTAAGAATGACACAAAGCAGACTAAAGAATAGAACTAAGTAGTTACATAATCAAACCAGTAAGTGCAATGCTGCTACCTCCAACTAAGAATGAAACCACTATCAATAAGAGAGGTGAGCTAGGTGCTAGTAGCTACAGATAAGAATGCAACCAGTGGTACTAAGAATGGAGCTAGCGTTACAAGGTCTCTAACTACTCCTACTCAGCCTTATGCTAGGGATACTCCGACTGAAACCAGAAATCAAGAATAAGGGATCTACTAATTAACTTACTATAAGAGCTGCTTCTCTGCATCCCTATTAAACCAGTAAGTCCAAGAATGAGCCAAGGTAAGGAAAGTATTAATTGACCTGCCCCAGTGACAGTGAGAAAGTGGGGTTATGAGAGGGAGTCTCGGGATACAATGAAATACCAGAGGAGAGGCGAGGAAGCTAGAAGTACTCTTTCGAACCTTGCTGTTGAATCTGTCTTTGTTGCTAGCTGGGTAGGCCAGGGAAGCAGTTAAGTAGGTAGGCGAAGAAAGAAAACCCCTTCTAGTAATTGGCTAGTCTAGGAAAGTTGCTAGGGATAGTAGCCCTGGGCTTGTGGAATGACTTGTTTAATACCTTGTTTCGTCTTCTCCCTTTAGTACTGCTCTAGTTCTTATGGAATCCCCTGTTTAGTCTTCTAGTGTTGTTTCGGGTGTTGGTGCTTACGCTCTAGTAAAGTAGCTAGGTTTGGCTTGTTTTCATTCCACTACTAGGTTCGGGTAGGCTTCATCTGCTTTTTTAAGCAAAGAAGAAAGAGAGAACCTTTCTAGGTAGTTACAGAATGAACCTCAGTATACTCGGAATTGAACTAACTAATATAAGAATTGAACTTGGTAGTTACAGAAGGGAACGAGTGAAGGAAAGAGCTAAACCAGTAAGGTATAGGATTGGAGCTAGTCAATCCCGCTCACTACCGCGCAACACGTGTATTAGCTCGCTACCGCGCCACATTAGTAGTGGCTTGTTGAGTTACTTGGCCCCTACTAAATGTATACTAAATTCTATATTCTCTTCTCTCCATAATTCTATATTCTCTTCTATATTATCTTATTATAGGATTCCAGAGAAAACTAGGGATGAAACTAAGGTTGGAAAGTGGGAATTACTTAATTGAACTCAGTAACATAAGAAAGAAATGAGTCACAGCTAAAAGAATTCCCCTAGTAAATATAAGAATGAACCGGTTGTGTGTCAGCTAGTGGGAATAAACCCGGGGAGTGAAAGAATGGATCCCCTGGATGCCAGCCTGTTGCAAGTGGTTCTGCTCCTGTGTTCGGGTAGTTGCAAGTGGGCCAATTACTAGAAGGTCCTGACGAACGAATCCTACTAAGGTAGTAGCAAGTCCTGTTTTCATGGCCCCTATAAGTGTGTCCTTCCCTATCGGTGTTTCCACTTCGCCATTACTTGTTATGTTCCAAAGCTTACTAATGCTGTTGCCTCTCCCGTTGCTTGTTGAATAGAGACAGTTGAGTGGAGTGCAAGAATGTTTTATGGGTGCAGTTCCGTTGCTCCGTATGTTACACGTTCTCTTTCTTCATAAATGAATCAAAGGTTACCGCTCTCTTCAGAAATGAACAAGAGTGCTTCTTTCTTTAGCGAGGGGTGCGGTCCAAGGAGAGGTGAGCGAGTAGTTAAGTCAGAGTTAAACCACTAAATCAAAGACTGAAAGCAGGTAGTTAAAGAACCGAACCCATGCTTCCAAGCCTACTACTGGTGTTGCTAAGTCTGAAACTGGAGCTGGGCAAGAATGGAGCTGGCTCTTATTAGAATTCGTGAGACTAAAACTACTGCTACTAAGCCTTCGACCACTACCTACCAGACCTGAGACCAGTATAACTCAGAATAGAGCTAATCGGTGCAAGTAATTAAGTTCTAGCCGGCCCAAGTCAGAGAATGGAGCTATTGAGTTAAAGACTGAAGCGTTAGACTTAGGATGAAGCTAAGTAGGCTCAGAATGGAGCTAAGTCAACTCAGTAAGTAGTAAGTACCACCACTGCCAGCAAGACTCGGACACCTAACAATCAGCGGAGTCTAAGAATGAAGTGGACACCGATGAGAATGAAAGTGGGTAGTGCAAGCCTGAAAGCAGGGCATCCAATTACTTACTTCCCTAACTCACTGAAAACCAGGCTTCAACCGATACCAATCAGAATTGACCTCACTCGTCCAAGCCGGGAGTTCTTGTTTCAAGTAAGAGACAACCTCAGAAGTAGTAATTACGGAATTGACCTCATGAGCCGGGTGCTCAATTGAGAGGTGTTGCCTTCGAAGCTCATGCTGCTGGGTAAGCTAGTAGTTAAGGTATTAATTGGCTAGGTAAGCTAGCCCTTATTCTAATTCCTCGGAATTCCACTAGTAAGTAGTAAGCCCTAAGTAAGCTAGCCCTTATTATAATTCGATAGAGCAAGACTACTTAGAGATAGAGCAAGACTACTTAGAGATTGAACTCCATTTATTAAGTCTGACAAACTAAGAAGTAGGAATGCAAGAATGTAACCCCTTATCATAATTCGTGCTAGTCTAGTAGGTAGTTAGCAGTAAGCCTTGGTACTAGCTTGTCTCTTTCCCCTATTTATTAAGTCTCCTGCTACTAATAAAGTAAGAATGAACCAAGGTAGGTAGTTATAGACTTAACCCAGAGTGAGTAACAGAAGGGAGCTAGCTAAACTAAGCCTGAAACAAGTGCTACTCGGAATGGAGCTAGTGTTAGCTAGTATAGATAGTCGGGAGGGTCGCTAAGGTACTAACCAGTAACAATTGGTAGCTAAGTAAGGTACTAACACCTAACAACAAGCCTGACACACGATTGAAACTATTCGGAATTGAACACTGCCTAACAAGAATGAACCTAGCACGCACGACCAGGAATGAAACACAGGGCAGCTAGTCCAGTTCACCTAACAAGAAGAACCAAACAAGTGCTAACAAGAATCGACGACCTCTATAGGGAGTAACAGCCTAAAAGCCCGGGTAGTGAGAATGAGAGTTGGTAGTTACAGAATTGCTCCCCTGGCCCTGTATCCGAGCCAGTAGTTGTCGATAGGCTAGTTGTTTACAGAGCAGAGGTAGAGGAGATATAATCTACTGTGTGCTTACGGGAAGGAAGGAAAGGAGAGTTTCAAGGGGAGTGGTTGTTCACGGATACCATAAGTAGGGGGTTTGCTCACGGATACCATAAATAGGACCGGAAGTACAAGAAAACACACAAATGAAATAATAAGCAAACGAGGGAACTCGCACCAAAAGAGAAAAGTATGAGATACAAGGAGCTATCTCTGGTCGGCTTCTTATCAAACGTCATTTCTATAGGATCAAAGTGGACTGGGCTGGGATTAAACTACGATGAAAGTATTATTTCCTTCTCCTTACCGCTTGCTACTTACGTGAGAGATTTTCATAGGTTTCAACAAGCAGTGAGGTTAGAGTCGAAAATAATAGAACTTCTGTCCTGTAGAGTGCTTTGACTATCTTATCTATATGGTTCTGAGTCAAGTAAGTGGTCTATTCAGTTTCTTATACATCCTGATGAGACAGCTTTCCCTTGCGTATTCTTCTCACAGTACTTTCAACTTGATGAACCAAAACTAATGATAGAGGCCTCGAACCTGCTTGCTACAGACAGGTGTGCCATAGGTCTTACCGTAATACATAAAGAGATGATCTTGAAATATGAAGTCTAAAACTCAAACATCACCATTTGCAGCTGAAGATCCGTTATTGTTGGTTCTTCAAGTTCTGTTCTTGTGTATTGGGTTCAATTGGCTTTCCTAGTATCATATTATTTTCTAATAAATAGATAAGTAGAATGGGCTTAGGGCTCGTACTCGATTCTGCCATGAACTTAACTTTAAGTTAAGAACCGACCTCAACTCTTTTACCAAAACAATTCTTATCGGAGTCGCTTGTGTTGAAAGCCAAGTCTCAGGTATCTTACAGCGAAAGCAAGGGAGCTCTAATAAAAGGGAACCATAAAGATTAGAGGCTAGATCAGGCCCAGCCCAGACTGAGTAGCTACTAAAGGAGGTTCTAAATGCATTCTTTGTTGACTCGTCGGTTCATACAGTTGAGTGCGGTTCAGAACAAAGCAGTCTAGTTTTTGTCGAAGGAGCAGGTGAGTCAGCTTTCTCAATAAAAGAATCCTTATCCATCTTATGCTAGGTGTACTTATTATCTTTCTAATTTAGTTCCGGTTTCCTTACTTATATTACGTAAGTCTACGATGGAAGCCAAGAATCAGCTGTTCGAGTTTAGGAGTATAAAGAAGAAACAGCTCAGTTAGCGAGCCGGGTTGGTTACTTCTATATAGAAGACCTAGCTCATGATTCAGTTTCCCCGATAAGCAGTTTTCTTCTTCTGTGTTATAGTGCAATTCGAACTTGATATGTGAGAGAACCCGCAGTGTTGACCAACAATACTCCGTTAGCGTACCTTTAGCAGGGGAAGAAAAGAAACAAGGACCTTAACCTTATTCCTCTGGAACTGGCAATTAACTTACCGCTTACTTTACCAACGGAGATGATCTTAACGACAAAACTCCTACTTTTCCCTTCCCCCGCTTTGTTTGTTTTTACCTTAATTGGGCACAGCCAGATTCTGCTGCTTCATATCTAGCTCTTTATTCGAATCCTGCTCTGAGAAAACTAAAACATCAATTGGATTCCTAACCTGCAGAAGATCTTTCAACCGAAACTCATTATTCTCGGCTTCTTTATGAATTGGATTACACTGATTGTCCCGCGGAAGCTAAAACATTATATTAGAGGTGTCGGGTGGTTGGATTATAATAAGGGCTTAGTTGACGACTGACTTTGCGGGTAGGCAAGAGAAGAATCAAACCCATAAGTCCAAGAATTAGAGTAGTTGTCAAGTGAGAATGAAACACAAGGTAGCGAGGCATTTAATCAGTTGCTGGGGAGTTGGGGAATTGAACTACTGTTGCTAGGTCTGATGCCGGGTAGCTAAGGTCTAAAACTACTCTTACTCAGACTGGAGCTGTTGAGTTACAGGCTTAAACTACTCCCACTGAGACTCAAAGCAGTGCCAACAAGAATCCAACTAAGTAGTATTGGAACCAAACTCAGGAGTGACAGAATGAGAGTCAAGGTAACGAGTAAGTATCAGTTTCGGAGGGAGCCCTTTCTTATCATTTCTTAAACTACTCCCAACTTACTATAAGGGCTGAGACTTAAGCCACTGCCAGCAAGCCTGAAAAGGTAAAGCGAGTATTGGTATGTAGCTAGTAAGACTCCAACTGGGGCTCCTCAGACTCATGCTATTAGTTAAAGTCTTGGTATTGGGCGCTAAGGTCTAGTGGAATGGAGCTAAGTAGACTCAGAATGAGCTAAGTCAGTTACAGAAGCAAACACTGCATTCCAAGCCTGAAACGGAGAACAGAGCTAACCAATTACAGAACGAAACAAGTCAGTAGAGGCCTTAAAGCCAGGGTAAAAGGATACTATTGCTCACAAGAACTCAACTGTAAGTAGCTTGGCAGTTGCTGACGCCATGTCTTCTTTCAAGTCCTGTGTTCGGGAACTGCTAACAATCAGAATGAAACTCGGTCTCGTCTCGTTAAAGCCTGAAACCAAGGGCCACCAAGTCCTGTGTTCACCACTACCAAAAAGAATGGAATTGACTACTATGTATACGAGTTGTGGCAATCAGATAGTCTCCTATAAAAAGAGAAGAGAAAGAATTCCAGCGATAAGAATTGGCCTAGGTAGACTCAGCCAGTAACTAGGAAAGCTAGAATGAAACCACTAAAAAGCAAGCCTTAACCTAGTGCTAACGAGACTGGTACTGCTGCTGTTAGGACTGCTGCTGGTGCTGGTAAGTGAAAAGAAAAGAGCTACAACTTATAATAACCGGGAATTCCTACTTTAGAGTTTAGGTCGGGTGCTCTTACTCTTGGGGTCGGGTCCGGGGTTAACTCACTGGTCAGAATGAAACTTGGTGTTGAGTAGTCGGAATTGAGGAATTGAACTCAGTCGTCCAGGAATGAACCCAGGTAGCTAAGTGGAAGGCTCAGAATTAAGCTCACTCGTCTTAGAATGGAGCTAACCAATTATGGAATGAAAATAGTAAATATAAGAATTAACCGGGTGTTGCAGAAGTAGTAGTTGCCCTAAGTGAGTAGCTAGTAAGTCCACCGATGCTAGTGCTAGGTAGTAAGTCATAGAATGGAGAGCTAGGAGTAAGTGTAAGGCTTAACCCAGTGCTTCCTCAGGCTGAAGCTGGGTAGTTGTGGAATTCCTATACATGGCTAGGGAGAGGGGACTTGGAATGGAGCTAGCAAAGGTAAGAACGAAACCAGCAACAAAAAGGATTGAAACCACTAACAACTAGATTGAAACTGGCAACTAGTCCCTTTGCCACACTTCTGAATTCCCCTACTAGGCACCAGTAGTCCTGTTCGAGTGCTAGTTTAAGACCGCCCCTACTCAATGAGTGAACCCCGCCCCTCTGCCTGGCTAGGCTAATTCTGATGTTTCTTAAGATCTAGTATCTTTTTCTTCCGATCTTCTGTTTCTTCCGATCTAGTATCTTTTTCTTCCGATCTAGTACTTTCTGACTGGAACAATACTTTATGATTCTTCACCGCCTACTACCTACTAAATAATAAGTTGTCAACTCGATGGAAGTTTTAATGCCACCTCTTATCTTTGACACCACCCTTTAATGCCACTTCTTATGACACTACCCTATGCCTCTGGGCAAGAGGGCAGGTTAGCTATTCAATTGGAATGAAACAAGTCAGTAAACTAAGATAAGTAAACCTACCCGCCAAGTAAGTCAACTAGCCTAGCCTAACTAGCAAGCAAGTAAGCCGAACAAGCAAGCAAGTAAGCCGAACAAGCAAGCAAGTAAGTCCACAAGCCAAGCCTAACTAGCAACAACTTACTAGAAAGGGCCCCTGGAACTACCCTACCCAACGGATAAAACCAGGGAAGAAGCAAACTCGGAACTAAGACAGGACTACCACTTGCAACTGTCCACTTGCAACTGTCTCTGCTCTAACAGCTGACCTTGCCCACCTCTCATAACCTAACTTGAGAACTTGAACTTTCACTGGGCTCTCCTCTATCTACCTCTGTCTCTGCTCTAACAGCTGACCTTCAATTACTATAAGGGCCTATTGCTTCTATGACTAAACAATGGAACTATACTGGAATAACAGACCTAAACTGTCAACTTGAAACAAGCTAAGCTGCTGGCAACCTCTCAAGTCCGAAGCTCCTGTTATGAGCAAGTCCTGATTCTGCAAGTACTGTGTTCGCCACTGTTGCTCGGAATGGAATTGATCGGTGGAAGAATTGAGCTAGAGCATCCCGCTCACTACCGCGCAACACGCACTACTGACGCGTTACACGAACAAAGTTTAAGTCCTCCGCGACACATTAGTAGTGTCTTGGCTGATGTTAGAGTGAATTAGAGCCATGAATCTGGACTGGAACAAGACTTCAATCAGGCAAACTTACTAGAGGGCCCTACTTCTTTTTTTTGTTTTAGCACCCGGCCTCTCCTCACCAGACTTTAGAACCAACACCTGACTGAGGTATATATACTAATACTAAGGGACTGGTCTTCAACTCTTATATTCCTACTTAGACTACTAGTTAGGGCTGTAAACCTATATTTGCTCATTGTTGGCTTGGCTCTATGCTTTTGTAGTAGTTGATTGTCTCTGTTACTTACTAGTTCCATTCCTCTACTAAGATAGGGTAGTTGTCCAGTAAAAGTAAGTAGTAGTGACTTCTAGTAGTTGATTTCTAAAGAAGAGAGTTTCGAGTTTACTTAACACTGTCATAATCACTGAAGTCCAATGAAAAACAGGTGGCCAAGACACTAGTACCGACACAGTAGAGGAAACATAGGAGAACTGAATATAGGAAAACAGAAGGGCAATTAATACCTTCGCATCACCCATTATTTGAGTGCACAGGACAATTTCTTTATTACTTGCTTTGCTTTAAGAACTGCTTGCTGCCGGCTTATAACTTGTAGCTGACCTCTTACCTGGCTTCTCACTTGTAGCTGACCTCTTACCCGGCTTCTAACTTGTAGCTGACCTCTTACTAGAGATTCCAAAGCTTTAAATAATGGAAAGTAGATTTATTGAGTTAGATGAGCCTCATTCCGTTCATAGTTGCCAGTTACCATAGGAGAGAGAAAAGAGCAAGAGTTCAGTCAATAGGTAACAGCAGCAGGGCTTGTTTCAAGAAGTAGGCGTAGTTGTCCAGTTTCATAAGTAGCTGAGGCAGCCAATGAGGTATTGTAGTCAGCAAGCTCATAAGTCGGAATTACGGAATTGACCTAACAACTAGAAGAATGAAACTCACTAGCTACATTCCTTCACTGCCACCAACCAGCCTGAAACAAGTGAGTAACGACCTTAACCCGGTGCTAGGCAGAATGATGTAAAGGAGTCACAAAATGGAGCCTAGGGATACTCAGCCTGAAAGTCAAGGTAGCAAGAATGAAAGTAGTGCTAACAAGGCTTAAAGCACTAGCAACCAGCATTTCATCAGTACAAGTAGAACTCATACCAAGAACTATAGTTACTAAGATAAGAATTGAACTAAGGAAACTAAGAATGTCCCTAAGCAGTCTAAGACTTCACCGAGGTAGTCTAAGAATGAAACCTAGTGCATGATGTAAGTAGTCCAAAGAGTAGATATGAGTCTCCTTCAGGCCTAACTAAAGTACTATCCTATTTCTCTATTTGCTATTCGAGGTCGATTCTTCAAGTGTAGTTCAATGACTTAACGAGTAAAGTAGTACAGTGGCAAGTTGCATTCTTTTTAGTAGCGGGTTAATACAGAAATAGAAGAATGAGCCATAGGGGGCGGATATCTAAGTGCACAGGCCGGACTTACTACAGAAGAGTATTTACAGGTATCAAACTACAGATATCGGAAGGGAAGGTAAAAAACCACAGATATCAAGTCAAGTTCGGACTGACGCGTAACACAAGAGTCTAGTTGACTTTCCAAGCACAGCAAATTAGAGCACTGCTAATTATTTAGTTACGTGGACTTTCCTAGCATCAAAGCCAATAAGACTTGTATGCCCGCTTGCCCTTTATAGTAGTTTAGTAAATTGAATTGAAGAATGAAACGAAGTAGTCAAAGAATAGAACTGGGGAGTTCAAGAGTGGAACCAGCAAGTAAGGGGATGGAACTGGTGCAGGATAGAATGGAAGCAGTAAGTAATCGCCTTAAAGCCCCGAGTATACGCTTGGCTTTGGAGTTTACAGATGTAGATGAGCCATAACTTTCTTAGTTAACAGAGCCGAGTATTATAAGTTGTTTATGAGTGGAATAAGTATTAGTAGCCAGAGATCATAGCCATAACAGTAGTAGTTAGTGGAATACCTAGTAAAGTGTTTTAGTCATTTCTTGTTTCGGTTGTTGGCGGAAAGTCTAGGCTAGGTAGTGGTCCAGCCCTTCTAGTGAGTTTCAGTAGCTTAGGCAGCCAATTAGGTAGAGGATCAAGATCGGTCTACTTTGAAATGCATGATTTCGAATCGCCAAGACGACAAGCTTAGAGACTATACCATACCTACCAGTTACTGACTTTCAGATTCCCTTAACAGCTATGCCAGCACTAGAGCAAGAAAACAACTTAATAGTAAGGCCCTTATAGTCGCTTGAAGTTAGTTGTCAGAAAGAAGTATTTGTTAAGGTAGGAAAGTAGGAGTTAAGGAATGGAACTCACTAAACTCAGACAGAAAGCAGTGAGTAAAGGAATGGAATGAAACTCGAACCTAGGAAGTAGGAATGCAAGAATGGGGCTAGTAACAAACAGGCTAAAACCATTGCTAACCAGACTTTCACTGGTGCTGGGCAGGCTTCAAACAAGGCTTTCTAGTCAGAGGAGAATGAGAGGATGTAGCTAGGCCCTTAGTGGACAAGTAGGAGAAGAGGCTGGTTTGATTCTGAAGTGGACAAATAGGAGAAGAGGCTAGGCTGGTTTGAGTTGCATCCCCACCCAACTAGTAAACGAGTAGTCCTGAGTGAACCTGCTTTTGGCCCAAACCTAGTATATGAGTAGTTGGCTCTTGGAACAGTAGTAGCTTGGCTAGTTTCAATAAATATTAGTGGACTACGGAGAAGTAGATGAGCCAGAGTTTAGGAAAGAATGAAAGCTAGGGATACTAAGGCTTATGCTTAGGTGCTCTAGCCCGATGCCGGGTAGTTATAGAATAGAGCTAATTGAATCTCTCTCTCTCTTGCCCACGTTACGGCTGTTCTACGGTACGGCATTTTCTCCTATCTATTGAGCCTATCTAATATAGCTATATTTATATCAAATAAGAATCCATATACCATCTGACATTGATTTCGAGCTCTTCCCAATACGGATCTGACCTTACTATCCCTTTGCTTTGCATGCTTGGCTTTCCTAAGAGAGAACACTATTGGTATAGGGAACAAGCCTAAAATCATTAATTGATAACTCCTTCCTTACTCTCCAATGGATCTCCTACTCAAGTGAGTAATGCCCTAGATCGGTAAACTGTATTTCTTATATCCAATCTGGCACCAGTGAGTTAAGGTATTTAATATAACTCAACACTCGACTCTGCCTCTGCCTCATAGTAATCAGTCAGCAGATAGTAAGCAGTCAGTTTATTGCCTATGACATGATGGAGGAATTTCAGCAACTAAAGAATCTCCCAACTCCAACTTCTAGTTAGAATAGAGGCATAAGTTGAATGAATGGAGGCAACCTCACCCTATACAAGAGTACTTTATTATTGCCCTTGCCAACTCGCTTGTTCAGTGAGAAGTAAACCACTCATATCATATACCTAGCACATGATATAAATAAGTATCCTCACCCCGATAGCACATGAAGGAAATTAGTAGTCTGCTAAGGTTAGCGGGACAATCAGGCCATTCAATTCACCTCACTTAACCGACCATGTAAAGGCCCTTGATAAGGCTTCTTTAACGTAGTTTAACATGGGTTACACTCTTAAGGGTACCTTCCACCCATTTCGAAGTTGCTGACGCCATGTCTTCTTTCAAGTCCTTTGTTCTGGGCAGTAGCTAGTATAGCAGTTGCCTTCCCTGGTAGTCCTGTTCTTGTTCTTGTTTCATCCCGGGTCGCCATCTCACTCCTATTTTGGATTTCATATAACAACAATAACTCCTATGTATTTAATAGAACTCAGAGACAGTTCTTGCTCTTGTTTCATCCCTAGCCAGTTTCAAGTATAGTTAAAGTTCTTTACCACTAACGGGAGTTTGTCGAAAGCCCTTGTTAGGAGTTTACCCCAGCCCCCAGAGAAGAGAGTCAGTAAGGAGTCAACAGAAGCAAGCAACTTAAAGCTCTCTCTTCTCCCCCTATTTCTCTTGCTCTAAATGAAACAAGCCCCGAACAACAAATAGCTAATGCGCAGTAACCGTGAGTTTGTCGGAGCTCTATAGCATTAGTAAGCTTTGTAGTCATGAGAAGGTTAAGGCAAAAGCGGAGTCTAAAGAAAAGAAGCCGCAGAAAGATCTTCATCAAAAGTAGGGGACTCTCAAATGGAATATTACCAGAGTATAGCAACAGTAACAAATCCTCTGTGCTAAGGGAGTAGTAACATCCGTGTGTCAAGTCTGAATTAACCTCCTTCTCCCCTACCCTAGTGAGTGCTCTTTCCTCTCCCGTGCTCCCTCTTTCCTTGCCTCAAATGAGGTCTTTCTCATTGCGTCACACAAGTAACACTTTCCTAGACAATTCTTAGAGCTAGTGTTTAATTCCTTGTTTACTCGGACTCTGAGCACTATAGGGTTCGCAATTACTTACAACCTCAATTCTATTCCTTAGCGCTACGGGAACAAGCTTATCCACATAGTTCCGAGTCAATACTTTCTTATGGATCACATGGTATATAAGTAAGTAAGGATACAGCTGCTTCCCTTTTTGATTGAACTGATACTACATGGTAAACAACTTTAGTTAAAGCTTCTAAATCTTATTATTTGATTCCGCCCCGCAAGCCAGTACCTTCTTTTCTCTTGTTTACAAAACTCGAATTGCGGATTCTACCGATCAGGCTTCTAATCCTGCTTCAACGCCCGGCCCAGTACTTTAGGATTCCCTTAACCCTTACTTCTCCTCATGGAATTTCTGAATATAATATAAGAGCACTTGGTTAGCTGAATATAATATAAGAGCACTTGGTTAGCTACCTTTTTCTTTCATCATACCTAGGCGGGTAAAAAGAATGATTCTTTAGCATTAGATTCTAGAGTGTTTCTTCCAATTATCAATTCTTTAGTTAGAGAAAGAGTATATGGGGTGGTTAGTAACCTTCTTCTATTAGATCTAGCTCAATATCCTCTGATTCTGTTTACTCCGGTTACTGGTTCATTCTGACTCTTGGAGTTTTGCATTCTGTATTATGAGTTTTCGGGGTCGGTAAAGAAGAGAAGAGAGCACTTATGAAGCAACAGTCTCGGGTGAAGGAAGGGCAGAGTCAAGTAAAGGCAAGGAAGCAGCAATTCCATTCTTGAAACTAGATTCTATAAATCCTTTTAAGGAAGAAGATCAGACAGAATGCTCAACTGCTGAAGTCAAGTAGAAAGGTGTTATCGACCCAAACACTCCACTACCCTTAACATAAAGTAAGCCTTATTGTTAGTCTGTTCCAACTCCATAAAGAAGAAGAGAAAGAAACCACAATTTGAGAAGTGGAAACCACCAAGCTTTGTATAAGAAAGGCGCAACTAATAACACTACTAAAGGACAAAGAGAGGAATGAACTCAAGGGCAAAGAGAGGAATGAAAAAGAAGGCAGGTAACTACTAACCGCCAAGGAGGCAAGCAACTCCATTTCTGTAGTAGTTGTGCTAAAGTTGTGGAAGTGCTGTGTTCATTGCTTTGAATCAAGGTTATCAAGAGAATTGCCAGGCCTGTTCTCTTGTTGTCGACGAGCGGTGCGAGGGTGCTGTATAGGCCCTTATTGTAAGTTGCGCAGTCAAGTCTTCATCGTCTGAAAGGATAGAGTCATAAGTGAGTTTTTAAGCAAAAGGGAGTGATGCTCCAGTTGTAGAGGATTTTCGTACCAGGGGTTTTGTCAACTGCTTGTACCTAAGCTCCCTGCCGCTATTCATAAGGACTCGGTAATCACTTGTTCAAACTGGGAATTCGAGTCGACAACACACACGGATGATACTGGGGATGCAACTAGAACAAGAACAGCATCTTTGATCTTTAACCTAAAACCTAACTCGGGCTCAAAGAACTCAGGCTAATCCACAATTCCATATCTCTATTCTTGAGCACCTGGTAAAGAATGTTGTTACCTAACAGCTTACCGAAACTGACTATATAGGCCTCTCATAACCATACTTTAGAACTTGAAAAGGACAGAGGAAAAGAAAAGAGCTCACATAAACATGGGAACAGAACGAAAATCAAGCAAGATGTCCCTGATGCTGACAGCAAGCATTCTATCGATCACCTCTGAAAGCTGATCTGATGGGGCCGGGCCGGAAGTAAAGCATTCTATTGATCACCTCTGAACGATGATCTGATGGGGCGACAACCATGGACTACGAAAAGGACTCCTCTTCTATCTGCTCTCTCTCTCCAGTGGAAGGAAATCCCCTGTTGACTATCTATATGCAATCATTCTATTCATTCTCGCTATGTGGACTACAGAGGAAAGAAAGCTGCTTGAAGGGAAATACGAGACCCAACATGCCGATAACAAGGAAGAAGAGAAGAAAAGGTTTATGGTATGCTGAAGAAGAGAAGAAAAGGTTTATGGTATGCTGAAGAAGAGAAGAAAAGGTATGGTATGCTCTCTTGCCCCACGTAGCGGCGGAAACGGGAGTGACCCATGTGGAGAGTAAAGCTGCAGATATTCAAAACCATGAGGAGAGAGATCCAGATTGATTGGTCATTGGAAAGCTTGTCTACTTATTTACCCGATCAAGAACCTTCTACACCTTATACAACAGCCGATGAATGCGCCAGAACTTATAATATCCGGGAGACTCGCTAATAACTGCTACAAAAGTGGATTTTCCATGTTCAATTCAGAAAGGAGACGAAAAAAAGGCAAGCGACTCGACTCTTTGGGTCCCACGCGAAAAGTAAAAGCAAAGCGGCACCTAAAGTTGAGTTAGAAGCGTTAGGGAGCTCGATAGATTCAATGAAGTAGTCCCAGCAGCTAGAGAGAGCTAGATTCAATGAGGTAGTCCCAGCAGCTAGAGAGAGCTAGATTCAATGAAGTAGTCCCGGGCTCCTGTTATAAACAAGTCCTTCTTTTGAGTCCTGGTACTCGCCGGGTGGGTGAGGCAGCCTCAATGAAATAAGTTTATGAATGAATAATCAACAAGGTCTCCCGAAAGGAAAGGTATTGGATTTGGCTACCTGGAATAGGGAAGCCGGGAATGAAGCCACAACTTTGGATACTTTCACTCAGAACCAAGAGTTTAGGATCGGGCCAAGGAACGGCCAGTACTTAAGTTCGGGCGGACAGAGCCAAGCCCCCTACTGATGAGAATGAAAACAAGTCAATCGTAATTCGACTAAAAACCGGTAATTCAACAGAAAGTTCTCATGCGAAACATCCTGTTCCCGTGCTAAAGTTAGATCCCTTCTATCTGACGTCGCTTCCGAGTCCTACTCATCAGGTAGTCAATCTTACTCCCCGGAGTCACAATCTCACTATATAGGTATTCACATTACAAACATAAGGACATTACACCACAGAAAGAAGTAAGAAATTAAGTAAGGGCACTCCCACCTTTCACTCTTCGGCTACTCACTATAAGAATCGGATCTGGGCTAACAGGACTTAATACAGATGGAAGGATGCAACAAAGGCATACAATACCTTCACCACAAACAGGTAATCCAACACCCCATTCTATTACTATGCCTTAAACAGATAATCCAACATCCCATTCTATTACTATGCCTTATTCTAAAGAAAGAGACTAGTGCTTACTATGCCTTATTATAAAGAAAGAGACTAATGCTTCTCCGGCTTAAACTAAGAATCAAGAAGTTAACTCAGTAGTAGAGGCCCTAATACTTAATTGCCGGTGCATCTAACAAAAAGAACTGACTGCACAACCCCCAAATGGCCCCAAAGCTGCCCTTCCTTTCTTTGATACTAGGACTACTGATCCAGATCCTTGCTTTACTGATTATGGGCCAGAACTTATAATATCCGGCCATACTTTCATTATGCATTTCACCCTTGGATTCCTCCACTCTGGTCTATAGGGCTCCCTTGATTGAAAACTGTAGACACTACCAATAGGGATTGAATTAGCGCTTCCAACCCTTTAGCTTCTGTGTCGTAACAGAACCGCTACTGCCCCCAATTACTTAAGGGCACAGGTGAACTCAGGACTTGTACTAGACTAACTCTTGAACTCTCCACTCTAACTCTCCCAGGAACAGGAAATTCTCCACTTAACCCCCAGTAAGTAAGATATTCTGCCCCGACCCGAACTCTATTAACCTGCCAGACAATGCAAGATGCTTAGTTACCCCAACCTATGAGATACAGTGGCACCCTACCACACAAGTGACTTAGACCACTCACTAGGAATATGCAACACGCTTCATCAAGCTATAAAGTAAGGGAACAGAAGGTAGAGCACTTTGGTTTTGCTAAGTTGAAGTCATGTTCAAGGACTGGGCGATGAAGAACCTCTGTAGATATCCTATTTGGAAGAGGTTATATGCTAGTGTGATTGGTTTTAGGTATTGGGACTTTGGTCTCATCCTTTCCATTTAAGTAAAGGATAGAGTGTATCGGAGATAGTAAGCAAAGAGTGCCGGTGCTATTGAAAGTAAGTGTGGAGTATCCTCGGCCTCTGAGTAGGAAGAAAGAAAGACCTCCCCTCCCTTGTTGTAGTAAGCAAAGGAGGTCAGCCAGTCAAGTTACTTGTTACCGACGCTAGGAATTAGGAGCCCGGAATAACGAGAAGAAAAAGGACTTTATCATAACCAAAACTAAGAAGAATTCAACTCAAAGACAAGCAACTGGGCAAGGTACGCAATGAAAGC
Source organism: Musa itinerans (assembly GCA_001649415.1). Lineage (NCBI taxonomy): Eukaryota > Viridiplantae > Streptophyta > Magnoliopsida > Zingiberales > Musaceae > Musa > Musa itinerans. The sequence continues at coordinate 864,485 of LVTN01000026.1, read as the reverse complement.
GATCAGGAAAGTAGACAAGGATGAGCCATAGGGTATAGGATAAAGAGTTCAAAGAGCAAGAGCAGAGGTAGGCAAGCAGACAACTAGTTTCATTCCTAGACTGCTGAGTTCAATTCCTACTTTGAGTAAACACTACCCCGCCGCGACCTATCCTTTCCTATTCTATAGTTTTCTTTCACCTATCCTATTCTATAGTTTTCTAATAAACCCATGTTTTCTGCTCAGGATTGCCTATTATTAATTCCAGGGTTTCTATACGGAGGCTCAATCCAATCAAGTCTGTAGCGTCTACCAATTGAGCAATATCTCCTTTCCTCTACTGTTGTCGAGCTATAGCCATCTAGAGCTGCCCTATCTTTGGATTCTTTCTATTTTGAGTTGATTTCCTATTTGATAGATCTATTATTGTTAGTGAGTGATATAAGGCCTTGTAATCTGTAGATGCATTCTAGTATCGTATTGGAGGTTCTCGATTCTTTGACTTATTTTTGGAATTCCCTATTTGCTAATGGAAAGCAAGAGACTCCGGTTTTAGATTGAAATAAAGTGAAAGTAAGGCTTCCAATCTGGGATAGGTGCCAAGACATTCGTAGTGAAGAGCGAAACCCAGGTGCCACCTCATAAAGATCCAAGGTTCCATATAGAGAACTCCTCGTTTACAACTTAGTTTACAGCTTATATTACTTGACTTCTGATTCTAGAGTATACTTTGGCAAATAAACTCTCTATGCAACAAAACTTGTACCGAGCAAGCAAAGCAAGTCGACAAGCAAGGTAAAGCGCCAATAACCTAGACAACACAATAACCTCTGCTTTCTTTCCTTACCGGTGAAAGCCTTTACCTGATCCATCTTATGTGTCATCTGTTGCTTTCGTTGCCAATGCTAGAACAGAACTTTTAGCTGACCTATCACTTGAGCTTCTTCAAATTGAAAAACCTTTCAAGTAAATCACGTTCACCTCTCTCGACAAGGAGCAAAAGCCAGACCACTTAAGCTTTCTCGCAAGCACCGAGACACCACTGAGTTCTTACTTATGTCTTGAATTCATCCATCACTTACTTGAGAGTTGATCTACGCCTACCCTCTTATACCAAGGAAGTGCATTCTGGGGGTTTATGGTTTTGTCTTCCATTAAGGCCCTCCATTACGAGTTTAGATCTCCATTCTGACTGTTGAGGTGGATTATCTTATGTACCAACTCATTCGGCTAAAGAACTTAACTTGTTTTTACAATACTCAAAGAAAAGAGCAAGTAAGCAAGCGTAGGAACTAAGAAAAGAAAAGAGCAAGTAAGCAAGCGTAGGAACTAAGAGTGGTCGTGATGTCCAGAGGAACTAAACTCACAAGTAGGAAATTAGGAATGAAAATAGCACTAACAAGAACCAACCTCAGAACTAGGTGCTGAAAGCCTACGGATAACGAGAATGACACTTTGCACTAAGAGACTTGCACTCAAAACTAAGACGAACCCGGGTGCTCATATTACTAAGGCGTTAACTGCTGACTAAAAGCTTTAACTAGCAACTCGGAATTGAACACTGCTTGAAGCCTGCCTTGCCTAACTCCTATTCTAGAGCTCCTATTCTAATTAGCCTTACTTTTATTCCCTTCCCCCCATTTGAGTATTCGACTACTTGCTTAAAGCCTGTGACTGCTAGCTCTGGGCTTGGCACTCCCAATTCCAATTCTTCAACCACTGCCTATGCGTCTTGCTTTACAGCTCCTCGGCCTGAAACTACCTACACTAGTGAAATTGTAAGTATGCCTTTCCTGCCTTACAGTACTACGTGCACCTCTTGACCTGCCCCTACTTCCTATTCGTTTTGCTTTACTGGCTTTTGAGTATTACTTTCACTTGATTTGATTCTTCAACACCTTAGAATAACACCTTGGCTTATTGGGCGACTAACTAACCTTTCTTTGCTGGGGCTGGTTCCAAACTCATAATGATGCTAAGCAGACTGAAATTACTAATGGAAAGAATTTACCTAGTGCGTACGGGCACAAGGAATTACTACCTGCCCGAGAAGACTTCGCTAACTGATAAGACTTCACTAACCACTTAGTAAGAATAGAACTGGTGTTTCACTCAATATAGGTGTGGTAATCAAATGAGAACAACTACCCTATGGCAGCAGTGCAACAGTTATAACCGGGCAAGTCAGCTTTAGATGTGGTGCTTAAAAAGAAGATAAGACTGAAAACGGACCTTACAAAACTACACACACCCAACATTCCTACCTTATTGTAGAATTCTTAGTTGACTATATACCAATACTAGAAAGGCAAAGAAAAGAACTCGTATTATGTTTTCATAGTACAGCAGCCCGTAGCGAATCCTGTCTTTATTAAGGGTTAGGTAGTAGGGCAGTTCTTATAGCCTTCTTGTCTTTTTGAAGGTTTAGGTGGTAGAGCAGTTCTATAGCCTTCTTGTCTTTCTGAGTGGTCCAGTACAAGAACTAGGGGCTTTAAATGCATTAGAAGCTCCCTGCCCTAACAAAGAAGTAAAGAAACAAAGAAGTAAAGAAAAAGCAAACTTCCCTACCAAAGAAGTCAATAACCTAACCTAGCTTCCCTCCCTTTGAAATGTAAAGATAAAGGCTAACAGCCCTACGAAGTCAATAAGCTAACCTAGCTTCCCTCCCTTTGAAGTAAGTCAATAGTCAACTTAAGATCCTCAGAGCCGACGCACGACTAATATACGAATAGACGAATTGCTCCTAGTTGTGTTCCTTAGGCATCTTCAGGCTCCCAGACCTCAGAAGTCTTCGATTCTTCGCCCTCTGCTGCACGTTCCCGAACCGTCCCGCCTGCGATCTTTAAAGTCACTTCTACTGTCTCTCTTATGAATCTCAGGTTATCCATAGGGTTTTTGGAATTGTGGACCACCTCAGCCTCAGAGCTCCCAGCACCTATATCGCCCCTTAACGACTCCACCTCGGAGCTGCTAGCTACCGCCTCAGGGCTAACTGCTCCTGTCTCAAGAGGTATTTCCCCTGAAGCGAGTGTTCCTTTGACTAGCCACCCATCCAGTTGCCACTCTTCATCGCGTATATAAGTTAACCTTAAGGCATTGGATGTTCGGAACCCTTTGCAGTAAATCTGAAGAGGCCAGGCTGCATAGTAGGCGATGTTTCCTCCGTCTACGCCACCCCTACCCTGAAACACCACGTCGGACTTGACCCATTCTTCCTCCCCCATAAGCTTATCCTGCTGTAGCACACCTATGGAGAAAGGGCGCCACTGTCTTTTATATGGATTTTGGATCTGCCATTCTATGTTTTGGTGACTCGCTGTTACCTTCTCTTGTACTAAGAGTGGTACAAAGGCGAAGTCCAAGAGAGAAAATGTGTTATTTCCTTTGATGTGCAGAGGCTCGGGCTTCTCTGAGAATCGATCGATATTAAGTGGAAATTTGGGATAGAGTTGATCGACCGACATTTGTGCAGCAAAAGTAATGTTTTCTCTACGCTTAAACGTATCAAAGTAACCCTTATACTCTACGGCGACTTTCGCTATTTGATTTTTGCTTCTGGCACGTAAAATACCCTTATCCCCGACTTCTAGCAGCCTTTCGAGGCCATATGGCCGACCTGGTAGGAAATCGAATCTGGTATCGACTGAAATTAGAAGTACTGGCCGCAGGTACTTGAAAGTCAACGTGCGCTGCTTCCTCGTTATATTGAATAGAGATTTGATCCGCTTCTTCCCATGTTACGCCTTTCTGACGGAGCCTGCGCAGCATACAACCATACAGCGTGGCAATGAATCTTTCCTTTTGAAGATTAGGTATGCGTGAATCAAACATCAGACGCATGAAGCGTTCCTGAAAAGGTCCATTTACACGAATGCTTTGCGGAGGCGAATTCATTATTGTAACAACGGAAATGTTACGTTGTTTCAGAAAGAGCTTACCATACTTAGAATCTAATCGGCATTTCTGCCCATCCAGCACTCGGAGCAGCGTATTATTCTCAGCCGCCATGGCATCTTGTCTCGAAAAAAGAGTTTCTTTCGGGTCCTCAGCCACATGAAATTCATCGAAGACCCAGAGATCGTAGTGATCGTGCGCTCCAGAGAAGTCGTTCTTACGGGCGCTGGCGTAGTAGATATTGAGCACATCGGTTAACATGTCAAAGCATAAAGTCTTTTGAGTACTCGGTCTACCATAGAGTAACAGCTGCTTTGTCTTTATTGGCCTTTGAAAGAGAAGATTCACAGCTAACCAATCGAGTAAGATGTATTTTTCTGGAATCTCAGCATAAGTATATTCTTTCGGCCATCCCCTTTCCTCTAAGTATTTATAGAGCCTCTCATGCAATGTACCTTTGTGTAGTGCCTTTTGCATTTGCATATCTTCATACATAGACCGGACATTGTTGTAAGAAAAAAGAAGTGCATCAGATACTTCATTGACTTTATACACCTGGTCCCACTCGTCAATTTCGATTCACTTTTGGATCACTTCTCTGCTTCTTGGCCTTATCTCCTTAACACGAGGAAAAGGTATTAATTTATGCTGTGTTTGCGCCAAAACCATATCTTTGATTTGCTGCAGAGACAGGTTGCCCCACACCTGTGGCGTGTGATCTTCCTTTACAGCATCGAGGAGATATTTGCACAACGAAACCCAAGACCGATAAAAGGATAAGTTAAGCTGCGTGCCTGAAAATGAAGGGAAGAGCCTTCTGAAGGTCCGGAGCGCTCCCTTGCTCAAAAGGCCAACTTCCAAAAGAATGCCCACTGAAAAGCAGTTGCCTTTATCAACGTGATGCCCGTGAACCACTAGAATGCTTGTCACCTGGAGCTTCTCGTTGATTCTTTGAATTATTTCTGCTTGAAACACTTTGATACTTTCAGCAGTGGACTCTGTTCTGGAAAGTGAAAGTTGCAGCAGCAAATATCTTCTTCGATTGCGACTATCCTTAGTTAGAACTTTATTAACTACCATAGGCTGATAGCTATAACTGATATTCCAACTCCCCTGTTTCTTTCCTTGAAAATTGCTCCAAATCAAATTCCTAAAATTATTGTATTGATTGAAAAAACTCTCCAAAATTATGAAATAGAGGTACTCCCCATTGAAATACCAACCACTAGAATGGAGAGAGAGACTCCACCTAATAGAGAGAGAGAGACAATATCAGAAAACTCCCCAATGAGATTGAGGTTACGGTGGGTACTACTATCTATCCCTACCGTTAAAGAGTCGATGCCTATTGGAATTAGAAGTACTGGGCGTCCCTACCGTTAAAGAGTCGATGCCTATTGTAGCCAATAGAAAAAGTGGAGAAAGAGCAGTGAGCGTATCAAAAAGAAAGAGAAAAGCGTAACCAAAAAGACAGAGAAAAGCGTAGAAAAAAAGAAAGAAAAAAGCGTAGCCGAAAAAAAGAAAAGAAGTGGTGTCGTTGTACTTAGAACTGATGAAATCCCGAGAAATTAGAAGTACTGGCCGGTGGAATTCTTGCGGGTTAAATGCCTTTTGATCTATATTTTAGCTTAGCTCGAATTTGAGAAAACAAAGAACTTGATATATGAGAATTAACCTAACAACGAGAATTCACCTAACAACATTGAGAATTCACCTAACAACATTCCTGTATGATGGATACTCAATATAGGCTAATTCACCTAAAAACATTCCTTGACGAGTAATAGAGACTTATTTAATTGAAAGAAAAGAAGAATAGAATATTATGATTATTGAAATCCAAGAAGAATAGGATTATGGAAATCCAAGAAACATAGGATTATGGAAATGAAATCCAAGAAGAATAGAATATGAACATTCCAAGAAGAATAGAATATGAACATTCCAAGAAGAATAGAATATGAACATTCCAAGAAGAATAGAATATGAACATAGATCTCTGGTCCTAAGGAAACCCCTGAAAGAGACTAATGGGCATAGAGACCTAAGCATGTGCTCCTTTCCTTCAAATCCACCCTAGAAACTTTCCTAGGCGCTAAGTCACTATTGGAAGTTGGAATAGAATTGAAAAGAATGAACTTTTCGAAACCAACCTCGAATGGGCCAGCCTAGTGCATTACAGTGGAAAGCTTTAGTAGGTCGGTCGGTTGTTGTCCCTCGCCTCTAGCGCAATCATTGATCATTTACAGCATTTCTTTGTCACGGAATATTATGACTTGGGTGGGGCCCCATCTTTCTGTCTTCCATTTATGATTCCTCTTTTTAGGCCTTCATACTTACCTTACTGGAAAAAGACCATTCTTCTGGAGAATACCATTCATAAATCATTAACTTCTTAGAGATGAATAAAGGAATTAGGAAATCTTTCTATCACAGCAGCAGTCCATCTCGCATCAGCTGCCCATCTTGCATAAGGAAACGGAGGGTCATCATTCGTCCACGACATCGAATATCCCTCTCAAGGTTGAAGCGACTTCTAATTCAACACTCCCTTTTGAAAACAATTTCTTAGTTGGAAAGACCTGGACCAAGAGGCAGCACTACCCTGCTTTTCCATTGTCAACGAATTGGCTACAGTAATAATGAGTTGCCCTTCTATTAGTGCTTACCTAAATAAATGGAACAAGACTTCAGTGAAGAAGAATAGAATGAACTAAGCCCAAAACAAAAGGAAGGTGTAGGTCTAAATATCATCCTTCCGCCACTGCCTCATTTTGGGTACTCTAACCATAGTCCATGCCATACGGAGCAAACTACGACTCCGTTAATAGGTACAACTTTTCATCCGTTTCAGTAACCTGAGCCCGGCATAAGAGAAAAGCGCCATCCTTTGCTCCTGTCAAAATACCATTGAATGATGTCGCATATGGATCTCTGAAACGCATTAGCTCAGACGCTTAGTGAAAATCAGAATGTCGCCCTACTTGTAAAATGGGTAATCTAGTGTATTATTAGTAGAAGCCTTTCCTTCCATCTCTATAACCGGTAATCTAGTGTATTATTGGTAGAAGCCTTTCCTTTACTCTAGGACTTTTTGTCTTTTGTTTAGAGGTATGAGACTGGTTGCGTAGACCGTAAAGTAACCACCTTATCTTTCTCTTTCCCGTAACACACCGGCCTTCCACTCTTACTCCCAAGCAAAGGAAGGATCAGCAAAAGCTACGGTGGCTCCATACGGGGGAGATAACTCATAAAGGGTTGGTTTGGAAGTGCTCTGAATGCTTGTAAAACCTCTCCTGATTCCTTACAAAGGACAAATCTGATTGCAGACTGAGGCAAGTGATCTGGTACTGGAGAGCTCCATCTTATTCTTTTGAAATCAAGGGCTGTTTTCTGCCTGTGGATACAAAAGTTTAGCATTCATTCAAAGGCAACGAAGGAATTTCCATGAATTACAGTAGATTGTACATCATTTCTTTCTTCTTCAATTTACCCTGGCATGTAATCTTTTCAAAAGTAGGGATCACCCTAAATCACAACAGCTCATCAGATGAAGCCAGTACTTATAATTCCAGTGAACCAAGACATGAAGAAGTGCAAAAGAACGAATTTCTCCTTATATTCATCCTTATATTAATTGGCAGCTTTCTTTATTTTACTTATCTTTATCTTCTACAAGCCATATTTCTTTTCTTTTCTTCTACAAGCCATATTTCTTTTCTTTCTATTTCTCTTCTACCAATGATCAGTAGATTGCGCACCAACTCCATCTTGACAAGGGTAGATAATCCGTAGAATGAATAAAGGCGACGCCTAGATCATGAAAGGGACATACCATCTTACCTAGCCTAGGATGCCTTCTCTTATTCAAGTGATTGATGGTTACAGGACAGGGACAGATCACTCCAAAAGCTGCCTTTCTCATATTCTACGAGACCCCCAAAATCCACTCCTTCTTCATATGGAAGAGCATAGAGAAACATGGAATTTAGAGTCGAAGCAGAAGGCATAGAGTCAATCGGGGAAAGCTATTGATATCTAAGAAAAAAAGTACTAAAAAGAATGCTATGCGCTAAAAAGCACTTAAAAGAATGCTATGCGCTCTAATTAATGTCACAGAAGAAGTGGTTGTTAATATATATGGATGAAGACGGCTCCTGATTGTGTAATCTTACCCGCTCTCTTAAGATAGTTCAATGATCCGAGAGAATAAAAGGTAATTCTAGCCTACTCTCCTTAGGAATAGAATATTGTAGAATCCTGTAAACACACCTCCAGAGGAATGGAATATCATATTGTAAGCCCGAAGTAAGAAGCTAGCTTAGAAGTAATAAGCTAAGGCACAACTTACTAACGCACCACTCACTAAAGAAAGCGGACCACGAGTTGCTTGTTCCCCGAAACTAATATAATCGTTGGCGCAACAAGGTAGTGTACAATAAAAGAAGGTTGTTAGGCGCAAGGGCACAATCAAGAAAAGAGTGAGCTTGTTTGCTCTAACTCGACTCTACACACTGCTTTGCTTCAAAACATAAACTACAACTACCTATGACTTGAGCGGGTGCTACGTCGAAAGAAAGAGTTTCACTGACAAACTATGTGCTCCACCAAACACCGAAACTAATGCACAAACAAAGCCCTTGCGTGCTTTTGCCATTACTGGTTCCCTTACTTGTTCTTTAGGCATTCTAGGTGCTCCTGCTTCTTTTCTTTAGGCATTACATTACAGTTTCCCTAGCATCTTCTTACTTATTGGAATATGTGCCTCTATTAGTTATTTCATGGAATATGCCTATGACTAATTCATTAGTAACATAACAAAGCACTTAGAGCCGAGCTCGCAAAACCTGAACTGGAACGCGGAGAAGTAGCTACAGCACCGAACAAAACTTCAACAATCACTCTACTTGCAGAAACAGACTTAGCACTTGCAGCTGACTTTATAGCTGAGTCAACTCAAACATCAATTTCTTATTCCATAAGCTCAACTCAAACATCAATTTTAGACCCGACAACTTGACTTGCTTCTAAAGCTACCCCAGGAGAGATTCTCTACTACTTACACTCTACAACTTATTCTAGAGGCCGCGACCTTCCTCTGAACCTGATCTTATCCCGCTTGCTACTGATTGACTTTCTGGGGCTAACCTTCTTTCTTTATTTCTATTAGCTGGTTTCTGTACAACTGGTTATAAAGTGCTTCCTTCTCTTCTGGGCAATAATGCATTTGTTGTAAACCTTTCGGGGTTTTCATTACCTATTTCCATAAGAAAGATGCATTAACACCCTATGTTCAACTTAGATAAAAAGGGCTTGAACCGTCTTCCAAAGCATTCTTAAGTGGAACTCTATACTTTACTCGAACTTACTGTTTATGCGGATTCTCTTTTTGATGATTCTTTTGATCGCTATAAATAAAGTATATATTAAGTGTGTCATATTACCTACTCAACCTTTCTATACCCAAGAAGTGTGTCATATTACCTTCCCTACCTTTCTATACCCAACATACTTGTATAGTTTTTGATTCGTAACAACTGACGCCTTGATGGTTCTGAGACTCTATTATGTCTACTGTTCCTGTATAGGATTAAACGTAACTTCCCTCTTATCTTTCTTAGCGCCTAACAACTCTTATCTCTCTTAGCGCCTAACAAAGTTTGTTCAGAACCTGTGGGGTATGAAGAGCGGCCCCCGGGGAATGGACTCGTTTCTATTTGGTTATAATACATCTATTCCCTGCTAACGCGTAACATTAGTAGTGACTTGTTGAGTCTTCGAGGGTATTGCCAGGCCCAACAACAAGACAGTGAAGCTAGCAAACCTTACTTGCGCCTGTATTATTACTTGTTGGAGAATTTATGAATAAGATTTGGAATGCGAAGGAAGGGGGTTCAACTTCGTGCTCTTTCTCTAAAGTAACTAACTACCCGGCGTGCTAGTGCTCCTTTCTCTCAAGTAAGAATGAAACGACTACTAATGGGAATGAAACTACTGGAAACTCCTATACCTCTCGGAACGGGTGCATTGCTGATAGGCTAGAATCCCTTTCATGAGGTCTTGGGCGGAGTGAAAGGCTTTCCCGAGTGAGTGGCAAGAGGGGCAGTTTCATCAGTTCTTCTTTCTAAATAGATGAATTCAAGTTAAGGGGAAGTTTTCCATTGCCCAACCTGTAGAGGAGCTGAATGAAGGTATCAAAGAAATAGTAACCGATTGCATCAAACTAACGGGTTATTATAGGATGTCTAGTGGGGTATAATTAGCATGGAAGCACCGAAACAGCACAGAGAAACATGCAAAACAACAACCAGCAACGCAAAACACAATTAGGCGTCCTCCTGCTCCCATGCCTCAGTAATGCGCAATAAACGGCGGTGCGCATCAAGGTCAGCAAGCGAACATTTCACAGTGCCACCGGAAACCTTGAGCGTAATGTGGTGAAGTGTATCAATAAGAGGGTCGGCAACGAAGCAATCCGTAAAAGGAACTGCATAAGAAACGAGACTACAGGCATCCTGAGAAGTATACGAAAGCGACAGAGAGTGCGAGAGAGGGAATCCTTTGATGTAAGCCTGAAGAGGCCAAGAAGCATAACAAGCTATATCTGAAAAAGAAGAGACGGGATCCAACGTTATGTCCAATTCTGCAAAAGCATTCGTCCAGTTATACTTACTAACCTCAGTGCGAGAGCCGAGAAGACCAAGCAAAAAAAGACGCCCATTTATTAATCCTCCGATCGAAACTATTTAGATTCAACCAGTGGTTAGATTCAACCAGTAGATATAGGGCTCATGTTCTTGGTCGGCGACGAGCTGGTGCAGCGGCTTCAAAGGAACGAACGCAAAGTAAAGCTAAGAAAAACACTCATCCTTGAGAGAGCGGCAATCAGGGAATAAATAATGACTGAACTCCTAAGCAACATGGCTTCCAATACTATTGTAATTGAGAGAATCGATGCTGTTCGGGCTAGTAAGTTGTGCCTCTATTCAATGCTATGTTTCATTATTGACTATCCCGGCAGGTGCTTTTTTATCTATTTCCTCTCCACTTACTAGAAGAGCAGGCCAGGTTTGATTCTGGTTGGCAACTGAGTGAAGGCTTGTTTCCACTGGTTGTAGTCTTAGTATACCTTAGCATCAGTAGCCTAGGGTTTAATTCCAACTATCGAGCACCCGGCTCCTTAGTTCCATTCAACAAGAACAGTCAACTAAGCCCTTATTATAATCCAACCTACCCTGCCAAGTAAGTCAACTCATTCTTCTTTCTTACCCTGACTCTTAGGCTTGAACTGCCTACCTCTCCTCTTGCTCCTCTCATCAACAATGTCTCTCATCTCAGTTCAGTACCCGTATAAATATGATATTCGGTCTTCGGGGGGTTCATAAAGGCTTTCAACAGTTTTATTACCTTATTACTGAATATACCCTATTACTTCATATGTCCCATAAGCTGCACACTGGCCCATACTACTCAAATGCTAAAGCTGTAAGTAAAGTATCTGCTATCAAGTGCTGTAACTACGATTGACTCTGTTCAATTCCAATATAGCAGCTTAGTTTGTTCATTTAAGTCGATTCGAGCACCACTGCGAATTAACCAGTAAAGCCTAGCTGCTTCCCGAAACTGACTATAAGGGCCTAGACTTGACTTCTCTTTAAGAACTGTCAACACCCTACTTTAGATCAGTAGTTTGATACCTTCCCCCCACCTTAGTTGCTTGTCTCAGTTACTTATATGTTTCATTCAAAGACTACTTAGTTCAGAGTTCCGTTCCATTCTGACTTTCCTACTTATACTCCCTCTTTTCACTCTGTTAGTGCTTCAAGTGAGTTTGACACCCGAGACTCCAGCTATCAGATACCTCGCACCCGATACTCCAGGCATCGCAGCTGACGCTGCCCTCGCTTCAAAGCCAACTCACTCACTTATAACAGCCCGGTAAACTCTAGTAAACTCTACCTGCCCTAGCACCCGCTGCTATCATACCTCGCACTACCCTTCATTCTGACTGGTGAGTGGAATTCCTCCTCGCACTCCTTTCATTCTGACTGGTGAGTTTCATTCCTCTACTTCTTAGGGGGCCAGAACTTATAATAACCGAGTCTCATGCTTTCCAGTTTCATTCTTGGACGAATTCTAATAAGGGGAAATTATTTCCGCTTCCCTTGCCCACACCTGCTTTAAGAGTCTTCTCCTTTCCTTGCACTGACTCAGATCCAGCTACAGATCTTCTAGATTCCATAAGAACAGGACATTCTCCACTGTCAACTGGAACAGGCCGCCAAGGAGCTACTACAGCATCAACACAGGAACCGACTCACTACAAGCAGACAGCTTTCAAGTAAGGTCAAGTAACGTATTTGTAGTGGAAATATAAATAGAAGATTGATTAGTTTACTCTAAGCGTAAGGGAAGATATAGATCCAATTCTGAACTTTAAGTAGGGGTTGGTTCGGGTGCTTGCCAATCGGTATAGGTTCAATAAGTTATAAACGAGTCCTTTCCTTGGGAGTCCTGTATTAAGGGTTAGTTACTTTTTTCTATAATACCGAGAGAGCTCATTATTCTTATACTAGACGGAGTTCTATTCTTACTTGAAATTCCTTCATAGCTTCACACAAGCACCGAACCCATACTTATATGTCAAAGCCAACAACTGTTTTTGCTGCTAATGCCTTAACTCGTACCGCTAACAGGAGCGGAAGAAGGCTTATTTCCAAGTCAAGCTTCAGAAGAGCATTCTCCACGACGTACTCGCACTCGAAAAAACTCAATATGCTTACACCTCAATATGCTTCACTCTTCCAAAGCTTATGTTCGCCCTTATCGTTCCGTAAACCCATCTTAATTCTATCTTTCTTATTATATTCTAAGAAAACCCATCTTAATTCTATCTTATTATTAAGGGTTACCCCAACTTAGTAGGATACAACTCGACCCAAACCTATACCTACACACCACTAGGAATCCCTCACCCTGGCTTTCTTTGATGCTCTATCCCTATTAAGTGAACGAGTTTCTTTTATGTCCTATCCCTACTAAGTGAATGAGTTTAATCGTACTAAGAAGAAGAGGCTCAATTAGAAGCTGGATGTATCTGGAAAGGAGACAGCACCAACACACGTTTCAGTTTTAGCTCCGTTCAAGGTTGCTCATGGCAAATACACCATACCATCATTGAAACTGAGAAACGATCCCTCTAAAGCATTGACGCCTAGCCCAGCCTAGAAAGAGAACCCTGAGATGAGAGTCGTTTCTTATCTGTTCCCGAAAACAGTACTTGTTCCGTATCTTTACTAGAATCTATACATTGTTTGGATGGGTTCATTCCCCTCTTTCTGCTCTAAGTCTAAAACAAGTATTCCGGAAGTATTCTAAGTTGCAGCAGGAAGTTCCAAGGAAACAGGCACAAGAAGTCAGAGTCAGAGGTAAGCGGGAAGTAGATCTGCTCCCGTTCCTAGGTCTTTGTTTAATTAGTTCCACTACAAGGTAAAGAAAACTACCCATATTTTAGTTGTTTAAGCCGGGGTATACCCATCATAGTTGTTTAGGCCGGGGTATAAATGTATTTCTTACTCGCTATGTGTTCGGGAGCAATAACTTTATTTGTAGCCAGAGAATTGGTATTCTAGTTGCAAGGTTGCCAGCACTCCTACTAATACATATAGACTACATTCTTCTACTCCGACGGTATACTATCAACGATAAGGATAGTCAAAAGGGGAGTCACACTCAAATCCAAGCGCAACACGCACAAAGGACTCTGCCCCGACCCGAACTAACTCCAGTAGTCAAACCTTTCCGACTTAGGAGTGGAATTCTTACCTTTGAGTTCACAACTTACTAGAAGTGCCCGAACTAACTCTATCTTACTTGCCTACCTAGACCTGACTCTAGCCTCTGATTCTTCACCTGCTCCCGGAACTTGACTTGAGAACTGAGGATTCTCTTACTTTAGAACTTCAGATTATCTTGTTTATTTTGTACCTGAACTCACTCTACTTGCGGATTACCCGCTTGCACCAACACAGGAACTTAACCTTATTTATGTATAGGCATTAGGGGAGCCTCTCGATCCAGGTATAACATATAATTAAGGTACTTCGAAATAGCATAGTAGATATAGTTACCGCTACTATGGTATTTGTCTGGTTGTCTGGCTTTGTCTACTTACTACTAAGCTTGTCGGCTTGTCTGTTTTCTTTGCCTTTGTCTTCCATGACTAATACCTGATTCCACTAGTTTGGTGTAACTTACCGGATTATATAATACCTAGCGAGTGGGGAACTAGAATTGTTCAATTGTTCTGTTGCTTCTGTTGCTTCCAGCTTCCTCTCTGGAAACTTCTTCTTCTCTTGGTTGGTGGGGCACTAACTGGAGCTTTTCCATGGAAATAGATTCTTTGACTCGGGCGTGAGGAGCAGCTTCTCCCGATCCAGCTCTTACCTTCTAGCAGATTCATAGTATAAGTCAGTAAATTAATAAGACAAGTCAGGGATAGATCTAGCCAATTAAGTCAGAAATCAGGAGTACAGTTAAGCCGACTAGCCAGATTAATAATCTGCCCTTATAGTAAGGCGGGCCAAGTAGTAGTGAATTATTAGAAGGTCTGGTTCTTGCAATTAAGTAAATTGATGTAAGTACGGAAAGTACTGAGTGGATCCTAGTAGGGATGCCTAGCCGGAGTAGGTATAATAGCTGTGGGGGTCCCGTTTTGCCTAGAAAATCAATCTATTTTGGGTAGTTTTGTTGACATACTTGTTAGGGTAGTTAGGGGCCCCTCTAGTAAGTTCTTGTTTACTGACTAGTTCGGATAGGCTAGTTGACATACTAGTTATGGTAGTTGACTTACTTTGTGGGTAGTTTTGGAATGAATTCCTATGCACTTGGTTCAAGAAGTCTTATACGGGGATGAAATGCTTTTGTTAATCAAAGAATAAATAGATCACTTTTTGACGCTTTTCCCCTAATATATGATATATTATCTTTCTATATGATAACAAGAAGTCCACTCGGGTGTATAAGAGTTCAACCAGTACTAAAAAGAATGAAACAGTGCCATCAAAGTAAGATGTAAGTTAGTCCCTATTTCTTAAGTCTTCCCTGCTACTGGGGAGGTACTAGTGATTCCCTGCTACTGGAGAGACTAGTCAAGAATTTACCTAAGTAGCCAAAGAATGAAATGAACCAAGGTCAGCTCAAGAATCAAACTAACTAGTCCCAGAATGAAGCAAACTTACTATAAGGGCTCAGAATTGACCCCGAATCGAACTAACGAGTGTAAGAATTCAACCCCAGTACTTATAATTCCAGCCAGGAGATCAGAAGGAAACTAATAAGACTAAGAATAGAGCTAGTAGGGCTCTGGCAAGGCTAAGCACCCTGTGGCAAAGACTAAGAATGAAACCACTACCAACCAGTCTTAACTCAGTTGTAAACCAGTCTTCACTACTCCCTCACCTGCACAAGACTGATAGTTGCTAGTAAGCCTACCGATACTACCAACAAGAATGAAACTACTCCCTATTTATTAAGTCTTCCACTGGACCACTCAACTACTTGTTTAAGAGCAGATACAGGACTCACTTAAAGTATAGGATCCGATCCAGCTGTTAGAGATGGAGCTATTGATTCTCTTTCTTCCCTCGTCCTGGCCCTTGCTTTAGTGGAATTCTTCTCTACTGCAATGGAGCTAACTAAACTCAGACTAAAACTAGTGCTACCAAGACTTTCACAGGTGTTACTAAGACTGATGCTGTGTAGCCCTATGACCACTGGCCTCTCCTTCTGCCCTATTATTAAGCCTGCTTCCTTTTCTTGACTTATAACTGCTTACCTTGCCTCTCTCGA
This sequence comes from Musa itinerans, assembly GCA_001649415.1. Classification (NCBI taxonomy): domain Eukaryota; kingdom Viridiplantae; phylum Streptophyta; class Magnoliopsida; order Zingiberales; family Musaceae; genus Musa; species Musa itinerans. Next base: position 848,762 of record LVTN01000026.1, on the reverse strand, counting down.
CTCTTTATTTAAGATGATACCGAACCTACCTATCCTCTGGACTAGAGCATCTCATCCAACTGAATTCGTACTTGCAACTTGACCTCTATCCTCTACCGCCAAGCTACTACTCCATGTCAAATACAAAGACTGAATGGACTACTTACTTACCGCAAAGACAAAGACTGAATGGACTACTTGCTTACCACATAGGTTCTACTACTGGATTAATTGACTACAAGGGTAATACGACAACCAGTCCCCGACATCTACCTTTTCTCTCTTTTGTCATTGCTTACCACATAGGTTCTACTACCTGTTTTGTTACTAGGTTCTACTACCTGTTTTGTTACTAGGTTCCACTACTGGGTTTCTTACTGAACACATAGGCGCGAATCCCCTCTTACTTAACGCAGAGGTTCCAAAACTACCTATTTCTCCCCTACTCTGTTGCTCTACTCCGGATACTTGATCTTCTCCTCACTTAAAGCATAGGTTGCCAAACTCCCTATTCTACTCTCTTTATTCCACTACTCTATGGATTTCTTAATGATACTAGACTAACGCGGAACTAGAACTCCTGCTCCTGTTGCAAATCCTTAGTCTGATCCCAATAGTAGTAAAGAAGAAAGAAAAGAAAGATGTAGGAGTGAAAAGAGTTTGTCAGGGAGTTAATGAAGTATGTATTAATAAGAGACTGCCCACAGAGAGCTATGTATTAGTTGAGCCCTACCTTAGTTAAAGAGTTTGTCAGGGAGTAGTTGACTCAACAAGTAGTAGTCCTTAGGGGTCTCATAAGAAAGAAAGAAAGCCTTAATAAGTAAGGGCGAGTTTAGGACCTTCTAGAACTTAATTACTGGTTCGGGAACCAGAACCATCAAATTGACATTACCCTCATTGCTGAACACAAGCACTGAATCCTCTCCTCTGGATACTAGAACTATCCTCTTGCTCTCATCTAATCCAACTCTGGCTCATCCACTTATTGCTCCTAAACCTCTCCTATGGCTCTGCCAAGCGTATACTAGACAAACAGCCAAGCGTATACTACTGGACTGGAACCCGAAACAAGACTAGAACACTCAACTAGGGATGACACAAGAACTAGAGCAGTACTCAAACTAAAGGGAGAAGACCGGTCTTCAACTCACACTCGACAAACAAGACCTTATAGTAATTTGCAGATACTTTACTTCAGCTCTAACCCCAGTGCCACCCAAGCCTTCAACACCGGTCTGAAACTCTAACTCACAACTAGGAGCCTGGCTTTGATACCGAAGCAAGTAAGAATGAAACCATAAATACAGAATATCCGAATACAGAATCAAACAGTGACCCACTCGACCAAGAATGAAACTAGTTAGTAGTGAGCCCTATACTAGTTATTAAGTCTCTACTTTATTTCTTTCCCTCGCTTGCAGCATACTACTTTCTCACCTGACTTGAGAACTGAACCTGGACTACTACTTTCAGAAGGGTAAAACTATCTCTCTCCTCCAGAAGGGTAAAACTATCTCTCTCCTCTCTGGCTTATGTTTATCTCTCTCCTCTCTGGCTTATGTTATAGTGCATTTGACACCCATATCTTTCTTGAGGGTCCGGGCAGGTAAAGCAATAGTTGTCAGCTTTCTCATCTAACTTCATTCTTATCCTATACCTATGGCAACAATACTGGAATTCTTACTTGATTTCTTTCCTTCCCGCGGACTTATTCTAGGGGCCTTCCCGCTTCTACTATATTCATTTGTTTTTAGTTTCATTCTTCTGATTAAGTGAAATACCTGTTGCTACTGTTGCTAAGGCCTAGAGTTAGGGGCAGAGTCCTGGGTTGGGGAGCTAGGTGTTAGTAGCATGGAACTAGTAGCTATAGAATGGCACCCCTTATTCTAATTCGTCAAAGAGCGGAGCTAGTAGGTAAGGGAAAGAATTGAACTTCAGTATTGTTTCGCTGTCTCTAACCACTGCTACTCGGCCTTAAACTACTACAAACCAGTAAGTATCAGTTCCTTTACATAGGCAGAATGAAGTGTCACTGGCTCAGAATGTCCCTTAGGTAGTTATAGACTTCAACCAGTCAGGGATAGAATGCTGCTAGTAACAACCAGAACCAGTTCCAGTGCCCACTCAGTAAGTATCAGTTGCTAGTCAGCTAAGGTATCGATTCCCTGTTTGATACTAGTCAGCTACGGTATCGATTCCCTGCTTCCGCTATTGGTTACTTAAGACTTCAAGTCAAGGTACTCAGGCTGCTGCCATGGAGTGTAAGGCTTCAAACTGCCCCTAACGACTGGTACTACTGGTTACTTATGCTAGTGCTACCCCGACCCGACCTACCCGCTTCAAAGCTAAGTAAGTATCAGTAACACTGCATAAAAGAACCAAACCAGTGGCTAACAAGCCTGTAGGATAGAAATGGAACTGGTCAATCACTCGGAATGGAACGGATCAATCTTAGAATTCAACTCACTCTAAACTTACAATAAGGGCTGAAACAAGTACTAATTGGAATGCAACCGGGTAGACTCGGAATCAAACAAAGCAGTCAAACAGTCAATCAAAGAATAGAACTAAGGCGAGCAAGACTTGGTACTTCAACGCTCAGACTGGAGCAAGGAAAGTAAGGAATAGAACTACTGCTACCCAGGCTTCAACCACTACCGATCAGAAGAAAACTAACTCGTAACAGAAGGGAACTAAAAGCAGTATCAGGATCAAACCAGTGAGTAACAGCCTTAAAGCGGTTCCTGTGTTCCTAACAGCAAGGGATAGAATTGAAACTAACAAAACTCAGGCTTCAACCAGTACTGTTCGGAATGGAGCTAGTAAGTAGGGGAATGGAACTACTACTATCAAGACTGAACCAGGGAGAACAGCAGACGGAAACTTCCCATCCATGTATTGGACTGATACTTGTGCTACCGAGACTGATGCTGGGTAATTACAGGCCTCGACCAGCGAATCCAAGGCTCCGACCAGTGCTAGTAACAACAGGACTAAGAGTGAAACCGGGGAGTTAAAGAATTCATCAAATAGTATAAGTAGGAGATGTAGTAATAACAGGATCAAACTGGTGCCACAGAGAATGTACTAAGTAGGGATAGACTGGAACTGGGTCTTTGCAGAACGAAACAAATGTGCACAAGACCTCAACTGGTGCTGGAACTTACTATAAGGGCTGATGCTACTCCTACTAAGGCTGAAGCTAAGGAGTCCAAGAATGAAACCTCGTATAAGGAAGTCATCATTTAACTAAGTTGGCAAGTAGTAAAGGTATCTAGTTTCAAACCCATTACTTAAGGGCACTGGAACTCACCAAAACACGGGCCCTTCTAGTAAGTTTGTAGCTAGGTGTTCTTGTTGCGGTTAAGTAGCCAGCAGCTGGGTTAGTTTCAAGAAGTAGTAGTATACGCTTGGCTAGTTTAATACTGATCCTGCCCTTAAGTAAGTTGGGGAGTTATTAAAGTGTAGTTGATAGTAGCTAGTTGTGAGTTAGAGTTTCAGACCTTTGGTACTGCTCCAGTTCTTGTTCTTGTTGCATCCCGGTAGTAGTAGTACTTTTCAGAGGTGAGCTAGGCAGTTCAAGCCTAAGAGTCAGGGTATCTATTCTACAATGAGCTAGTAGGAAAGTAGGAGTGGATTGACAAGCAAGATAACGGAGGTGGGCAAGGGGTGAACTCAAAGATAAGAATCAAACTAAGGAGTCAAAGAATGAAACCACTTTCCCTGAGGCCAAACACGGGAGAGGAAGCAGCAAGCAGCGGTGTTGAAAGGGGTTAGAGCATTGTCTGCGAGAGAATAAGCTTCAATTTCATGAAAGACTTTTATAAAACCAGTGAACCTATATCTACTGACTTAGAGCCAAAGAACCTCCTCTTGGAGACAACTTTCAAGGAGCAGTTCGAAAGTCAGCTACAAGTTCAAAGTAGCCTTCCCACACCAACACCAGACCAGGATCTAGATCTATCCATATTCTTCTATGGACTACAAGAAAGAAGTCAACTTAGCCACTAATAGTTAGAAAAGAGCTAGATGATCTTCCTTCCTCGGGACAAGAAGTCAAGTTACCAACAAAAGCACTTGTCTCTGACTCCGGGTAGAGGAGCCTAATGAAGTTATATGAGATGAGAGCCAGAGGTAATATATAGGAGAGTTTGACTAAAGAACCAGAGGTGTAGTAGCCAGAGAACAGAGAGGCAAGGGAAGAATCTTAAGAATGAGCTAGGTATTAAATAAAGAAGTCACCAAAGAGCAAGAGGTAGAGGATAAGAATGAACCCAGGTAGTCGAGGTGAGCGAGTAGGAAAGTGGGTCTGCTCCTGTGTTCGAGAACCAAGTAGTTACAAAATGAAACCCTTAAGTAGAAGAATTGAACTCATAGGTGCGCTAGAGAGGTGAGCTAGTGAAACTAAGAATGGAACTGCCTAAACTCAGACTAATACTGGTGAACTTACTAGAAGAGCTTCCCCTACTCTCTTTGAGTCTAGACCGCCCCTACTCTCTTTGAGTCTAGTAGTGACTTGGCTGCAAGTCTAGTAGTGGCTTGGCAGCTGGGCTGCTAAGTTAAGTTAAAAGAGCTACTCCGGGCTCAGTTCTTCATGTATTGCTTCTGGGCTGCTAAGGGATAGAATTCAACTCACTTATAGTAATTGGAGCTAGTGATACTAATAACAAGGCCAAGCACTAGGGGTAGAGTTACGGAATGTAACCCTTATTATAATTCGTCCAAGAAAGGAGCTAACGAAACTCAGACTGAAACTGGTGAGAAACAGGCTTGAACAAGTGCCACTCGGAATTGAACTACTACTACTGATCTCAACCACAGCTAACAAGCCTTATACCGGTGCCAATCAGACTCAAACCAGTGTATCTAGGGCTTCAACCCGAGCTAGGCAGCCTGAAACAACTAATAACGAGAACCAAACCAGGTAGCCAAAGTAAGTATCAGTTGCGAGCCAGAACTTATTAATTGGGAATTGAACCCATAAGTAACAGTCTTGGTATCGATTCCCTGTCATTAGGGGGTGTACTTAAGCCTGAAACCACCGCTAATAAGCCTGAAACTACTAACTACAAGACTTAATACAGCGCTAGTAAGAATTCCACCCTAGCTACTAAGACTGAAACCAAGGTAGATCAGAATGAAACTCCAGAGGCTAGGCATAAGTCATTTAAGAATTGACCTCAGCAGTGATAGAATCAAATTAGCTACTGTAGCTCTAGTTCGAAAGGAAGAATCAAACAGTGCCCTGGGGACCCAAGAATTGAGCTAGGTAGTTTCAGAATATAACTATAGGGCTAGCAAGACTAAACCACTAAGGTACTCACCAAGACTGCAACTACTAACAACAGGGCTGAGGCACCTAAAACAACCAGACTGGAAGCAAGGGGAGAAGGCCGGACTACCGCGCAACATTAGTAGTTGCTTGGTGCCTGAAACTACAAACTCCAAGGCTCAAACGGGTGCATCTAAGCCTGAAACAAGTGTATCTAAGACTATAATGGTGTCTACTAAGGCTGAACCCAGTACTACTGATGCTAGGTATTTGTACTACTACTGCTACTGATCCTACTGGGATAAGACTTCAACAAGGTAGTTCAATACTTTTCAACCGGTGGGAAGGTCTCTAACAAGCGCATCATCTCAGCCTTAAAGCAGTGGATCTAAGCCTTCAACCCGTGAGTCAAAGAGTAGAGCTAGTACCCCCGAGACAGGAGCTAGTGAGTTAAAGAACCAAACAACAGAGGGAAGTCAAAGACCAAAACAAGTACCACTTAGAATGTGCCATGAGTTACCCAGATACTTAAGTTCTAGCCAACCCGAGTTACAGAACCAAATCAGTGAGTTCCAGTAATTAAGTTCTAACCAACCAGTGCATCAAAGAATGGATGGACTAAGTCGACTCAGGCTTGAACTTGGTAGTGCTTATATTAAGTTCTGATGTGGTGTAGCTAGGGTCTCTAATCAGTACTGCTCGGAATGCTGCTAGTCGGTGTAAGGATCCAACTACTGCTTCCAAGCCTGATGTTAGTGAGTTACAGAACCAAAGCAGTACCACAGAGAATGGAGCTAAGGATAGTAAGCCTGATGCAGGGTAGTTTAAGGATCGAACCACTGAATCCAAGGCTTAAAGTAGTGCTCCTCGTACTGGTGCTAGGGATACTGATGCTAGATATTGGTACTAAGACTTAAGCTAGGTATACTGATTCCCGTACTTGCCCAATTTCTTAAGTCTTGCCTGAAGTCAGTTACGAGGAAAGCCTATTGAGGGGCGAGGAAAGCCTATTGAGATTACTTGTTGCTAAGGAGCGTAGAAATAATACCCATGAGTTAGGCCTTGTTGCTCAGGAGTCAAATCAATACTTGTGTTGCTATATTCTTATCTTAGTAGTAATGCGAATGTTACTCATACTTTGACTATATATGGGTGGACAAGGGAAGCTTTTCTCAAGTCTCTTACTTTCGGGTTTCATTCTTTGACTTCCTGGGTTTCAATTGAATTCTGGAATTGGGGAACTCCCTTTCCGCCACTTGATAACTGCTTTATCGGATTCTGGAACTGCTGATTGATAGTGCTTTCCGAGATACTTTGTTAGTGAAGGAGGGCCGCTCTTTCTCTTTTCTCTCCCCTCTAACAATGGTACCTACCTTGCGACACCCTGTCAATGCTTTTTGGCACTCTATGTTATTATATTCACCTACCAACCCAACTTATTATAGAGGCACTGCTCCCCCTTTACTAGAATATCTTAGAACTCGTCTGTCCTTTAATTAAGCCTAAGTAGAGGATATGGTTCGGGTCCATAAGCAAGTATAAGCAGGTAAGGAAGAGGCCAGATCAGATCCCTCGAACATAACTTGATTCTGAAATTGCTTATATAGTTATTTTGTATGACATTTTAGAGTCAGTTATGAGGGTAGATGTACTTTCTCGTTGAACTCGAGATCTTCGGTGTAAGTAATAAGTGGTGAAGTCAACATCATTATTATTATTATTTTGTAGAAACATCATTCTTATTGGTCCTGACCTCAAAGATGCCCTGCCCGGCTTGCAACCTTACTACCTTTGTTTTCATTCTTTACCTATTGCTCCCCAGAACCAACCTAGTAATAAAGAATAGTTGTAGTGATAAGAGGATAGCACATCCACATACGGTAATAGACTCATATCAGAATAGTATATATATAAGCCACCAGAGTTTCCATCAGCAGTCAAAGAATGAGTAAAAGGACCTACCGGGGGGCATAGGAGAATTTCACTCGAACACAGGGGATAGAGCCACTTCGAACACAGGGGATGGAGCTACTACTTATTAGCCTTACAACCGACCCCCCGTCTTTGGTTCTTTAATCGATGATCCGGATCTTGACTTGTTTGTTTTAGAATAACACTAGTGCTTCTCATACCTTTAGAAAGGCTGGGAATACTCATCTACTATGGAATACTACCCTACTTTGAGAGCTAAACTACTACCTGATAGAATGGAACCACTAATTTAGGAAGTCAAAATAAAAACACATAAGTCAGAAAACGACTCGCACTTGAAAGAATTCACCTGGTAAATTGATACTTTTACTCGGAACTCTTACTTGAACTTGTCCTTACTTAGTAGCTTGCCTTGTAGTTTAGTTTCATAGGAAGAGGGAGAGTCGACCAGATCATCTCAGGGGAAACACCTCTTATGGCAAATGCCCTATGTTGGTACTTTCAGGCTGCTCTAGTGAAACGGTACACGTGTTACTTCCTTTAAGAATTAATACATCTCTGGAACTTCCCTATTTTCTTTCCTCAGTCAGTGGAATATGCCGGTGCTTGGCTTAACCTAGTAGTAGAGTTTGTTGAGGTGCCCCCGCGGTCGAAGCCTACACAGTCAGTTTACTCTTAGATAGAAGAAACAAACGGGTAATTAGAAGAACTTAGATGCCCTGTTCCAAGGTAAAAAACAGAAGAATAGGATTTCACTAGAGAATATGGTCCTACAGGAAACAAAGAATAAAGAACTAAACTAGAAGGGTGCCGAATATTAGATTCTTTCTTTAGACTTTCTTTAGAATAAGATAAGAGAAAACTAGGGATTCCATTGCTCTTGTTATTGCTTGCCCCGTCACTTGTTGTTGTTACAAAGTTCTTCTTTGTTGTGCTAACATCGGGTGATGAAGCATCTGCCCCGCCCCTTTGACTAACGGAATGAGGCTCCCGAGCGCATAGCAAGTATCTCGCCCCCACCAATGCTTTTGTTTCATTCTTAGTGCTGCTCTCACGCTCCCTTATGATTATTAGTTGAAGACCGCTTCCAAGTCATTTGTTACTAGGGTAGGCTTGTATCATTCCTAATATAAGTAATCCGTATGTAGTTTTCTACCTTCCGATTTGATTCTATATATTTGGGTTATAGAGTTTGATACCTTCTTTAGTAGTTTCATGATTTCCTGGAGCTATCAGTATTGGATGCATAGTATAATTAGGCCAATGCTTAGTATCCTGTAACTACTCTGAGATGCACACAGGTTTAAGCCTTGTTAGCACTGGCGAACACAGGACTTGTTTATAACTGGTTGTTCTATGCCCAACGACTATTCAGGGTTTCGCCCATTGCTTACATTCTGGTTTTGTTAACTCTAACCTATTACTGCTGGCATACAAGCGAAGTGCTTAGGGCTAAATAAAGGCGGGTATCAACCAATTGGCAATAACCTAAGTTTTCAATCAAGCTTTAGGGAAAAAGAAAAACTCACTGGGGGAAAGAAGAAGGATTGGAACAAGTATCATAAGCTGCCCTTATGTTAATTGCGAGAGTAAGTAGTTCGTATTTACTACTAGATTCTATACGTCAGTAGTTCGTATTAGTTCGTATTTACTACTGGATTCTATACCTTGTCAAGATGAGATAGATATTGAAATTCATAACTAAAAAAGATGGTTTTCGTCTTATGGGTTAACCGCCCCAACCCCAAGTAGTGGTCCAAGTCGCTTTATGTGGTATGGAACAAGCAACGTTTCTGGTTTTAGGTCCAGTATCAAGTGTAGTTTCATAGCTAGAGAACTAGGGGGTTGTTTTCGGCTTAAATGAGTTTCTACTGCCGATAGGTAGCAACATAGGTAAAGAGTACTGGCTCTGCTCCACTTATGACTGCTTACTACTTCCTTTAAGAATGAGGCACCGCTATCCCTTATATGACAGATATCCCTATATTAACTTATCATCTCAGGCCTATGAGCTTGCGTGTTGGAACTGGCTGTTTTGGACCCTTCCCTTCCCCGTGTTGGAACTGGCTGTTTTGGACCCTTCCCTTCCCATAGTATTCAATAAAGCCTTTATCTTGGGTGCTAGTATGAAGTAAACATTACATAATTTCTTCATTCACGTGTTAGCATCTCGAAACTCAAAAGAAAATCATTTCATTGAAGATTGCCTCTTTCTATGCAAGACTCAAACTAACGTAAGCTTCATTCTTATGATCCCAAAAACAGGAATGGAACTTGACGAAACCTACTCCACTCGAGTTAAAGACTGAAACACAAGAGCAACAGAGACGGATTAAACTCGAGCGTAACTGGAATTTGTAGACGCGCTTGCTGCTCTTTATTCTTATCCAGCTTATTTACCTGTTCCCGCCTCAGATACATATACAGCTTATTCTCTTTCCACTGAGTCTTATCCTTCTTCTATAACAGCTGACTCACCAAATCCATCTTCCTTATACTCTTATTTTCCTGATCTGCAAACTTCAACTACACTTGATACATGCTTTCGAGCAGAAATGGATACTACACTTGAAACTACGCTATCTTTCGAGCGCATAAGCTTAAGATCTGATTGCCCAAACTAGTAGTGGTCCAAAGAATAGAGCTAGGTTAACTTGTTTCATAAGTTATCATTTAGAAAGAAGGAATGAATTCAAGTGACTTGGCGGGTTCTACTAATACGCCGGGGGCTTCTGCAGCACGTAGAGAGTTCGGATCGGGGTTAATTCACTCAAATAGAATTGCCCGTGAGAGTTGCCCGTACAGGCCCAACATAAGATGTAGTTCGATAGAAATAAGGGTTTCTACCAAGTAGTGGTCGTGGTCATTGAATCCTGGGAAAGTAGCGAGGGATAGAAAGAGAGTTACTGATTCCATTAGCTCTTTTGAAACTAGTAGTGGCGTCGGAGTGGCTTGCCCCTGCCCTTAGTCTTAGTTAAAAGAATAGTGTTGTATTGTCCTTAAGTAAATTAAGTATTTGTATAAGCAGGTAAGATCTAGCAGTTCAGTAATAATCTGTGTGTGTTGGTGCGAGGGTATTTTTAGAGTCCTATAGGCGGTAAGTAAACAAGTAAGGAGGAAATAATTCATTACTTGTACAGGAGTTGTGGCAAGAAGAGAAGTCTTGGAGCCGAACCTGCAGTTGTGGAGATATATTCCCATTCTTTACTTTAAGGTTGAGTTTCGGGCATAATAAGAATGTAGAACCTATGTGTGTATTGACTTTAAGGGGGGCGAGTCAACTTTCTCCTTACTTAATAAGATAAGATAGAATTTCATAGGGACCAAGCATATACTAAGACTTACTGCATAAAGATCATCAACAGCAGCAACTCAATCTAAAGAATAAGCAGTGCCAGGCCCAGCCCCAACAAGTAGTGGTTGAGATATAGGTTCTAATGCCCTTAAGTAATTGGGCTTTGAAGTGAGGTACGCTTCAGTTGAGTACGGAGCAAAGAATGACACAAGGAATGAGGTCTATGTTCAAGAAATTCATTTGATCCTACTACTGATCTCAAGTCTGGTGAGGATAGCCAACCCTTAAGTTGCCCTTATTGCAAGTTGCAATCAATTACTTACTGGGTGAATTCTTTGTTTGGGGCACTCGGGTTAGTAACCTACTTCTTCTATCATGCATGCCTTGCCTAGCTCGCCTCTCAAGTAACTGTCATTTTAGTGAAAGTCTGCAATATGCCTATTTTAGTTACACCTAGCCTCTAAAGTGGGGTACCCGGTAGTAGTAGTACTGCTCGAGTAAGCATCCTCTTTTCTGACTTGCGGAACCCACAAAGATGTTTGGTTAAAATACATTCGTTGGCAAGTTTCTTAGTTGAGTTTTCTAGGTGGATTTCCCATCCTCGGTTAAGCCCTGTGCCCTTAATTAATTTGTTCTTCCCGCTGCATCTCCTGTGAAAGAATAGCTTCCCGCTCTGATGATCAAATTTCTATTCCCAAAGGTAGGGTTGGCAAAGTCAACTTCCTTATGTACCGCTTATGTATAGATTCCATTCATTATTTGTTTACGAGGAGAGGCCCTTATTGTAAGTGTGCCGTGCTCTATGCAAGAGAGATCAATTCTCCTTTTCTTTCTTTCGTCTTATTGAAGAGGCCCTTATTTGAAGTTGAAGTTGTTGGTGTTACTTCTTTCTACAGGTGTTGAAGCCTATAAGTGGATGTCACCTAGACTATGGAGAACCTGTCCTGACTTTGAGTGTAAGCGGGACAGACAATAAGGCTTTTTTCACTTGAACATAGGGTTCTATATTGACCACACCCCGGAAAGCTTATCTCTAGGCGCCATCCCCCTTGTTTAATCTGTTATCCTACCCTAAGAAGAGAGAATTCAAGTGTTTCAGGACACCTCGCTCCAAACTATCTTTATAATGATTAAAGCAAAGGCAGATCAGGATACAGAAAGAGTTTTGTTACCACTATAAGGTCTTCTACTACTTGGTCAAGATATACCTCCATCTCATCATACTCTGGCTCTTCTCGATTACTTAGTAATTCTATATGGGCTCTCCTCTATCTCTGGCAACAAATAAAGAATTCAACCCGAATGAAACATATACAAATAAGGAGGGACAGACAACACCGACCCGTTGGATTAGTAGATTTGAGTAACACCTGTTGCCTATTGCCTATCAAACAAATACGGATTCACTTCCCGGGCTGGGCTATCTGAACTCAACTCTATACTTCCCGCATCAAAGCAAGTACTTGATTCTGCTTTAGGGGGGCGCCTACCCAGACATTCCTACTAGAACTGATTCAACTACCCTTGAAGAATCCACTTAACTGTTAACCTTAGCTGTTACTTATTTGACTTATCGGGAAAAAACATAGCAAATAGAGAAAGTGGTTGACTCGACCTCTGCTCTGGAACTTATTAATAAACATTCTACTTCTTGCCTGACCTCGCCTGTACTTGACTCTGCCCCTACCTCCGCTTGAGTGGAATTCTTCTAGTATACTTAAAAGAAGTAACCAACTTTGTAAGATAATTGATGGGTACAGAAGGAATTGACCCTTACAGTATTGGTTGGCGCACTCAACAAAACTTCCTGCTGATGAAGTACTAACAGAGGGAAAAGAGCCAGTACTTATAATTCCTGCCTCCCCCCCAACTGCAGATTCTTTATTGACCTCCTTCTTGCCTACCCTGTGCTCTCTATGATATCTGTTCCCTGAGTGGAAGTACCTGAGTGGAAGACTGCTCCCTTGTAGAGAATTCTAATACCGAGTTGAGAGTCTTCAGTTTACAAGCTGATTAATCACCCTCATAGTCAGTTTCCTGTTTCATCTTACATCTTATTAGAAAGATAAAGAAAGCATATCCGTGTTCAATAAAGAACTGGAGCTGGACTCTAATCTACCTATGGCAACCATACCTCTTGCTCTGCCTTTATCCTATGCCTTTCCATCTAATCCAACAAAGGCAACTCAGTACCCTAAACCCAAAACAAGACTGGAAACTTATGAAAACTTATAAATAGGTGGTCCTTTACTTTACTCTGCCCCGCCCCTCTGCTTTAGTTTCATTCCTCCCTTTCCTGCCTCCTGGACAAATCTACTATCAACTCTCAACTACTCGAGTGAAAGAGTTATCCACCTTACTTTCGAGGTGAGGAGTAAAGATCTTAAGAAGGATCAGGTACAGCAGTGCTAGTATCAAGTAAAGGAACTGAATCCGGGGCCTAAGCCAAAGAAGTTTAGGTCAGGTTCGAGTAGTATATGCTTGGCTCTTCCAGTTGAGTTGATAGGTGTAGGTGTAGGTGTGTAGGGGCATTCCTAAGATGGAATAGATAGCATCATAACAAGCAAGAAGATCTGAACAGTGCTAGGGAAAGTAGCAACGCTGCGCAAGAGATAGATTCCAATCTGACTTTAGAGTTTTTGTTTCAATAGAATAATTAGCCAGGTATTGAGATAGAAGCAGGTAACTCTATAGCTCTCAAGAATCAATTAATTAAGAAGAAAGTTCAGTCCCAACAAGTATTACTAAGTATAGGGTGGAGAGGATAGAGGTTAAAGTGCCCTTATATCTTAGTCTTCAGGTCAGGTGCTAAAACTAAAGATGTGGGTTCGGGTGTTTAAGCTTTTGTTTCCGTTTCATTAGGAAGTAGGTGATTGTCTTGTCGGTTCATCAAGTATAATTTAGGTGGGGGCGCGCGCTAAGCAAGTTCAATGTAGAGTTCGACTTGAATACCGAGTGGAATACCGAGTTTATTAGTTGGATAACCTCTGTGCTAAGGTAGTAGGAGAACCCATGGAATATCTTATACTTAATGAGGCAACTGTACCTTAATCCGGCTCATCTACCTATGGCTACAAAGGCTGGGCAAGGAAAATATACTTGTTCAGGGAAAGAGACAAGCCCTAAAACCAATAATGGGCCGAAACTCCCTTAAGTAGACAAAAGCAGACAGCCTTAATAAGTAAGGGCAAGACGACAAGCAAACTCATGCAAAACCACTTGCAAAGGTAGCTAGGTGTTCTTGAGAGGGTTTCCAACTTATAATAAAGGCCAGTTCCACTCTTTCTTCTCGGGTGACAGTTTCATTCTTTTCTTTCTGAACCTCAACTTACAATAAGGGCTTAATATAAGGGCTTCTCGGGATGTCGCCTATTTCTATTCTTCCTTTCGAACAAGGTATTTAATGAAACAACTAACTTAGGCTCAGGACTCCTATGAAACTTCAGAGCCAAGACACGGATAACCACTCCTTTACTACTTTAAGGGGCATTACATAGAAATTCATTCATTCTTTCTTTATTTATTTCCTGCCCACGCCTTCTCCAGATCTTTCTTATATAATCCTTTTGAACTAACTACTACAGTTGCTACTATCGCCTCGCCAAACTCCCTTACCAGCCAGAGATCCTTCCGCTCCTTCCGCAGGGTAACTACTTGGTGCTGTAAACCTATAGTCTACAAGAGAAGTTATTGCCCTTAGTTGTCGTGGAGAATTGAAATTACTATAAGGTAACAGTTCCAGTGATAGTTTCCTCCTTATTAGTAGCCGCATGGTTGCCATAGGTAAGAGTTTGCTAAGTCAATAATTCCTTGTTTCAAGTTTTGTTTAAGTGCTCTAGTATTTTGATAGTTTACTTTTTCCTACTGTTCTGCTTGTCGTCTTGTGGGGTTTACTTACTTATATATATATCTATTAAACCAGAGCTCATTCTTATGGGTCTGACCTTAACTCCCTCTCGCCAATCTAACAACTAAGAATTGACCTCCCTCTTGCTAGTGTCATTATGATTCATATTGGTTTCATTCTTTGACTCGATAGTTGTAGTGGTTTCATTCGCCTTGGAGAGCTATATGATCTTCGGCTTCTTATCAAACTTATATTTCCTACAACAAAGGTCAATCAAGCCAATCAATAACCTTCACCGACTAGGACAAGGAAGTAGAAGACTAAGAATAAGAAGGGGGCAAGCACCGTAGTTAACCTCTGATTCTCTCTACATTGAGTGCAAAATAGGATGGGTGTCCAGTCCACCTCGGAAAGTAACCTCACACAGCTCGCGCGTACCTTTACTTTCTTCTTACCTTTCAAAGCCAGTTCACAGGACATAGAACCAGGTCCTATTATACACTTCTATACTGTAGGCGTAAGTCAAAACCGATACTCAAAAGATCCCAAGTAAAAGCAGGAGTTCCACTTTCAGAACTACTTGCTACTTGCTATCAGGTACATCTTTCTGTCCAACATAGAATCCAATAATCCATTCTTATCTTGCCTGCCCACCTCTCCTCTCCTCAAGTGCTTTCTTCGTCGCAATATATAGTAAAGCACCAAGCACCATTACTTTTTTGTTGCCCAGTGCCAAAAAAGAGAAGTAAGCGCTTACAAGCTAGTAGATGAAACTGAAATAGGCCATTCTCCCCTTAAACCCTGCTTTAACACCTATCTTGAGAGTCTTTTCTTTTTCCTGTAGACACTATAGCTTATTCAAATCCAGATCTTGAAACTTGAACTTTAACAAGAACATGAACTAGCCCGTATAACTCCCACTAGACCTCGAACTGAAGGGGACTCTTATGACCTCGTTGACTTTTGCCAATTACCTGAACCTCCTTCCACCTTGACTTCATCAACTACACTTTATCCAGCTTAGGGATCATGATCCTTCTTCTCTTGCAAAAGGTAGCTAAGATCCATGTAAAGACTAAACTCACTACTTACTTTCGCTATTAACATAAGGGCAGCTTACTAACTTGTTCCAATCTCTCTCCTAAAGCGGTATTTTAAGCATCAGAGGTTACCTGCTTCCAGAATACCTAGGCTAAGAGGAGCACTCTTATTCTTCTGTTGAAACTAATTAGCTACTTTCTCCCTTTCCGACTGGTGGTGTACTAAAACTCTGCATCAAGTAAATACCGAGCAAAAGCCTATGTTTATGCTTAGTACCCTTAAGTTGAATTCTTATCTCTATCTAATAGAGTCCCTCCTAACTCCTACTTAATATATCTACACCCGCACTAGTATACTGATTTACCTCGACTTTAAGAACCGCTTCGTTCGCTTGATGCTTCATCTGGCCACAGCTTTACCTATTCTTCTGAAAACGATTCAACAAGGAACTGCTCATTACTCTTTCTCTTTTGCTTCAACACAATAACCTGTCTCTACAGACTTCTAGCCAAGAACAAAGATCTCTAAGATTCCATCCGAACGTACCCTTTCTGGTCTGGTCGCGATTCTACTGCTTTAACGGAAACTCTACTTTAATCTGGAACAAATCACCTGATCCTGCTTTTGATCTCGTTGATGTTTACTTTCTTTCTTCTTATATAGCTCCATCTTCTGCTTCTTCACAACACTCTTATGCTTTCCATATATTTGGGTACACTGGATCATCACTTGAACTTACTACTTACTTTAGCGCGCAAAAGACTCTAGCCTTATTCTCGGCACTGCTCCCCACATCTAAGTCTGAAGATACTAATCTTTATCTTGAAGACGAAACTCGCACTGAAAGACAATCAGTGACGTTACCAACAAGAGAGGAGGTCTACCACTACAAGGTTAAGTTAAAGAAGGCCGTAAAACCCTTTTTGGAATCATTGAAACTAGAAAAACAACGTAATAGACTCCAAGCAACGGGCCAAGCCTATAAACAGTGTCAGGCTCAAACCAACAACAAGATTGAGAGTCAAGAGTGGCAGGGCTAACCCTACACATAGGAATCATAGAGTCAGACCTTAAGCTAGGAGTCACAGAACGAACTAAAGCCTACAACAAGAATGAAGCTGGGATGTAAGAATCAAGGCTAAAGGGTAGTTCTAATGAGAAAGTAGGGAGAGCGAGAGACTGGAATCAAAGGCATGGAGGATCAAACTAATAAGTAAATCCTTAAGGCGGGAGAGGCAGGTAAAGAGCTAGTAAAGAGTGAAACTTCAACTACGGAATGTCAGGCAGGAGAGGAAGGGATAGATACAAGAATGCAAGTCAGGAGTTTCAGGGTATTCTAAGTCAAACAGTAGGGTTGGTATGCGAGACATAGAACTCGGTTTGTGGTTGGGTAGTTAGTTCTGGAATACATAGTTAGGGCACAGTAGCTTAATGGTTTATTTGCACCCCAGACTCATGAGTTAAGGGCCTATGTCGGGGTATCCTGGCTTTGAAGAAAGGGGAGTAAGAGTAAGAAAGGAACATAGGTAGTAAGCCTTATAAGCACTAGCGCAGGCCTGAGTTTCGAGTTTCATTAAATACAGGCACCGCAGCTTCAAACTATTCTCTACTTCCCGACCTCTTCTTAAACTTCCGGTGGGTTAGCAAGAAGCCGGAAATTAGAAGTACTGGCTTTCTAGGCTTAAAAGAACTATGGGGGCATTTATGTAGGCAACATAGGTAATTGGAAGTGGAATCAGTGTTTGCAAGAACAAGAACAGGACTCAAATCTACATCCTTTGACCCTGGTCCTAATCTCGCCCGAACTTAAGTACTGGGAACTAGTTGCTAGGAGTAGTTTCAATTCCTTAGTTCGTGCTAAAGTAGGTTCGGGTGTCGCTAAAGTGAACTCGTAACGCTAAAGTTGTTCAGAGATAGACTTAGTAAGAGATAGATTCTTTAACGAGCTATAGGAGCCAGCAGCAAGTGCCCGGGGTAGTCAATATAGAAAAGCACCTGTCCTGTATTCACCCACTTATTATATATTATTCTAAAGAAAAGAAGAAAGTGAGAAAGAAAAGAAAGGGAATGCGCTAGCAATGGAATAGGAATTAACAGGGCAGTAACCAAGCCTTGTTCGCCAGGTAGTCAGGCATAAAATGAATTATAAGCTCTATAAGAAAGAATGATTACTTACCAGGCCTCTACTAAACAAAAGAGTAGAGTTTCCTTTCCTCGCCCTTAACGGTACGAGCTATAGTCAACTTTCCTCGCACCCGAACAACACTTGAAACTTACCTTCCCACACCAACACCTTACTTGATAACTTCCCCTCGTATTGGAATGAAAACGACCCCTACCCCCCAACTCGGTTCTAGGTTTGACTATAAGAAACCATAGGCTTGAAGCACCTTGATTGAATCTAAAACTACTAATGGAAACAACACTAAATAGAGATCAAAGAAGTATTTGTTGCAAGAGGATAGAGATTAGCTAGTTGCAAGAGGAGAGGGAGGCAGGCAAGGAATAAGGCTTAACCGAGTTTCATCCTGGCAGTGGTAGTGACTTCTAGTAGTACAGTTCTAGTAGTAGTAGTACAGCTCCAGTTCTGGTATTTGAGTGACATGCCTATAAGGGAAGCAAGTTAGAGCAGAGCCAGCAGTAACAAGAGAATCCTTAGTGCACGAAGGAGAGTCCAATTTCCATTAAACAAGGCGATGCAATGGAACAAGTGCATCAGTGGCTAGGGACAGGGTAAGTTCAATTGGCAAAGCAACTAAAGGGAGTTCATTAGTATGTATGTTAAATACCAGAGAAGAGGTGGGCAAGTGGAGCAGCTAGGCTTTACTGGTTAATCGCAGTGGTGGTCGATCTGATAAGTTCAATTCTTAAAATACAAAGAACTTGATTACTTGCTATAGTAGCAAACACAGGTTCAACTAGGGACTCGCCAAGACACAACTACTTATACTACTAGTTGGGACAGTCAACCTGGGGTTTTGGGTTATCTAAAGAAAGATCAATAATGAATGCAGCCAGAACTTATAATAACCGGCTCTTGCCCTTAAGTAAATGGCTGTAAGTAAATTCGTTTTGTGGGGTTGCCGCGCCTAGCATAGTATGAGTGCCTATACGGAGGAGAGGTAGATTAGAGTCTTGTTCAAGTTCTTGTTCGATAGAACCTAGTTGTTGGTGGAGAAGAAAACCACTTGCCTGACTTCTGGATTTGATTCCTTGTGCTTAGGGAGGTAGTAACAAAGCGAAAAGTGTTGAAAGCTCTTTACTGATCTGTTTGCTGAACGTGTTTCCGACTCGCTTAGAGTTCCTACTAACACAACCGCAAGAGAAAGCCAAAAGCAGGAATTTGGACTAAAAAGGATTTCTTCTTTTTTTGTTAATCGAGACTTATTTGTTTTATCGAGACGTCTACTAAACCCTAGCTCGCATTAGCACGACATCTTATTGCAACTGTGTAAAGAGCTACCCTATCTTATAATAGGCATATAGGAATTGCATCCTTCTCGTATTACCTAAATTTCCATTTCAACTGAAAACTCCATAAGCGCTTAATCGAGATGAGATCGTATAGACTAAAGGAAATAACCACCATCCCTTGATACTAGACCCATTGAACTTAAGGGCAAACTGAACTCCTCTACGTAAGTGCGCTTCAGCTTCATAAGACGTAAGGGCAGGAAAATAAGGATATAAGGCTTTCACTTATGGCCAAGCAACAACTCAGATGTTCGGTTTTCATCCGTAACACGTGGGCTGGGCTATAAATCCCGTAAGAAGAATCTCAATGCGCTAGAGCTTATCTGCTTATGTCTTATCAATCAATCTACTTCTCGGCTGTACTTGACTCAACGCCTACCTCGCCTCTAGAACTCTATTTATTAGTAGAAAGTGACTTATTGTATAAAGTGACTTATTGTCTTCCCCCACCTCGACTCTGTCAATAAAGCTCCTGACGCCATGCTTCAAAGCCTGTACCCGATCCTGATCTGACCTCTTACCCGGATGTAGCTTCCTATCTTGCTTCTGACCCAGCTTATTCTCTTAAAGAACTACCCGCTGTGCTTACTTGATCACTGCTTCTAATCCTTCTGGGCATATGGCTCAATTGAAATGCTGTTTTGCATCAACCCCCTGAGTGAAAGGCTTATCTGAAGATTGGTCATAACCTTAGAGCACTGGGTTGTTGACTTTGATGATGCCCGAAATTAGAAGTACTGGCTGAGAAGCCCCTTCTTTATGAAGCTAGCGAGCACCCCACATGGAATCTTCTTTTGATTATCAAGAAAGAAATAAAGTAGAGGCGGAACCCCGAAACTGCCCCTGGGTGTCAAACACTTCTGTAGTTTTGAAGACCACTCCCTGATTCTTTGTATTAATAGTGATATCAGAGAAGAAGACCGCTTAGTATCCCTCTCTCTTCTCTGGCTTCTCTGGCTGTTGGCTACTCTCAATCTCAAGTTCAAGCAGGGCTCAGAGAAAGGCGTATTTCAAAGTAAAGGCAATCAGGCTCAGGCAATAGGATCGGAAGGCTACAAAGTCATTCTTGTTCCACTGTTCCGTATTTTAGAAGTTAACACTTCGTTCTCTTTATCGCCTACCTAGTGCTTTAAGATCTCTATCTTCTGGTTCTATGACATTTTAGGCTAACATCTTTATATCCTCTAACATCTTTACCATCTACGACCTAACTCACCCTGCTTTGCTTCTTTATCAGATGAAACTCCAAGCAACAACTACTTAATAATTGAATTAGTTAACAGAGGGTAGGTTAAACACCCGGTTTACAGCCCCAACAAGTAGAAATGCCCCAACAAGTAGTGGTGCCAGTTAGGTCTACCAGATCATCAGCTTTGGAATAGCCTGCTCCAGCCCTTAAGTCAATTGTGGAATCTGTATTAGTTGCCTTAGTTAGATGAGCTATTCCTATTAGACCGATCAAAAGGAAAGTGCAAGTTGCATTGTCAACAAGATCAGTTGCTGGATCAGTAGTTGGAGCTGGAAAGTCTCTCGGGCGAAAGGAATGGAAGCTGGATCACCATCAGCAACCGAGCTAAAGTATAAAGTAGATAAGTGTATAAAATGACCTCTGGGCCTGTACCAAACACCCAAACAAAGTAACTCAACCACTGCTATCAGGCAAGCGACTCTATAAGTCACTCAAACACTCCTATCAGCCCTTAGAATTAAGCAATGTTGCTAAGGAGTTAAGTCATTATTTATTCACTTCTTGCCTAGTTGCTAAGTAATTAACTAGATGCTTTATTCCCTTACTTACTTGCTCCCTTAGCGTATAACTTTCAAGAAAAGAGATGCTGGCAATACTTAACTACACTGCCTCACCACTACACTGCCTCACAGCCCTTTCTTTAAGAAATAATATGTCTATTTCTTCCCATTCCCAACACCGCTTCTACCTCTTCCCTATTGAACTTTCTCCTGAAGATTATTATGATATAGATTATTATGATATAATAAGATGAAATTCCCTGAAGAGCCCCGAGCAGCATCTCAAAGCAGGTCTCCTTGTTGAAAGTTCTCTCTCTCTCTCTCTCTCCCGGTCAACAACTATTGTCTACAAATACATATGAAACTTGACCAGACCACTACGCCTACTGATGAAACTACTCTACAACACCGGAGGCTCATCTAACTGCGAAGCAAGTAAGTATAAGGCAGGCAATCCGAAGTCAACTAATACAGATGATGAAACTGGAGCACTACTTTCAAAGGGGCAAGAACGTAACTTTATGAACTGACCGAATTAATAGTCAAGGGCTGGCAATTTCCCATGAGACTAAACTCTAACTCCTTCAATAGGAAATCATTCCACTACTTATAATAATTACACTAAAGCAGAAAACTCGCTACTACACTGGTCCTGGGCTTGATACCTAGACTTGATACCTGGACTTTCCACTAAAACTAGATACTTTAGTTCTTATCAAATGCCTACGAGGTGTTGGGAATAAAGATTCTCTTACCGGCTTTGATGCGAGGTGTCCTGAAAAAGAATCATGAGCTATGTATTTCTTATATATAGGAAGATGACTGACCCATACCAGGTGTTCAAGCCTATAACTCTCCATCAGGTGGAGCAAGATCCAAATGCGGATTAAGTAGACGTTGCTATCAAAAAACCCGGGGCCAAGGAACTAAGCTTATAGTAAGTGGCAACTCTTCTGCAATTAGGCTTAGAGACCTATGCCCCATACTCGTTGCCAACACTGGCACTTAATAATTCCTTTGAACACCCCTTGTTTCTCCAATTGTTTATAGCTTGTTGGTGGGTTAAGTTACCAATGCTTTAGTGTCATTATTCTTAATAGTGGTTTCATTCTTAATAGTGGTTTCTTTCTTTCTTTGATGCACTGAATTGCCCTACTGATTGAGGGGAAATACCATTTCATCTTTTAAACAATAATTTCATCTTTTCTAACAATAGTAATAGGAATGGATAAGTCAACTAATTCGGATTTCTTACTACCCAAGGTGTTAGTAGAAGTTATGGAGTGTATAATTCCCTGGAAAGCAGGGTTCTAAGTCAACAACTATTAGTAAACAAATACATATGAAACAGGCAAGGAAGCACTAAAAGAGTTCAAATAGACTGCCCTTTTTTACTATGAATTTGAAGAAGAAGAATTTTCCGTTGCTTGCCCGTTAGTAGTTACTTGGCGCCTAGCCTAGTTGCTATTCCCTTCTTGCCTTGTTTCTAAGGGGAAATTGTTTTATTAACATTCTTATATATGCTTATTTTAGTGACAGTGATTTTAGTGACATTATTGGTAGCACTGGTAGTAGTAGCACTGGTAGCATACTTTCATATAATAAAGGACAGAGGCGGAGGCAAGATAAGGTAAGGAAGTTGTTTGTATCAATATCCTGGGTAGTAGAAGTATCAATATCCTTCTCTTTAGTAGGAACTCAATAATAAGTAGTGCTAGAAGGAGAGTCCAATTTCCATTCAACATTTAAGTAAGTTAGCTACCTTAGCAACAAGTATTTCTTTGACTCCTTAGCAACAGGCAACAGTCACTTGCAAGAATTTACCTAGACTTCACTTTCGAAGTAGTATAGTAGTATTCTCTTGTATACTTGCCTGGAACTTAACCTTACACTCAAGATTATCTCTTCGCAGAGCGGATTCTTATTCTTGAACAACTCCACATATAGGATTCCACTTACTCGCAACGAATAGGATAACACTGACTCGCAACCTAGACGTTACTGGCACTCAAATCATCCATCTCTCCGCACTCGCAACTATAGTAATGGAATCTATCTCGCCTAGTATAAGTAAAGAAATAGCTTACTTGAACGAACACCTAATTTAGAATCCTTTCCGAGATAAAACACTGCTTAATATCCCCCGCTCCTTATTCTTCTCTTGGGTATAATAAAAGGAAATACTCCTCTCTTGGGTGTATAGTAAAAGGAAAGACTCCTATCTTGGGTGTATAGTAAAAGGTAATTGAATTGACACTCCGTTTGTGCCTAGTAAAACAAATCATTCAACAAAGAGTGTCCCGCGCTTATCACTTCTGGTCTTGATACGAGGCCTTATTCTGATCCGGATACAACTTCTATTCCCGACCTGCTAACAGCTTACTTGAGATTCGCAGTACTCTCCTTCTTACTTAACTGCTTCCCGAAACTGACTTTAAGGGCCAACTTACTATCAACGGGGATTATACCTTGCCTCAACTTACAATAAGGGCCCCTAGTGTTCCGAAATTATAAGTACTGGCTATCCTCTAAAGTAGTCAAGTCCGAATGAAATTAGCTAGTCAAAGAATGAAACACCGAACACACATACTGAAAGCAATACTTTTCACTACTACCGGAAAGGCTGAACCCCGGACATACAGGAATCGAGCTGGTGCTAACAAGAATGGAGTTATAACCCCCGAATCTAGCTATACCAATAACAAGGCTTCCGCTATTGATCCCAAACCTTACCCCTGTGCTGTAAGCATCTCAAACTCACTATCTTGCCTTAAAGTCTATCTATCTTGCCTTAAAGTCTATTGTTCCCTTCTCTCGGGCTTACTTTACCGTCTCTCGTTCTGAAACTGACTTCTATTAGTCTGAACTTCTACAAGGTTCTTATTCTTTGACTAATGCCTTTGACTCTTCGATTGCTTGTTTGAAGTCTGCTTTTACTTACTTTTCTTCTTCAATTACTAACTAGGAGAATGGATATACTTAAAGAGGGATTCTGCTACTAATAGATACCAGATCGAACCATTGTCAACAAGACTTCCCTTAGTGCCAACAATCCTTGAACTTCTAAATAGGACTTCCCTTATTGTCTCTAAGCCTCTGTAGCTCATATACCTTTAGCTCTGTCCTTACCGTCTATTAGTATTTCCCTCCGTACTTGCATTATGGCTTCTAGGCTTTAGGCTTACTCCGCGACCATATCCTTTTATATTACCTTGCTTTTCATCTGACTTTACTTTTGATTCTTCTTTGACTACTGCCTGAGAGGCTTACTTTCCTGTCTCTCATCCTATAACTATGGACCAGGATCCTGGCTTGAAAACTGATACGGATGTCAACAAGAATAGAAATGCTACGAGGGGAATAAAGAATCGAGCTAGTGCTTCTCTTACTTTAACTCATAGCTTAGGATCCAACTAGTGCTTCTAAGACACTTTCATCCTATAAAAGGCACGGAACCACTGCTTCCAGTACTCTTGAATCAATACCGAGAAGAAGCAAACACGTAACCCAGGGTTTTCCCCTACTGATAGTTTTTCCCCTACTGCTTTCTAACCTTGCTCGAAGCTTCCCTTGACTCTTTAGCTTCACCCTTATTGTCCTCTCTCTTGATTACAACTTAACAGACTTACTTACATCCAAATACGACTTACTTACATCCAGATCTGATTCCCTTGCTGACAATACTCGAGCTAGGGAGTATGAGAACCAACCCTAGGCATGTAAGAATGGAGCTAATCCTTGAACTTATAATAAGGATTAAGAGTCTAATTATAGGGCATATGAGACTGTTCCCCCACCCAACTAACTCCCTTTGCTTTCATTCCCTGGGCCAAGCTCTTACTAGACAATTGAACTCCAGTACTTATAAGTTCAGGGCAGGCAAGTAGAAGTATACCTTGATCTGGATTATGGTGCCCAGCCCAACTCAATAAAAAGGTTAAGTGAAGCTATCAACCCAACAAGTATATACTAATGGGCAAGCAACTAAGGAAGGTAGAAAAGAACCTGAAGTCTAGGAGCCATAACAGTATGAGTTTACAGAGCGAACACTAGCGGCAGTAACAAATAACTGTTCACTTGTATATAAGGGGAGTCGAAAGAGAACCAGTTGACTAAAACCCAGTTGCCCGGGCTTGAAAAAACGAATATCCCCTTACCCGCTCACTTAAGAGAGATGAAACTAAGGAGTGGAACTGCGCAGGCTTCTATTGGAGTGCAACACTATGTGTGATTTTGATAAGCCGTTTGGTTCCTTATTAGATTAGAGAACATGTCACTAAAGAAGAGATTCTGCAGTATGTATGTTTACGTTCAAATATTCGTTGATGTGTGCATATTCAATGATTTCTACTTTTAGTTAGTATAGGAAGGTCCACTATATTCTATTATAGGGTATACATACTATATTCTATTATATGAGGTGGTGAGTTGCATCATATTCTATTAACAGGAGTGGCGTGAGCTTTCTTTTGAGTAGGCAGCAGTGAGTGCAGTGGAAAGTTTTGAGTATCAAGCGCCTGAACTTATAAGTACTGGTTCACTTCAAGTTGTTGACGAGAATGGCCTGGCGAGTTCAGTCTACTTGTTCTGTTCGCCCATGTAACGGTTAAGTAGAAAGGTGAAGTGAAAGTGTTTGCAGTAGAGGGAGTTGAGGGGAACAAGCCATAAAGATTGGATTCCACGTACCGTATAGAAACACAGGTTATATTCATCAATTCTATACCATTGCCCTAATGGAGCTCGTTTCTTACTTATTAGTGAGCGGGAAATCAAGATAGGTTGTTCAGGTAATTGATTGGCTTTCCCGAGTAGTAGAGTGTGGCTGATAGGCTCCAAAAGAAAGATTGGACTTGCTCATAACTCTAGGATACAGGACTTGGTGAATAACGAGTTATAACTCTACCGAATCTATACTTCGCATCTAAAGAAACTCGACAAGGAGCTACAGCTACTTATAATTCTGGCACTCGCACGCACAAGGGAGCTCACTGAACTTAGGCGGGACTAGAAGCTTCTAGGGGCCATAATCATTCTTTACCCGAGAATCACATATGGAGGTTTGTAAAGACATAGCGAGTTAAGCGCTTACGTAGTTCTCATCCTTAGTTAGTTATAAGATTCTTTATTCTTTATTAATATTAATAACTCATTCCTTAGAGCCTACGTAGTACCCAATTATTCTGCTTACTATTGAACAGCAACACCTGCTCTTTCAACTGACTTTCGCCCTTTGCCAACCAAAAGAAGGTAACATTATACATCTCTATCTTATCGAGCACTATAGCTTTTTGCACTATATAATGAATTAGTGTAGCTCTAGATTCCATAGAATTCATAAGT
The DNA here is from genome assembly GCA_001649415.1 of Musa itinerans. Taxonomy (NCBI): domain Eukaryota; kingdom Viridiplantae; phylum Streptophyta; class Magnoliopsida; order Zingiberales; family Musaceae; genus Musa; species Musa itinerans. Next base: position 822,833 of record LVTN01000026.1, on the reverse strand, counting down.
AACGCCAGATTCCATAAGTTACAAAGTTTCGAGTTACTTCATCGGCGTCAAGAGTCAAAGTTTTCTCGGCATTAGCGAGGACCGCTCGAAGGATTCAATCTATATCTAAGGAATTTCAACTTGACACTTACCAGACTCTCTGCAGTGCCAAAGTAAGTAAAGGAAGCAGTTAGAGCAGATGATCCAGCAATAACAGGTAAAGAATTGAGGCTAGAATCAAATAACAGGTAAAGAATTGAGGCTAGAATCATAATAATGGGGGTTTAGTGCTTGTGTCTATAAGTCTTCAAGGGGAGTTGCATCATTAAGTCTTGCGAGAAAGAATCTCCTACTTTCACTTAAGCGCTAAGTCCATCTTGTATTTCTGCTGGATCAGATGAAGCAGTACGTAAGTCAGCAACAAGACGTTAATCAAGTTTCTAGTTTACCGTGAGTGGTGAGGCGAGAGATTTCATTCATTATTAGTTGGCTGCTTAATTAATACTTGTAGGATCAGGCGCAAGTTCCATTACTTGTTTTCCTTTTACTGTTTTCCTCGGAGCAAGTAGTTCGTTACGTTGAAAGACTTTATGCTCACCTACTCTATATTGCAAAAGTATCTAGTTCTCAAGTCAGCAACAAGCAGGTCGGTGAGTTTAGGCAAGTTCAATTAGAGTAGTTTCCATTCTACCAGCAACACAGAATAAGATGTAGAAAGAAGCAATCCTGCTAGTAAGGAAGCAAAGGGGTAGCCAGAATTATAAGTACTGGCAGATTCATAATCAAAGGAGATCCTCTAAGGAAAGTTTCAAGAGTGGGGGGGCTATTCTAGAATCTGGATCTGGATCAGCAGTAGGAGCAGGATCTTCAATCTCCGTTTCATTTATAGGTGTGGGTTAGGGGCATTCCTAAGATAGATAAGCATCCACACAAGCAAGAAGATCGATAGATAAGCATCTATACAAGCAAGAAGATCTTAACAGTGCTGGGAAAGTCTCTCGGGGCGCAAAGCAAGAAATAGATTCTATTACTCGTTTGTTCAGGATCAAAGCAGTGCCAAGGACGTCTTAAGTACGGGGGTCGGATTCAAAAGATATTGTGTTGGCGCAGCAGCAAGCATTGTATGGATTTCGTAGGTGTCAAATATGACCCTCTGGGCTGGCTCCTGTCTTCATCGGTGTTTGTTAGTTTTAGTTTCGTTATGAGTTGCTCGGCGTTAACGGGTTTGCTGGAAGTATAAGCAAGTCGAATTAAGCCTTCTTGCCTTTACTTGCTTCTGCAACAACATAAATAGCGAGGTCAAGTTTTTGATCTTTCTGGTCGAGGTAAAGTGTCAAGTTACGTTATTGTTGAATCCTGTATTTTGCAACAAACAATTCTTCATCAGCAGGTGAGGAAGCAGTGCCGATTTTCTACTTTACCCCATGACCTTCCGGCAAACAAACCTATCGCTACTTAGTCATGTCAATTTGATGTTAGCACTGAGTCTTGTGCCGAACTTCTCCTTCTCTAGCCCGGCCTTCTAGTAATTCGCGTTAGCACTAAGTCTTGCCCGAACCTATCCTCTTTCCTACCCTGCAACAATACCAGCGGTACAACAACTTTCTACTTTTTACCTTGGAACATAAATATACTCCACTGATCTCTATTCCTCACCTGGAACTGGAAAAAAGGCAGTCAAAGAATATTGTCCTCAACGCAACACCCTTTCCCTTCCGCGCATGATCAAGTTTGGCAATTATCTAAGTAGGGGCAATCCGTCTTATTTCTCGCCGACAACATTAGAACAGAAAGCCACAATGGAACCACTTACTGGAGATCGTAAAGATATTGATAATCTTATAAGAAAGACAAACCTACCCCCCTTTTCTTACCTACCCACCCTTTTCTTATATACTTTCTCGATTGTACCTTGCGCGCTAGCGAGTCTTTTCAACGCTGGATTGCTTCTTAAAACGGATTCCCTTGGTAGTGGTTGATACTTAACCCTTACTTGATACTTACGCAGGAGAAAAGAGAGTAGAACTTCCAAGATGAAACAAGAACCGAGCTAGCTTCATAAGGAATTGAGGCACCTCGAGAAGAAAGAGACTCCACTGAAGTACAACGTGCATCAGAAGCACAAACAAACAATAAGGCTAATTTCAGCCGAGAGCCGAAAAGAAGCAGTGTATTTACAAACACTGTGTTACTTATCGACAATTCCATGAAATCCAAAGTGAAAGAAGTGCTTGTCCTTGTGCGTGCGAGTGTTGTTGACAGTTACGTTTATAGGAGATGGCTGGCACCCCCTTATTCCAAAATATGGAAATTGGAAAGAAATACTTGGCAACTTAATAGAAGGGCAAAAATGAATGAAAAAAGTCACTGCGCTAAGCAAGATAAGAGTGTTGCAGTTCGAGAATCATCTGAAGAAGCAGAGCGGTTAAGGGAATAATATCTTACTGGCAAGGAAGCCATAGCTATAAGTGACAGAGTTGAGTCTCATATGGATGTTGGTAAAGAATAGGCTCAAGCAGGATCATCGGCAAGAACATAATCTTAAGCAAGATCATACGATGGATCAGGATCATTACCAATTAATGGCAAGGAAGCAAGGTTGAGAGTACCATAAGCCGAAGATGTCGCAGAAGCTAGATTGTAAGCAGGTCAAGAATCCGGGGGTCAATGTTGTTTCTGAAAGAAGAATCCGGGGGTCAATTCCGTTTATGTTCTAAAGTGGAGTTCGGGGGCAGAATACAGTGGCGCCCTAAGTGGTCCAACCCCAAGCATGAAAGACGATTCAGAAAGTGTAGTTAGAGAAAGTCAGCAGAAGCTAGATCAGCATCAGCAGCAGGATCAGAAGAAAGTATTGGATCTAAACCCGAAGCTTCATAAGTATCTTCAGTAGGAACAATATCTTCACTTGGTATTGACTTTGTTCTATAAACACAGGACTTGCGCTTAACTCCCTACTATAGCATTTACTTAGCTCACGAAGAAAGGACTTGCGAGCGCAGAGCTATCAACACCTCTTCTGGCTTTTGTAGTATACGCTTGGCCTCCACTCACTTTAGCGTCAGGAGTTAATACCTTGTTGTTGTCGACTCGAAATCTCAATCTTAAGTTCAAGCTGGGATAAGGTCCTACTATCTGACTGTTGAAGCGGTAAGTACTTTACCAGGAGGCAGGAGCAAGAACAAGATTAGCTGTAGGAGAATCAGCAGCAGCTCCCGATGACTAAAACATCACAGGACTAGCGTAGGAAACAGTCAGGTTATTCGAATTTCTTATTCTAATATGAATGCTCTCTTTCTTCTATTCGCGGTATAACTAAAACAAAAGCAAGGGCGCGGGAAGAACTCGACATCGTTGCAATTCCCATCGATACTTATTAAGCATATTATCTTACATGAACAGGCAATACTTCACTTAAGGCGGAGGGATTAATTCAATCTTGAACTTTAGCTACGTGTTTCCTTGAGCTCCGTGGGCAGCAGCAGTATGGATTGGATTCTCCCTTAAACACTCTCGCACTAGGATAGGATTACACTCTCACTCTACAAACTCTACCTCTCCTTTCTTAACCGTTTGATGCTTACCATATTTTCTACTTTGATGAAAAACTCCATTATTAAATGCAACAATCCTTACGCCCAGATCAATCCTATGATTCTTATTACCGCTACGTGGTTAGCTGCTCTTTCTATTCATTTTAGCCTATTCAAATGGACTAAGCCAAGCACCCGACAAGGGGGGAAAGCCTTTCACTCAATCTAACCATCTGAAATGAAAGTACACGCGCGTTGACTCCGACTTCTCCTTTACTTCCCGCGCGCTGACTTTCTACTTTCTAGGGTGGAATTAACTTCTTCAGACTGGGAAACAGCAGGTTACATAATTACCAACGAATTCCTTAATTTCATTGCCAACAATAACCTCTCTATACGACTAGGAGAGGAGCGTCAGCCTACAGAGTACCTTGGAAAAGAAACCTCAATATCCAGGGTTCTTCAAAGGTGGACACACAGTCGGCCGGAAACAGCAGTATTGCATAAGGCTCTGGTTTGGATAATCTTTCCTGGACTTCAACTACTATACTTACGAATAAAAGTGATCGGATATTCTGTATTCTTTTTCTAGTGGAGTGGGTAGTCCGATCCAATTGGATGAGCATACAGTGAAGCTAAAAAAGAGGTGTCTTTGTTTAAAATCCACTTTCAGAAGTCTCTCGTGCGGGGCTACTTATAGGATTCACAGGGAAAGAGTTCTGGTTTCCAAATCCTTGCTTATGCCTTACGTGCTAAAGTAAGTATAGGTTATATAAGATGATCTAAAGCCATAAAAACCCAACCAGGAAGCGTGGGCAATTGAATAAATAACGACCCATAAAAGGGACACGGAGTCGAGTGAGGCCAGATCTGAGCGTAAAGAAAGTAGAAAAGAGAGCAGCAACCAGAGAACCATAAGTGAGTTGGAGTGCAGTAGCTCACTCAAAGATACTACGGAAGGAGCCTTCGGTCCGTGGACCCCAGCATGGATGCATAGGCCGAATAAGCAAGATCTTCAGCAGTTAGGTAACTGAATTCTATCATTGGTACTCGATAGATAAAAGAAGTCTTAGTTTCCTCTGCACTAACGGGAAGGTAGTTTCTTAGAGTTTACAGAACAAGCAGGTCTTCAAGGGAAAGTTCCAGATGACAGGAGAGTTCCAGAAGTCGAATCGCATCTTTACTGCCCACGTAGCTTGTTCGGTAAAGTAGAAAGGTGTTGTTTAAGTGGTCCCAGATAACAAGTAGATCTCGCCAAACCAAAGTGTCTTTACCTAAACGAAAAGTTAGGCCTAGGAGGGACAGGTCCACAGGGGTTGAAGCAACGATACTTTATGCGCTACGATACGGGGTACTTCTATTGCAACGCTCTTGGGACAGTGTGAAGCTACTCAATTTCATCTTTCGATTCGAGCGCCTTGTCAACAAAGAATTCCCCTAATTCATTTCCCTTACGCGAGCCACGCCTTTCAACATTCAAAGGTTTTTCTCCTGTTGAAGATCTCTCTTCTGCTTAAGATCCAGATCTTGATGATTCTCTTTCTGCATTTTGACCCTTACCGCAACATAACCAGTATACCTATAGACAACACTAGACTTATACAACACTCGCGAACTGTAACATAAGAATATCTCTCCTATGATTGACACCTCGCTTCAAACCCCAGTACTTATAATTCTGTTGTCGACTCGAAATCAGCCTTATTGCCTTTACAAGGATCTGATCACCAACTAGACTATAATCCATCCTAACGAGAAAGACTCGAACGTACACTTGACCGATTGTTGTTGACTTCCTCCTTTATACGACTTATTTGACTGTTGACTTAACTGGAACTGGGCGAACAGGAACTCTTCAACTTATGTGAGTACTGTAGCGTAAGCGATGACGACTTGGATTGGACCACTACAAGAGAAAGCCAAAATATGTTGTTTCACCCGAAACCCCGGCTAGAGTTGGCCATACCTATGTGTCACTCCGCTAATGGCAAATGCATCATATGGATTCTAAAAACTGCTTGTTTGATCGACAAGCCCTCACTCCACTTGTTGAATGACTTGCAGCTCCATCTTATCTTTAGGAAATGACTTGCAGCTCCATCTTATCTTTAGGAATGGATTAGGGACTGGACTACTGTCCTTATCCTTTCCTTAGTCGGATCTAGGTCTACTTCCTTTATATCGGAGGATTAAGCAGTGGATAATAACCCAAGCATGAGAACTCGGATACTAGATCATTGTGAATAAGCCTCTAATCCCTCGTTCCATGGTGGAGTGATTTTCTACCTTTCCCAGTTCGATAAAAGTAGCCATAAAGTTACAAAATCCGGGAATACATTTCTTCTGTAGTAAGGCCTGTGGTAGGGCAAGGCAAGAAGTGGTTCCTGTTCCTTAAGTGAGGGTCGATATAATTGTTTATTACTCGTAAGAGAAGGGTGTAATAACAATCAATTTGTTCTGAAGAAATTCCTTTTCTTTTGGGGAAGTGGAAAGCTCGAAAGAAAGTCCGAATGTATTGTACCCTGAGCACCTGCTCTTGTTGCGAGGTTCCTGACGTTTCGATATGAACAAGCCATCACCAGTTAACGTCCAGTGGGTATCAAGCCCTTACTCCATTATCTCGTAAACTACCTATTGCCCTAGATGGAAGAGTTTGTAGAGTTCGAGGCATAGCCCGGGCCCGGGTGCTTTTATCGAAGCCTGAATTCTATTCAACAAGTATAACTCGCTTAGTACAACTCACTACAGCACTTAGGAACGTAGCTTGTGGAAGTCTATTCCTATTTATTAGGTAAGATGCGCCAAACTCTTCTCTTAGCGCCTAAGCTTCCTCACTCCTTTCTCTATTTCTCATTGCTTCAACAAAACTCACATATTACTTGACTGCTGGCTCAACAAAATGAGTTAGCTTTGGAGTAGAGGAAAGGAAGTCACACTGGAATCTCTCTCCCTTCAACAAGAAACTCTCCAACACCTAACATATGAAGTACACCGCCTTGCTGCGGACAATGCTGGAACGGGGAAACGTATCTTTCCGAACCTTGACTTCCCGCTTAGGATCTTTATTCCACTCCCCTGATCTTGATGATTCTCTTGAGAAAGCTTATGATCTATATCTATTGCTCCAACGGATGCTTCTTCTCCAGTCTACAACAAACTCATATTACTGCTGGGCTGCTGACATCTTTCATTCAAGTCACCTCACAGCCTGCTTGTTTGCTTGTTTGTTGAATGGAATTGCCTAGTACCGCTACATCTCCACAGCACCTTAATTCTCTTTTTTATCAAACTAAAGGGGTGTCTCAAGTGTGAATGAAGCTTTGTTTTGTTACCGGATTCTATATATGTAGAATACCTTGACGCGTCAGGAGCTCAATAGGAGTTAGTACAAGTTATAAACGAGTCCTTTATTAAAGAGACTCTACTTCTTGACTTAGCGCTTCAGAAGCCCCTACATAATCCTTAAAGGCAATCAATGGTGGTGACGTGTGAGAATGAAGTTCCCGCGAGGTATGTAATTAGTTCACGACAGAGGAAGAGTCAAGAGATAGATGCTTCACACAAGAACCGACCGATACTTATTATCTACCTGGTGCAAGCCTTTACTATTATACAACAATGAGAAAACAGATTTCTTGCCTTGCTTGTTCACTCCCTTTAAATATACCATACATAGCCTTTTTTCATCGGAAAGTCAGCTCGAAAGAAAGATGTCTTTTGGGCAAGTGCAAGTCCTAATTCTGTTCTCTTAGATAGATAGAGAGAATCAGCTGTGCGAGGAAGGGAGAGTTATGTTATTGGCTCTAAGTCTGCTCACTACGCGGTAACACCATCTCTTATTGAAGACCCGAAAAGCACTGTATGTAGGAAATTCATTTGTTGGCCCTTATATTAAGTCACTGTTGTTATTACAATTACAGTTTTCGGCAGACAAGTAACTACTAGAGATAACTAAGCATCAATGCATTGTAAGGACAGTAGGAGAGTTTAGAGAAGTTTCTTAAGCTGTTAATGTAGAAAGTAGAAAGGAAGCGAGCAGGACATCAATCAATCAATAAATAAGGGTTCTTCAAAGCAAACTCACCGAGTAGTGGTCCAAAAGTCCCTAACACCTCTTGGCTCCAAATAGAACTCCCCGTTTCGTAAGCCTAAGTGCGTAAGCGAGTTCTTTCCGAGCAGTAGGGAGAGTCAGGCCAGTATCAAGTAAAGTTGAAAGAAAGGATTTCTGAGAAGACTCATTCCTAACATCCAAATAAAGACTTGTTTCGCAGGACAATAAGTTGACCTCTCTCTCCACGACAAAGACTCAAACTGAAACCGATCAATCAGGTAATTCGAACCTATATCTTCCGAGCACCCCATGATATTATAGTAGCCAAAAACCTTCTTAAGTCCACAAACCAAACTCCACGGAACTTCTAGCTTTGTCACCAATACAAGCACCAACCTAGACTACTTTAACACTCGACCCGAACTCTATTACAAGGGGAAAGAAAGTACTATAAGGGCCCGAACTCTATTACAAGGGGGAAAGTGTCAATAACTTCTCGCTACTGAAGTATACCGTGCTAAGGTAAGACCTATGTTCAAGGTTGTTAACGCTTATGAGTTCGTCCAGCTCGACAAGCAAAGTAAAGCCAAGAACGGATCTCTATGAAGCATAAGATCGGATTACAGCAGCAAGTATAGTTCGGGCTTGATACTGTTTCTTCTTAGCTTCCTTCTACAAAAAGCTTGCACCCGAACTCTACGCTTGAGCTTGCTGGACGACGAAAACAGAAGAAGTTATTACTAATAAAGACATAGTAGCGCTACGGCATCAAAGCTATTAATTGATTCTTACCTCGATACAGCCTCTGATCTCGCAAACTCCCTGACTTGGGATTCTTCCTCGAACTCTTCTTCACTTTAAGAACTGCCTTGAAACAAAGAAATTAATCGCAACAAGACTCTCTACCCTTGTCAAACTCCTAAGGTAAATTAGATCACTACTTGAGCACCCCTTTTGAGAACTCTTTCCCTTTTCGCCCGGCATTCTAGTAATTTGGCAGCTAACGCACAACCTCAAAGCTCACGCTATACTTAATTGAATTCCTAAACCCAGTACTTATAATTCCAAGCAAACTCAACTCACCGGTTATTATAAGTTCTGGCGCACCCAAGAAGTAAGCTAAGGCTGAAGACAGGAACTCAAAAAACCTCTTCTAACGCGAACTAGTTCAATCAAAAAGGAAGCAGTGTGTGTCTTTACAAGCTTCTATCCATGAGCAAAGGAAAGTAATAGAGTTTCGACTTATATAAGTAAGATCAGATGCACTAGAAAGTCAGTAAGCTGCCCTAGGAAAGTCCAGTTCTTGGGAAAGAGAAAGAATAAAGTACAGGTGCTAGAGCTGTGTGAAGGGCAGAATTAATTACAGGCTGGTGCAGCAGAAGACTAAGTGGGCGGGCTTGTTTCTAAGGTAAATTTCCATTCTTTGTGACTCGTGTTCCTGCCGAGGGTTTAAGTGACCTTTGGGCGAGATCGTATAGACGCTACTCAGACTATAGCCCACTACAGTTGTGCACTAGATTCAATAGGGTTGCGCCTCAAACAGGACTTCACGACTCGACTGTTCGACACTCTACATAAATATCTATCCCAGAACTCGCTAACGGCATAAAGACAGGACTCTTGTAAGGGATAAGAGGATCTTTTCTCTTAAAGCAGGATCAGAGTAGGCTAAAGCGGATGAGAGAAGAGGAATAAATATACTAACTTACTTAAATCTCGATCGGGTGAAGAAGCTTTCACAGGGTTTGATGGAAGAGCAAGCAGGAGTCGAATACTGATTAGATGCTAGATCCGTAAATGATGTTTCTTTTATTGTGGAATCTTAGAAAGAATACTAGATGGCAACCAAAGAAAGAGCATCAACTGAATATTTCATAAAGTCAAAAAAAGAGATAGGTGGCGTGGCGCCCTTATACCAAGTTTCAGTTCTCAACGCGAGAATCATCAGTGTAGCGGTGAATAAGAGGCTTGGCTCCCGACCCGAAAACAGGACCCCCTGAAAACAGGACCTTATATTAAGTTCATAACTCCCAATACACAAAAAAACGAGTGCTTTTCTTTTGATTACTTATGTTTGTCGTAGAGAAAGTATGCTGCTATCAGGTCTTTATATCTCGGTGTTGGTGCAAGTTCCATTCCTGCCTCTGTGCAACAAGGAAACACGTGCTGTTTTTTTAGTTCGAGTATAATCTCTGATGGAAGCTCTGCGTAGGTGCTCTAGCTCTGCTCTAAGTATGCGAAAGAATCCACTTTAGAAAGTAAGTCAGCAGAAGCAATAGAAGTCAAGTAGACAAAAGATGGATCTGGAGTTGTAGAAGAGTAAGGAGATAGATCTGGTTAGGAAGCCACAGAATAAAGATCTTTACCCGACACTTAAGTAAATTGGTGCAACTCGCTAAGGTGGGTGTTCGCACTTTTCAAACTCCTAGTAGGTAGTTACTTCCAACTTTTCTAACAGCTAAAGTCAAAATCAAAACAGGTATAACAGCAAAAGTCAAAATCCAAACCAATGAAGAAAGGACTAGTAGTTGGGCTTGGTCATTAGTAGTTACTTGGTCAGTTGAAAACATTCCTATAGAAATTAGATCTTTCTCTTCTCTTATTATAGGATGCAATTGAGGTTAAGGATTACATTTAGGATGCAACTCGACCAGAAAAAGAATTGATACCTATTTCACTTCACTATATGGGGAGAGTAACCTATAAATATGGGGAGAGTAACCTATAACTGAACTACTTGTTGAGTTCGCCCTTGTAGTAGTTACTAGTTGGGTTTAGAGCAACACCAAGCACAAGTGGAAGAAAAGGTAGGTTTAGAGCAACCTTTATGTTTCAAGCTGTTTATGTTCCTCAAGTCAGCTAGCTGCAATGCAATCAGACCTTCTGCGTTAAAGTCTTCTAAAGAATGTGGTAGCAAAAGAGTATTGGTAGCTGAACCTGAACCAGCAAGTAGGAAGGAAAGTGGAGGTTTACATCAGGAGAAGAAGAGCTGTTCGCAAGTGAGCTTATGAATTGCCTGTTAGAGAAGGTAAACAAGCTATGTATTTACTAAATCTATATGTTGAAGAGAAATCTATATGTTGAAGAAGCTGTCTAAGCATAATCCGAAGTAACTGAATCCTAAGTTCCTGTTTTCGTTTCTTCTCTTCCAGGACACCTCGCATCAAAGCAAGTAAGATAGTCTGCACTTATCGCTCTGTGAAACCCCCCTTCTTTTCTATCTCCTGAATCGATTCTCTCCCCGGGATCAACCAAATTAGGATTTCGGAGACTTTCACTCAACCTGGGCAAGGGCATTCTTCAGCTTCTTCTGCTGCTTCTGCTCTATCTTATTAATCTTATGATTCCTCGAACAATACCTATAAAGTAATCATTTCATATCTGCTTGCTTACCTTACCTTTCTACAGCTTCAACACGGTTTACTGCCCTGCCCGGCGCTATATTGATTCTGTTACTTTTTTCTTGCTTAGCGGAACATTACGTTGACTAAGCTTGTTCAGAAGAGATAATTGCAGTAATTGAACTTGCACCGAGTATCACTCTGAAAAGATTTCAGCGAAGAAGAAAGATATAGATGACATAAGCAGAGAAAAGAGTAGTCAAGACTAAGTTAAGAGCGGGATCGGGTAAGCTAAGTGGTTAAGTAATCTGGGTGAAACGCCCCGAGTAGTCGTTTTGTTCAGTATAAGCAGTTTCATTCTTCTGGTTCTAGTGGAATTCTCACTTGATAGGTGAAAGAACCAGCAGTGTTGACCAACTAGACTCCGTTAGCGTACCTTTTAGCAGGGGAAGAAAAGACACCAGGACCAGCTCCTTCTTCCTCTGGAACTGGAACTATACATTCATTTTGAACTCTACTTTCATAAGCGATTGCTGCTGACTTGCGTATGCGAGGTGGATTCTTGGATTTCGCCCTGTGGAGATACCTTCTACTTGACTTGATTGATACCCTTGATTTGATTCCACTTGATACCCTATTTCTATCTAAGAACACTGGTTTGCTTCCAACAAGCCTCCTTTTTTCTTTATCCGTAGAAGCAAGATCCAGATTCTAGGCGGGATCCGTTCCTTGTGATAGAGTGGAAGTCGGGTATGGAAGTGGCAATAAGATCTTCTGCTTTGGGGCTCAAAAGAGTTCTGTTCGTGATGCGCCCATTTGTTCAACACAACAAGTTTCTAGTAAGGGGTAGTTTGCTTACGTTCAATAAGCTTACGCGCAACGAGTAGATCTAAATCCTCGCTACGTGGGTCTATCATATCGACAACTGCACCCTATTATTTCGTACTTCACTTATTTATTTTCCTTTACTCCCGTGGTATCTTCTAGCAGCTTTAGTTTACCACGTCACTTATCTTGTCTTTACTTATTATAGGAGAGGTTCTTCTTCCCCGCATCGTGAATGAGTGGAATCTTTTTCTGTATTGGCGCCGATATAATCCGAAGGAAAAGAAACAACATAAGATGCTTGCTTCAAAAGCCAGTACTTATAATTTCCTGAGAGCTGATAAATCACCCTTATTTTTGCAAGCTTAGTTCTGGGCTTTTTTCCATTTGCTTGATTTAAGAGCTATAAAAGACACTTTCACTAGAGACTTTTGAATAGATTCAATTCATTCTAATTGCCTAGTAAGGGCCAGTTCAATTGATCTGCGCTTACTGAGTTATTGGTTTACATTCAGGTAAGAAGATAGTACTGGCTCTTCTCTTTTTAAGCAAAGTAGAGTTCCTAAATCAATTCTATTACATGCGCTTTAGTTTAGGGATTAAATGATCTCTTCACATAAAGGATAGTTTCGGGTCGATAACACACCTCTGGGCTGGGCTAGATTTGGCGCTTTACCTTAGTTGTCCCAGCTCTGGAAACGGAGTCAGATCCAGCTCTTGCAACTCAATAACCTGAAACACAGCATTGAATTGAAAACAGAACATATGAGAGTGCGAAGAAAGGAATAGGCATTTGAGACATACGCGATCTGAAGCAACAGATATATAAGTAGTAGGAACTCCTGACAAGAGGATACTGTGCTTTGCGAACAATAGAATAGAGAGTAGGGGTGTTAGCGCCGAGTCAACCAGTAATCCATTTCTTGCTTGCGCCAACACCGACATATCGCACAGCTCCTTCTCTCTCTTTCGCCGACCTAACTCACACAGCTCCTTCTCTTGAAACTGGGGGAAACAGCAGATTATCCTGCTGAAGATGAAGATGCTTCTCCCGCTTGAGCCTCTGATTCTTTAGTCAATGACTGAACTACCTCTTCTCGAGTCGATCGATGTCTACTTTCTTTCTTAAGATCCAGTGATTCTGCCGATTCTCTTACTCGATTTTGAGTCGACAAGAACTGCAATTGCTGATTCCCTTACCGACCTTACCTCTACTTTAAGTTATGATCCTTATCTTGATACTTTAAGTTATAATCCTTATCTTGATCTTGGTTCTGCCTTTGTCCTAACCTAATTTCGAGTGTTGGGTTCAGCTGCCTCTGTCCTTATTGTAGTTAAGGGTTCGGCTGCTTCTTTACTTAAGAAAGAATTGGACTACTAGTTGTGCTAACAGAGTGAAATATAGCAAAGGTGTGTGCTTGGCTTTCCTTATGTTGAGTGGTTGTAGGAACCGAGTGTAGTAGGTTCGGTGCTTGGCTTTCTCGAGTTGTAGTAAAGGTGTTCGTGGTTTTCTTTATGTTTAGGGGTTGTGAGTCGGTTCAGTTCACTGAGGGCGCAAGTTGGCATTAATGAGTTCCGGAGTCTAGTCCAGTTCCCCCCATCTTGGATCTAGTTCCCATCTTTCTTATATTAGTGGCCCTTCATGAAAATGCCATTTATTGTATTCAAGCCGTTGTGCTAATGCGAGACTTGGAGTTTCGGAATTCAGTTTGTTTGACTTTATTACATCTAGAATGTATGGGTGCAATATACCCTCTCCATTCCATTCTTTCAACTATGTCTGAAGATCCGACGGAATGCTAAACTGTGTCGGTAAAGTTTCAAGGAACCGAACCTTAGCAAGCGGGAAGGGAAGTAGAGATCGGATAGGGCAAAGAAAATCATGGAATGGAACTTCCAAATCCATTTATTGAACTTAATATGGAATATGGTAACCACTGAGATAGGTAGCTTTAAGAGTGGGAAAAAGTAGGTAACCCCACGGAGATAGGTAGGTTGTTTCTACTCGTATTCAGCACAAAGATATTAGGAAAAATGCATTTCATTCAACAGCCGATATAGTCTAAAATGAAGGATGATCTGTGTTGTGGCTACGAAAGAATCCGAGTGTTCACCGAGTCGGGTGTGAAGCAATGCTAGTGTAGTTCTAGTTATTTACCTCTTAGCTACGTTGAACAAAGGCATAGGTTAAAGCACTCGAAAGAATCAATGAATTATGATTGCGCTAAGGGAAAGGAGGGGAATGAGTTGGAGACGAAAGAGAAAGATATATCTATATAGGGCGCAACAGGACTAAATCAAAGAATGCTGCGTTCCTATTCCTAATCCAGCTCTACCCGCTTTTTGCTTTGAACTCAGAGAAAAATATGGCTTTGAACTCAGCTCACATATATAAGAAATGAATAAGAACGCGCAGCTGATGATCCAACAAGCAATGGCGCCAGTAAATGATTTGACTTGTTCGGTGAAATACGAGTTTCTTTGGCTTGCACCTGTAGTTCCCTCAGACATGCTTTATGAACTCACTCAAGAGAAAAAGGGGACTCATGAACTCCTTAGAACAATGACTTTCATCCACTTCTTCACTTGCTCATAACAGTTAGTAGTTGCTTGGCTTGAGACCCGGGTTGAGACTAGACTTTTCAACACCTTTACGAAATTCTATATCCGGTGCTAAATAGACTCAATTGAATTCTGAAACTGGAACTCTCCTTTCTGAACCGACGAGTCAACTAATCATGAATTTCGAACTCCTTTTGTAGCTACAAAGTCAAGTTATAGGGCTGGGTAATTAATCAGTTCCAGCCTCTCATCTTAATGGTTCCCCTTCTTTATGGTTCCATTTATTTATGGCTCCCTTGCTTTCGTTGTAAGATACCTGATACTTGGCTTTCTACCCTTACTTTATTCTTTAGAGTGTAATGGTGGCGTGGGCTATAAGATACTTATTTCCTTAAGCGCTTAGGAAGGATGAAAGTTGCATCCTGTAGACAAAGACTGGAACGGAAAAAGACCCATCGCCCAAGAGACTATCCTGCTCCAGATGATGATAAAGATACTGATCCTGCCATCTCCAACTACACTTTATTTACTTCAAGCTTCAAAACCAGTAATATAAAGATAGTAGGCAATTACCTATGATTTCGAGTAGTGGAGCGCATAACATAAGTAGGAAAAGATCTTCTTAGCGCGGAACTAGCCGGTTATTATAAGTACTGATTGAACTTCAACTCTATAATGAAGGAATACACCCTCTGTTCCCTTACGCGCGTAGGAAAACTCTTCATTCATTTTGAACTCATAATGCTAACGCTGATGTATTTGTTCTTGACCGACCTATACTTGAAACTACTTCTTCATCAGCAAAGAAAGATTACTTGACTGCGCCGAACACTGGACTCAAAATAAGTGAAAGCGCTGCCGCTTGGCACGGCAGGAGCCCGGAATAAAAACGAATAACTAGAAGACTGAAACACTGCCCTGATGGAGTCCAACTCATAACTATAGCACCTGCGGGCACCTGATCATTCTTAGGCTTTTGTTTTAGTATGCCTTTCCTTTCTCTGAGCCCGACACCCCTTGTTAGTTAGCCCACCACTAAAGAACTCAATGCCTATGTTCTAGCTTCCAACTTATACTCCTACTAACCAGAATAGAACCACTGCTTGTAAGAATTTCATAGGAGCACGGGAATGACAATGCGAACTAGCAACTACAAAAGGGAATTGAGCTACTCCTAACTACAAGTAATAATACATGAGAAAAGAATAAGGAAATAATATATGAGAAAAGAATAAGGTGCTTCAAGCCTAGTGTTGGCAAGAATAGAACCACGACTAACAGGACAGCAGCTCTTCAGTAAGAACTCGATCCAGCTGTAAAAGCCTTATTACCCATGTAAAAAGACCATCCTTATTGCCGATTATCTTAGTATGTGTATGTCCCCCTGCCTCTCGTTCTCTAACTACTGCCAGCTGCTTTGCTGCCCTTACTTTATAGCCTATGCGCCTACCCTCCCCTGCTCGCATATTATGTATTTCACCTTTGCTTTGATGCTTCTACGGCTAACTACCACACTCACACTACTTACTTCAATGCCCAACAAAACCAATACCACCTCTAGGGCTCGGACTACTGATAACCGGAATTGCCTAGTGCCCCTGATAAGACCTTATCTCAAAACTAGGACTGCAGCTACAAACTTCAAAGCTACCTTTTTCTTCTTTATCTACTGACATTGTATCTTGCTTTACTTGCTTGAAACCCAGCACTACTGCCTATTGGCCTTACAATACTTTCTTGTAGCCTAGCTTTCCTGCCTACCAGACTCGTAGTTGTCCCGCGCATGCCAACTCAGAGTATAATATGAGAATTCACCAACAAAATAGGAGAATGGAAGTGGAAAGCCCAAGCCTCACTTGCTCCCTATGCCCATAACACCTTAACTACATCCTGAAATCCTTTTCTATTAGTCTAAAACTTCTGGCCTTAAGTCTTACTGTGAAACCTACCACTCTTTTATCTTATTACTATTGTCCTTGCTTTGAGCTCGAGTATTGTACTTGTTCTCCCTTGCATATTGCACCATAAGGTTAGGCTCCCTTTCCTGTCTTTAAGGCTAAGCTGCCGTTTCTTATTCTTTGACAACTACCGTAGAGTCTTACTTTCTCTTTGCTTTCAACCTATAGCTGATTTCGCATTCCTTGATTTATATAATGACATTCGAACCCTGACCTGAGCTAAGGAATATCTGCTATTCCTTTATGCGCCTATTGAAAAGAAGAGAATTGAGTGCACCACAGCTTTTCAAAGTAAACAGAGCAAGCAAGCTGCTTAGGAATGAACACGAAAAAAAGAAAGGAAGCAATACTTTGTTTAGTGTTGTATATAGAATATATTATCTAAAGTAAGTGAGATTGTCTTCTTTGATTACAGGCCAGTATCGTCCCTACTGTTGAGCGGCGCATATAGCTCTCAAGTGAATTCGGCTAACTGAACTTGTTGCTGTAGATTCAAAGTAAGGAAAGTCAGCAGTTATAGCAGATCCAACAGTAATAGATAGAGATAGAGAGCAGCATAGTAAGCTGCAAGTGGCAAGTATTGTTCCGGGACAGAATCAAGTATTGGTCATTATGTCGGTGTTGTAGCTCCAAGTCGGCCAGAAACAGTTGAAAGAAACAGGACTTGCTCGTTAACCTTAGGAATTGTTATAACTTCGGTGTCTAGTACTAAGTAGTGACTAACGCTATACATTATACGTTGCTTGGTAGACTTGTAGTTGCTTGTCTCATTCTGGATCTTCTATTTAGATAGGATAAAGATTATAAGTAGTTGCTTGGCTCTTTTCCTTTGCCTAGTATCTGGTTCTTTCTATTCTTAGTAGAGTACCAGTTTGTTCTCACTTTTTCTTACTTTCCAACTTAAACCCGTCTTCGATACCCAATTCTGAAATTAGTACTTTAAATAAAGAGCACCAGGTGTGGGCATTGGCATAAGAAAGCTAGTAAGCGTCCGGTGTAACACTTTGACTATTGCACTATTCCTTTCACTTGGCTTGCTCCCTTGCGGGTTCTCTTTCCTTTGTGCTGAACTAATTAAGAAACACCTCTGCTCACTCTGGAACTTATTAACACACTCCACTTCAAGACCTCCGGAACTTCTTAATACACTCCACTTCTTGCCTTAACCGATATTATGGTCCAACTCAATAAGCTAAGTAAAGAATACGAGTTCCAGAGGAGAAGCACCTGCTAGTCTGTTTTAATGGAATCCATCTATCTTGCTTAGTATAATAGTTGCGCGTTAACGAGTTATTATAGCTAACGGACTTAACGCTTGCTTCACTCAAAAGCTCACTTGTTTACTTTCATCTTCCCTTTGGGCTGAGGACGGTCTCATGATGTTCCTATTCTATTACGAAAGAGTTTGATAGCAGCCCTGCCAATTCTTAACCATCTGCTCGTGGCAATAAACACGTGCTTTGGCAATAAACACTTGCTTTCATAATCTTATTTTGAATGAAAGTATAGTTCGGGTTGCGTGCTTGGCTTGAATCTTTGTTGTCGACGAGATCATAAACTAGATAAGATAACACTCAGGATCTAGAGTGGGTGTTGGAGTTAAGGAGGCAAGATACTATACTGGAGAAAGGGAATCAAAAGTGCTTTAAGTATCTAGTCGGTGTTACGATTCAATAGTCAACAACAAGCAAGCAGGAATTCCATCAGTGGCACGTATAAGTTGAGTTCGGTGCTCTAGCTCCTTACTAGTATAGGACAGAGGTGATTGTGTTGCAGTAGGATCATCCGCTGGATCTGACTCTGTTTCAAGATATGAAGCTGTGTTTATTATATATAAGTCTATGTTGGGTGCTCGAGCTGAGCTCATCAATGACATTCCTAACTTCGAGGATAGGTCGTGGCATAATAAATTACTGGCTTTTCAAGCAATGGAAACAAGTGTTGATTGATGTGAGGCAAAAATGCATTTAAAGAGCCTGACGGAGTTAATTCCATGGGAGATTTTCTATAAGAGTCGTTAACTGAGGTGAAACAACGAGAAAGAGGCCTCAACTACCTTATGAAGCTTCCGTATCGGCACAAGACTCAGGGCGTGCTAGGGACGGGAAAAGGTTTGTGTTTACAGTGGCGTGGATGGGATAGTGAGTTTTGAAGCTTGGAGAATAAGTGGTCAAATTCCAGAAGCACGAAGTTCCGTCTTTGAAGTAGAGAACAAGACTTAAGTGGTTTAGTAAAATACTCCATTTATCTCATATGCTCGATAGTATGCTCGATGGTATGCTCGATGGTATGCTCGATAGATTCTATTCTTTGAGTTCACCGAACAAGCTTAGGAACAAGCAGGGGCGATTGGCACTTTACTAAAGTCTTGCTTGGGGCTGTGTAAACCAAGATTTGATGTCCCGCGGAATGAAAAGATACTGACTGAACTTTGATGCTTGCACATTAACGATTTGACTGGGACTACAATTCTGGAAAGGCTGTAGAAATCCATATATTCTGGAAAGGCTGTAAACCCTTACCCTACTTATCTTCTGGTCGCCACCCTACTTATCTTCTGGTCGCCTCTGTTCAATAAGGTAAAACCAAGTAATAGGTAGCTGCTGGGCACTTAATAAGGCGGTGAGGAAAACAGTAATATCATCTTTTTTCTCGAGCACCCGGACAGGACTCAATTGCAAGAAAAGGGAGATCGGATCCACGAGTGAATTCAAAGCCGAGTACGCCTAACGCTTCTTCAAGTCTTTATGACACAATAAGAGCACTAAGCTTGCCTTAGCTCTGACAGATTAATCTAGCACAAATCAATCAACCTACAAATTAGTCATAACTTGGAATAGCACTATTTGAAGTGAGGATATCTTAGTTTCATCTTTTTTGCACCATAACCATATCGACAATTCCAGTCTCCTATTCTTTTCTATGCTTAAGATCTTGATTCTCTTATGATATTGCAAGAAGAAGGGATGAAGGATGAAATTGCAAGTGGAACTTCTTATTTCTTTGACATCACCATCCACGAAATGATTCCATAAAGAAAGGCCTCCATCGGGGAAACTATTCCTAAAGCAATGCTTTATCAGATTAACGGAGTATACTATCTGTAACGTAGCGAAGCTTCCTTTTCCCGGGAGAAGTAGAATTAGGATGAGTGTCGTCCTATCGTAACTAAATCAAATGAGTAATAGAGTAGATGGCGAGTGCCACCGATATAGCTCTTGGGAGGCTCAAAGAATTGCATCACACCGGTGAAAGGCAGATGTGGAACTTCTTCGGTAGTTCTTTTCTAAAAAAGTATTTGGCGTACAATAATGGATAAGGGCTTTAGAGTTCTCACAGTTAGGCAGTTACTTTTCACAGGTCCGATAGGCAAATAGAGCCGATATATCCGATATTCGATCCTTCCCCCCAAAGAGCTATCAAAGGGGAATGAAAGTAGAAAGTCAAGGGGGAAGCAAAACGATCTAGATTCTAGTTTTTCGAAGCAAATCAAACTATATTCATCTATTTTGATTAATTGGAATAGGGGGCGTCCGGGACCTTAACAGATACCTGGCGCTGGAGGTTGCCACTGTCTTAGCATCTCTTGCGTACCTAACTTGTTACATGATTGACGATATGCACGGACAGAAAAAAAAGTAGCTGCTTGGAATTGGCACCCTATATTGATATCCCAATGGCACACCCCGCGTTAACCAAGCCTTTGTCAAGTGTTTCTTCAGATACCCAATCCCACTAATGAGTAGTCAAGATGGCTTTAGAGCAGGTGTGCTGACTTAGTCTTCGAGTTCTGGCTCTTGCACCAAGAAGACTTCTAGTTCTGCTTCGACAACAATAACTTCCGGTTCTAACTCAACTTCTTGTTTACTTCCGATTCTGCCTTGCACTAGCCCTTCGCCTTCGACGCAGCTACTTCTGCTGGTTCTGGGTTAACTGCTTGCTTATATATGGAAATGGAAAGCATAACATGGCGCAAGCCAAGGAAAATGAGACTAAACTACTGGATGCTTCTTTTATCCAAGCCTATAACTCTAGGGTGCTCCTCCATTCTTTTCCAGATGGTCCCCTTCATTTATGCGTGGATTCTCGGGCTTGAATCAAGGTTACGGTCAATAATCTTTACCCGACCACCTCTTCGGAAAGAGACCTTACTAGGGGGTTCCCTCGTCTTGTAGTTACATGGTATGGCAAACGTTCTTTAGAAGACGGATCTACTTTCCAGGGCAGACGGATCTACCAGGTCAGGTGGTTAGCGAACCCCTTTCTAATCTAGGACTTAGACCACAGTACACCCGCACCTTATTATTACGTGAAAGGTATTTCATGCCCCGCCTCAGAAATGATTAGGTTCTCTTTATGTAAACTGGAGTTAGAATGTAGACAGAATACAAATACCAAGGGGAAGAATCTTCATCTGGCCAAGCATAAGCGCATCATGGGTCAAATGACAGTAAATTGAGGGAGCAGAGATTCTATTCTAGGAAGCCCTAGTAATGCAAGTGGGGAATCAGAAGACTAAGATATAAGGGCACTGGAACCTCGGGAAACTATGTGGTCGTTGTTGAATAGGCGTCATTCTAGAAATCTTTTGCCCTCAGGGAATAGAACCTGAAGCTTAATGAATAGAATGCATCATAATTAGAGGAAGCACAATAGAATATAGAAAAGAAAGAAGATGAGAAAATTGACTGACTAAAAAAGAAATATACCTGTGCATTCAACCTGTAGAAACCTTACATCACCCCACCTAAGTAGAGAATAGTAAAGATGGCAAGCCCAGCTACTGAATGAAAGTTTGCTGAAAGAGCGATAATTAATACACTGGGAGAAAACAGCGGATCATTAGGATAGCTCCAAAGCCTTGACCAAGTCAAAGTAGGGGAAGCTTCACTTCGCTGTCGACTTAATCCTAGCATAACTTCTTTTGAGGCCCGTCTCATTCGTGAGCTATGTGCGGAATGGAATTGGAAAGTTTCTCTATCCGGAAGATGGATGTGCAGAGAAGACCACTTTTAGACTAAGGCCAATGATTCTAAAACCTCCTCGCTATACGACAACAAGGGATTGGACTAGAGCGAAGAGTTCATGTTAATAATAACGGTCGGGATTGGACTAGAGCGAAGAGTTAATAATAACGGTCAAATAATACAAAAACCTCTTGAAAATAGAAGAAAGAAATCGTTTTTCGTATCGAAGGGGATGGTACGACTTGGCTTAGAATAGAGATTATTTGATTCCCCAAACAGTCCTACAATTTCTACTTTTTACTTACATATTCATTTTTCAAGCTTTTTGTTCTTATTCTGCCTGCAAGTCTTCAACATATGGGAATTCTTTCGACTCTTCATGGTTTGCTTTGAAACCTAGTTCTCTTGTTAGTTTCGTTTTTTTGTATACAAATGAAAGAGTGGAAGCGGGTGCCATTAGGAATTGGAATATTGGCTGGCATAAGATGATCTTCTCCAATTGGATGAGTTGAACCAAGCCCCGCCCTTGATAGATAAGAGGTCTTCTTTAAGCAGAAGGAAGGCCCTACTCTCTTGGCAAAAGGAGGGAGCCAAATACTTCCACGCTACACTAAAAGAAAGAAGGGCGAAATCAGAGGATAAGAAAGGATGAGAGTATTACTATGCTTACTAGGGAAGCCTACATCAAAAAGAAAGGCTTAACTCTTGTAATCTAGTGGGCACGGCTATCGTAGTGTCTTTTTCCGGCTATAGGCTTCTTTGCACATCGAGAATCACTCATTAATGAGGTTACAGCGAAAGAGGTAGAGCAGGTGGTTAACAAAATGGACCTAGACAAGCCTCATGGCCCCTCGAGTTAATGCTTCTTTCTTTCCGCAATGCTTCTTTCTTTCCGCCTTGATAAACGTCAAAGAAAGAGCCATTACCTAAAATGATTTCCCCGAAAAAAGCTGCTAGTCGAAGATCAACTATTGACTTACTCTGATAATAGGATAGCACCATCGTAAATATAGAAATATACTTGCCTTTGCACAGCTACCATCCAAAGCAAATCGATTTCATGTCGGCGTAAAGGTATCAACGAGCCTTTCCCACAAGCGGATAGATGTTTCTTCCCAATTCACCTAGTGGCCACTTGTCCTTGTGGCGCGGAAGGCTTTTGCCGTTCTCCACTCTAAAGCAGAGAGGGCTAGGATACAACCATGAAAGCGGAGAAAGATGGATGCAATCCAACGGAAAGGAAAGCGAAAGCTAGAACGAGAGTGCTTTGTGGTAGAAACGCTCTTATTAAGTACAAATGCTAGAAGGGTTTTTAGGAAGGGAATAATTGCACTTTCGAAACTAGGGCTTGGGAGAGGGCCATTGAAGAATCATAGGCTTTTTCTGCACATGTTAGATCCGATTCCAATTCCATGTCTCTATCATGAAGCATGATTAGTGAAGGATCATCCAATAAAGCTGTTGTCGGCGTAAACGGTCTTAGCATGGTTAGCACTTTCCTATTCTTTTCTTCTTTTGCTGCGTCTCTTAGTAAGTGCCTCGAGAGTATGGCCAAAGAGCTTAATAGAGTAAAGGCCCATATTACCGTGGTATACCTTTTCCACTTCGCCGCTGACACGCCCTTGTTTTGGGTGGATAGCGATTGCCCGTGCGATAGTCAAGATAGCAATAAAGTGATGCAAGTAAGTATCAGTTGCCCTAGGTACGATCCTAAAGGCAGCCAGCTAATGTGAGTGTTATTGTCTAAGCTCTCAATTCCGTTTACAGTTCCTACTGTTCAATATGCATATAGCCCATCACACTTAACATCGACTCGACCCTGGTACTTCAACAGGCGTTAGGGCGGAAGCTTAGATTCAAAATGAAGTAATATCCCTCTCATCTCTAATATAGCTTAACTAGACTCACTCCAACAATAGGAGTACGGGGGGCTTCCTAACTTCCCGACTTCCCTTATCCAATAGCTATCCCTTTGAAAAGCTGTATAAAAACTCTTCCTTTCTTTATGCATTCCCTGTGATGTGACCCTTCCTCAGAGGAACTACCTTTTTGAATGGAATTGTTAACCTCTGATTACATAATGATATGCCTATGATATGTATTCTGCTTATGTGTTAAGAAAGAGAAAAAGACGTATTTGTTGAACAGCTTGACTCTGGGCTCGAAACAAGTAGTCCAGAACTTATAATAACCGGTCTGATAGCTATTAGGTTGATTCTTACTAGTAGAGTAGCCCTGTTGGCATCAGTGAAAGCCTTATCCGCAGTGTTCGGATTCCCTGTTTGAGTTTGAAAGGAAAGGTTCGGTAACTGTATTGTCGGTTCATACAGTTTAGTGCGGTTCAGAACAGAAAGGAGAGGTTGAGTCGAAAGAGCAGGTGAGTAAGCTTTCTCAATAGAATCATCAATTCCATCTGTAGCTAGGTGTCCTGATTGATTGTCTGTCTCTTTCAGTTCTTGTTTCATCGGAGTAGAGATCATCTATTAAAGAATGACCAAGTAATGGAGCGGTATCTTCTAGTTTGAGTGAGTCGGCCTATGATTATTTAACTGCTCTGGTGTGGAGCAAGTAGGAATTCCATCAGTGTCGCGAGTGTCAGGGGAATCCTATCTGACTGCCTTTGATGCGAGGTGGTGTAGTCCCAAGAGTCTAGTTCCATAAGATGCAATCGGTTCTTCAAGTTTAGAGTCAGAGTTAAGGTAATTATATCTTAATTATGAAGTGCGATGTACTTATTGTCTTTCTGCAAGATCAGATGATGCAGCAATCGGCTCAACAAAGACGTCGTCCGTGAGTGACTTGACTAAAGCGCTTATAGAAAGTGTGTTGACATTCCTTGGTTCCTTAGTTCTAGTATAACATCAGATCTATTTCCATTCCAGTTTGCGATACGAGGTGGTGTTCCATTCCAATTAATATATTCCTGCGCAGCCCCGTTTTCGGCTAATGGGCGTTCCGTTATTGGCTCTAAGCACTGTATCATACGTGGAGAAATAAGGTTAAGGTTCTTTATTGGCTTGATTGACCGGCGGTGCCCTGCCCTAGGAAAGTATTGTTCTTGGAAAGAAGATAGTGCAGGCGCCATCATAAATAGATGAAGCGACAGTTCGAGCTAAGTATACTCGAGAATCCAAGTCGTCAGCAGAAGAGAAG
Source organism: Musa itinerans (assembly GCA_001649415.1). Lineage (NCBI taxonomy): Eukaryota > Viridiplantae > Streptophyta > Magnoliopsida > Zingiberales > Musaceae > Musa > Musa itinerans. Next base: position 798,467 of record LVTN01000026.1, on the reverse strand, counting down.
CATGATCTAGAAAGTATCTCGGGTGAAAGGAAGTATCTGAATGTACCAGTGTTGTATCCAGAAATTATGATTGCGCTGCCGCGCTACAGTAGTATACGCTCGGCCCGAGTCAAGTTATGGAACTTATTAAGACACAACACTCTTTATTGTTGGTAACGTCACTTCTTGTCTCTTACTTGTTGGTAACGTCACTTCTTGTCTCTTACCTGGAATGGAACTTTCTGCTTCACTTTTGAACTACGGATTCAGCATCGCCACTCTAGCTTCCAACTTATACTCTTACTGCTTACCTACATACAAGAACCTATCAATCGGTGACAAGATCTCCTTCTTTAATAGCCAATTCATCATTCTCATAAAGCGGGGCAGAGTATAATGGCTACAACTTCTCCCCAATTCAGAATTCTAATAAAGCACACAAGGGGAAGAGCAGAGGATACTCCATTAATCGCGTAACTTATATGAATACCTGGGCTGTTCCTGTTATGAGCAAGTCCTGCCCAGCTTTCGGCGTCAGTGAATAGTTGTTCGTGCGCGGCAGTATCGGTTCCACTCCGGGTATTCTTCCAACGTCCTATAATAGTCACTACCTGGCATAAAGTAAAAAACAGACGAAGAAAGAGACGCATCGGAATCAACAGCCGAAGATAGATTTCAATCTTAAGGAAGATCACTTGACTTTATCCAATCCATTCTATTCTATTACTTATCAAGTTCTGAAACCAATACTTTCTCTAATCCAACAGAGAGAAAAGGAAAGAAAGAGTTGTGCTCCTCGCATCGTTATGAAATTGATCGATAGAATTGACCAGGTGGGGAAGAGGAAGGAGTGCTATATGCTATATTCAAAAGGACAAGTTCCCCTATTTATGTTCCTAACAGTGGCGGACACTCTCGTTGCATTGATGAAACCTTAAGATTAAGATAAAGAAGGTAAAGGCGATGCCTATAATGAGGTCGACTAGACAGGGGAGGCTCGCGTCTAAATAAGGCTCCAAAGAGACCTATTCGAATTCTGAGTATGATAATATGATACTAGAAAAAACAGAGAAAAGTAGGCTCAATCAGAGTTGTACTATTTTCGACTATCTGCTAGGCAATCGGAGTACTATTTGCTTTCCGGTACTAACCCATAAGTAAGTGCAAACACATACACCTATTAGGCTATCTTTGGGAGGGCGGCTCCCTTTTCGATCCCTGTTATAGCTAGAGGAGGAGCAGCGGGCCCTAAGCAGTGTGTGTGACGGGGGTTTCATGAAAAGAAAAGAATATGCTTAGGCGGGCGCATAAACGTAGTAAGCGGACACTGAATCAAGAGACGCGGATAAAGAAAAAAGCAGTGTTTTATGATTTCTCCTATCTGCTAACTCAGGTCGTAGATAAGGCATCCAAACCAACGATCACTTGAAATATAAGGCACCATCCCGCCAATCTGGTTTTATGTTATTCCTCATGGCAAGTAAAAGGAAAGCGATCGAGGAGCGAAGTTGACCGAGCCTACGACGTCTTACCTAGAAAGTAGAAAAGAAATGCCTTATAGACCCCGGATTCTTATTGCATGCCTATTATTTATATCGGATTCTTATTGCATGCCTATTATTTATGATGATTGCTAAGAACTCCTTCTCTGCATCAATTGGGACTATTGCGCACTATGCAAAAGCAGCAGCACTAGATTCGGTGGAAGTGGGGATTGTTGCACAGTTCAGGGGATTGCGCTTTCCCCATGATAAGATTTCCCTTGAAAAAGTATAGATGTCCCTTGCATCTCGGATTCTCGAACAAGAACAAAGGCAGCTACTTATCGATTCTCAAGCAAGGAATTGGAAGCTTATTCTATCATTCGCGGTATCAAGCAATTGCCTCCTCATATTACGTAGTATTAGAAAAGGTAAGCAAAGCAGATCTCTCCTCAACAAGGCTTTCGCGCTGGAGTGTTATTGCAGGGTTCATTTGCCCGGGTTAAATAGATGAAAGTGCATTTCCTTTCCTAAGTAACAGTTCCATCCTGCTCTCATGGAATTTTCCCCGGCAAGCGTATACTAAAAAGCATAGAAAGTCCGAAACTCATAAGAATTTGTTAGTACTAGTTGTTAGCGAGTCCTGTCTCAAAGGCTAAAGGAGCCCCTCTGGTTGCAAGTGAATTGGAATTAATAGACGTCAATTGAAATCAGACAACTTTTCCAAATACCTGCTTTAGTGCCGCTTGCTTGCTCGAAGCTGGAAGTATAGTGGCTACCGCGCTCTTTCACTTAGTCGGTCAAGTGGCTTGAATAGGACTTTCCCGATGTTCATTGGCCTTTTCTTCGATGTCAATGTGCTCAGGTCCTTTCTTTGCCCCGGCTTGGGCTTCGTCCTAAGTCTATGCTCCTTGCTGGATCGGTTGTCCCGCATCATCAGAGACTCCTTCCTGCCCATCATCAATCTTAGTCTAACCACTTAGGTGTATACAACATAGCATTTAACCCCAACCGACGGGATTGGTCCACGCTTCACTTATCTTCTATTGATTGTTAGAATTCCCTCGCAAAGACTATGACTATATTCGGGCTTATCCACTCCTTCTCCGTCTGGAAAAGACTATGACTATCTTCGGACTTATCCAATCTTTTTCAGTCTTGGTAGAATTCTTTTTGATCTCCATCCGTCTAGCGAGAGATGTATTCCAATGGAGCATTCTACATAGAAGAGAGCCACGGCATCATCGATCCTCTTCTTCACCATTGGATCCTGGGACTGAAGGACTTACGAAGCTGTTGCCAAAGACTTTGGGATCGATCTACGGGCCACGGGCCTATTCTGAAACTCCCCTGTATGCCATCTATCTTCGACTCCCTATTCCAACGATCGAGCTAGTGCCCCCCTATTAATGCTATCCAGGGGCTCTCCATACTTTGAAAAGAATTCATCAGCCTCATGTAAGATGCTCTGCTGGTATTTATTTCTCAATGTGGGAAGCCCGCAGATCTACACCAAATGGAGGCCTATACTCACAAAGAGCTAAAGCAGACTGGTTAAACACAATAGGAGATCATGCTTCACACATAAAGATGTACAGCCCGTTCTTTCTCTTCACACTCTTACTATGGGCATTGGCTCTTTTAAACCGCTTCGATACCTTTGTCATGTAAGGAAGGGAAGGCTCCCGCATCATCCGCGGCGACTCTCCCAGCGCTAAACTAGTGAATGATACTCCTTCTTCTGGGAGTACTAGATATTTCCAGAGATGCAGGCTGCTTCCACTATAGCTCCCATCCGATGAGTCTTGCTAGAAGCTATGTGTTAGAATAAGGATAGCTCCAAAGCTTTAGTTGTCTTCATACGTCGATAGACAGAGAGAGTAACAAACAGAAGCGGAGCTGATTGAAAGATGCGCTCTGGACATAATGTCTAAGGTGAGATTCCTTCTTTGGTTATTGTCATAATAGGGAAGCCTATAACTGGCTTATAAAGTAGGTCATAGGTTCATTATTACCTGAGAAAGTCTATTAGCTCCGTCTATTAGTTAAGTAAGTAAGAAGGTCGGCTCTGACTCCATTTTCTTAATAATCCTGATTGTTATCCTACCAGTATAGAGTATGCTGATCCAATCTCGATTTGGAAGTCGAGACATCACAACTAAAGTGGCCTTAGCATATCCTGTATAATGCTTTGAGGTCTCCTTGTTATCATGAATCCGGCTGATTTACTACATAGAAAGCGAAAAGGACAAGAAAGAACGAGGTTTAGGGTGGAAGAGAAGAGAGCGGTTTAGTGGCCTTTTGGGAGTCCATTGCATCAAGAGTACGGAGGCAAAAGGAAACTTGAAGCAAGTAACAGCGATCCTTGCAGAGACCTTTATGACTCTAAACCATGTTACGAGAAAATGAGAAAGGTTCTATTCTATACATTGTAGCAAGAAACTTCTATATGTGTGGATGGTGAGTCACTCAAGGAAAAGGCATTTTTCATAATTCGTGTATGGAGGGTAGTAATAGAGAAAGATGAAAGGAGTTCATCACCCGTATCAAATCCTTTTCACAGAATTACTGGGTGGGGAATTATTCATGAACCTGGAAACTACTAATTGAACCTGGAAAGCTATCTTTATGCCCAAGGATATCAGAGGATATAAGAATCAAAGTGAAGGGGAAAAGAAAAGGCTTTGAATAAATATGACAATAAGCAGAACCACTCTATAAGAAATAGAAACCGCCGGCTATCTTATCCAAAAGCTGTATAGGAAAGTGGAAGAGAGATGTGTAGAAGGTCCTTGTGTTCCCCGAATATGAGCCCCGAAAGGCTATTTTACGCCGACTTATTAATCTGACGCTTACGAGTATATCGACGTTCCTGCGAATTAGAGGAATAACCCAATTTAGTTAGAGTCTTTCTTCTTTCCACCAGACATTGGTTCTACCTTCCCTGGAGCATTTCTTTAGCTAGGAGTTGAACCTTCTGCCAGTCTTTGAATTAAGGGAAGTAAATAAGTTCAATCCATATGAGAGTCTTCAAGGGATGTTGAGTCTTGTGATAACTGAGTGGCGAGGTATGATAGAAGCAAGCAGGTAACCTACAGTGCTACCTCTCTAAACCTACCCTAGTGCTAGTACAGCTCTTTTCTAAATGAGTCACATTGGATTAGTAACATCTCCAATTAGGCACATCTGCTACTAATAACAAATTTGGAACATTATATACCTGGATGCCCTGCCTTACTTGACTTCCTTAGCTACTTATACCAATACTAAGCCTTAGCCACTTGACTTTTCACTTAGCTACATTGCTTATTTTAGTAACAATTGGTCATATGGGGCCTAGGGTATTGGTAACATCTTCCGGGGTCTCGCCCTTCTTACTTGCTTCGGTATCAAAGCCAGGCTCCGAGTTTGTAGTTCAATTCTATGTCATAGTCAACTCCCTTTCGCTACTCTGCCCTCGTATTGAAGTGAAGGGATTTATTGAAGTTTCTTTTTCTTTTGCACTCTTTCTAGCTCGGATGCTATTGCTCAATGGAATTGTGTAACCGAATCGGATTTCCATCAGTGTTCATAAGAGTCATGCGAGGAGTCGTCATGTCCAGCAAAAAGATAGTAGGAGTCGCCTTGGGCCGGAACTCGAGGACTATGTTACACCCCATTTCCAGGAATTATAAGTACTGGCTCTCTTCATCCTTTGTTTTCGGAGCAGTGGAGACAAAAGCTTTAGCCGCTTCAGATGATGGAGGGCTTACAAATCATACTAATCATGCCCAGCACCAAAGCATGAAACTATTGCAAAGATTCCATCTTGCTCCCAAGGAAGGTAGTACAGTTGAAGACGAATGAATCCAAACCAGGGCCCTGGAAAGCACAAGCGTCTCCTGAGGAGAAAGAAAGAAGGAATTTCTATATAGCAGGGAAGCAAATGCAGCTCGATTCTCAAGGGCCCCTATCAAGATCTGCTTTCGAGATCGGTAGTCTGGTATGTTTAAGTTAGACCCGCCTTACAACTTCTAAAGGAGTTCCATGAAAACCAAGTAATCATTCATCTTCCATAGCTGACGTAGGCTTCAGCCAAAGCATAAACTGTTCTGTATAGGAAAGTCTAGAGAGATCCTCATAAGCTTACCTTCCACATCCTTGTGAACAGTGTGAACCATAGAAGTCCCCCCTAGGTGTATAGGAACGACCAGTACTTATAATTCTAGCTCAGCCGTCCTATTGATTGAGAGAACATAGATTTAAGACATGCAGATGAAAGGTTCAACCTAATTCCAAGTCTACTTTCTTGTATTAGCAGTGGAAGGTTAGTTTCTTTCTGTGGACAGTGAAATCCAGAGTAACAGTATGAACAAGAGGTAAGGAATTGTACGACCGCGCAATCAACATCATTGGAGACGAGTTCTTATAAATAACCCCCTTAAGAAAGGCTAGAACTGGATAAAAGAGGGGCATGTCTGATATCCGGGTATCCGCTATCCTACCAGCACCGAAAAAGAATGAACACTGAGCCTCGGGAGATGGTCTACTAGAAGTTACATCAGAAAGTCAAGCACCATTCCATTCTCTGGATGAACGTTTTTTGAATGGAATGCCTTTCGGGTTCGAGGCGAGGACCGTGCTCGAATCTATTCTTGCCTCAGTGAGAGTGAGCTTTCGACGTTGTGCTTAGTTACTCGGGTCGCTTCCCTTTCGCTTGAAGCTACGGGCTTACTACCGCTCGTTTTGCTTGCTCCTAGACAATTAAGTACTACTTTCTTTTCTTTCCGCTAGACTCTTTGAATGGTTCCAACCCAGTGACAGCCTCTGCTGATTCATTTGTTGCCCGATTATTATAAGTTCTGGCTAGTTTTCTTTCCTCTGGCTTACGTTTACGTTGGTCCTTACCTGGCATTTCACCGCCTCTCTTATTGTAATTTAGGGCTGGCCTCGGGCAGGGGGAGCGCGAGCTGAAACAACTCTTTCGAAGGCGGGGCACGAAGCAGCTTCGTCTCGAGGATCCAAAGTTCTATCCATTAGTTAGGCATTCGATTAAGGACACTTTCAGTAAGGCTAAGGAAAGTTGTACTATAGGCTGTTCCCAGAGTTCCTGAAATCTTATATTCTTATTTTGTATATCTTCGAGTCAAGGCGTAGCTGACAGTGCCTGTAGTCGTCGCTTATTCTCTGTGAAGGAAGTGAGTTTGGTGCTTTCTCATGGAGTTCCTCCGTTGTTCTTTGAGCCGTCTCTAGCTGGTAGGAAGGAATAGAGTAAAGACCCTGCCAAGCCCATCTATCTGTCTTACGCATAACACAAGCGAAACCGCTTCCTGTTCAAGCAGTAGTGAGGTAGCTCTTCCTGTTCAAGCAGTAGTGAGGTAGCTCAATAAACCTAGCAAACACCGGCTAGATAAGTGGGTAGTGCAGGCTTCTAACTTAGGGGATTCTTTTTCAATAGTCTAGAAAGTAGCTGATGAAGAGAAACCACGGCACGATGCTTAATCGAATGAAAGGGGCTATGTTGTGCGCTCATGCCGCGTCTAGGGATTAGTTCCATCTCCGTCTGCATACTCCTCTAGATCTGTTGTGTGGCGACTGCCGCTCACCCAGTTCTATCTGGCATGCAAGAGCTTGCTAGTGTATGGAACGGCTCTCTCTCTTGGCCTTCCGACCTACTTACTCTTCATTACTGCCCCTCCCCTCTCTATACGACCATCTTGTCTTACTCGTCGAGTGGGATAATTCGGATTCTAACAACTCCGTTTGTGAAGCAGATAGTTCACTTTGCTTATTCTATATAAAGAGATAGTCAAGCCCACTCATGTTTCCACTCTCTTTTCATTACTAAGATGTCGGAGAAGCTAAATCGACGTCGTACTCAAGATTAAACGAATCTAAAGCCTTGTAAAGATATCTTACTACGGGACAAACATAGTGAGAAGTTGCCAAGAAAGACTTCCTTTGCCCCCCGACAAACAATAAGTAAACATCTTTCATTTGATGGGTCCGCCCTCGTTCAGTATCTGAGTTCTTTCGAAAATAATGGAATGTCTCGGGTTTCGTGGATTAGCATCTCGAGGTCAGGGCATAAAGAAATCGTCTTGGTAGCACCGGCGGAGCTCTGCAGCTGGTCCATAAGCTAGATCCGTAGGTAAATGACCGGCCGGCTCCGGACCGAAAAGACCTAAAGTCAAAGAGTCTCCTCTCAGATCCGGGGGACCTCTCTCCCGCCCTCTACTTATAATTACTAGCTCCTGTCAAGTATGTTCCCCAGACAAAGAAAGACGAGGTCGTAATCTAGGAAAGAGAGAAAGAAGATCACCTTATCGTTCCAAATGTCACTCCCGATGGATCGACCACTATTCGAAATAGAGTAAGGCGTGGAACAGTTGTTCATTGGAGCGCCGTAGGAGGTTGTTCCCATCATTTAAGTCTGAGTTTGGGATTGAGCTCTTCCGCGAATGATTAAGACTAAAAAAGAAAGAGTAGAGTTGTCAAAACCAACGTAAATCATCTTTACATTCTTTCGCCCTTCTCAGGATAGATCGAAAAGGTTTAGTGACTTTCTAAATTCTCTCCTTTCGAAAGCTGCGCAAGGCGGCCCCACCAGAACAAAACCACCCGGATTTTCCCCCGCCCCGCTTACTCTTCATTTGTGGAAAGGGACCCGAGGGCTTATAAACTGGTGATTGAAAGAATAAACCATGTGATCCTATAACTCATAAGCTAATCCGTCTCCCAGGTTACTATCTCCCCTAGTAGGATGAGCTATTTGATTGATTCAGGGCGCTGCGAAGTACATCAGGGGCTTCCTTTTCCTGACCGTCAAATTCATTGTAATCCTATTGGAGCTATGCTAATGGGTTTGGTTTCAGAGGACCCCAACCAGCGATAACCTCTAGGGGTCGCACTCTGTCCCGCAAAGTCAACTCCGTATAGATTTCATTGCCTGATAAAGCAGCAGATCCTTCTCTTGAAACTTAGACTAATGATTCTGGTTGTACTTTATTCTTTCACTTAAACTACCTTTCTGTTAACGCCAAGGAAAGAAAACTGGAATCTCATCTATATATCTTATATTAATTAAGGCTGGTCAACTCCCTTTCCGGACTTGGAATACATTGGTACTGATCTGGGCGAAAGAGTGTCCTCTCCTTTAAGTCCTGATCCTGTTTAAGAATTCATTGAATCAACTTATAATAACCGGCCTCGCCTCTTGCTTGCTACACTGATCTAACAGTTTCCGCTGGCTATAAAGTTTACTCGACTCTACTTTTATTTAAGAATGGAATTGAGGCACCCCAACCCCACCCACGACCAAAGAGCTTCTACTTCTTTTTTCTTGCTTACATTCATTGCTTACTGCTGGGAACAATACTCTCCTCTCTGAACCGAACCACTCGTTGACAACACCTTTACTTCCCGCTTCAAGGCCAGGACTGCTCTATACAAAAACCTGCGCCTCTTTTCCTTTATTCTATTAATTCCGTAAATTATAAGTACTGGTCCATTCAGTATTTACTTGATTGTGATCAGTTATAGAATGCAAGATCTGGCCAGAATACATAACTTGCTAGCGCATTCAATGATTTTCTAGAAGTAGCCCCTTATTCGTTGTTCCCTTATTGTAAGCAAGACAGAAGCCACTATTGAAACAGGATCCACCCCGGTTATTATAAGTTCTGGCTACAAAGTCAATCAGTAAAATAGTAGATATTCCACAAATCAATAATAATGTTCACATGGCAAGGAAATCTATCGCATGGACCCACAACAACCAATGAAATGGGCGAAGGGTAAATTAGGGCGTATGTAAGAGAAGTCCCCCCCAAGAGACTTGCTGTACGAAAGAAATGACTTTTTCTAGAAAGTTCTAGGGATTTGCCCTACCCACTTTTCAACCTTTCACAACAAGGAAAGCTCTTTAACCCTACCCACCAGATCTCCCATTGCCGTAAATGGACCTAACCTAGAAAGAAAAGAGCACTAAAGCCGCAAGTAAGGCAACAGGACGAGTATCATTTCCATTGTATAGGCTCACCTGAAAACTATCAAAAAAAGGGCAGCTTTAGATGGCTCCTACTTTCTGGGGTCGGATTGAATTCAGTATTAGTTGACTTCGGGTGTTGGTGGCGCAGGGCAAGAATCGAGTACTTGCTTTGATGCGAGGCGAGGTATCTTCACCGGGTAGGTTTACGAGAGGTAGGTTCGATTCAATTCATAACTTCAATACCAGTTTGTTTATCTAGTTTTGGTGATTTGGTGAACTGAACTGGTTGTTGCTAAGGTCGAAAACCGGAATTGAGCTAACTTCTTCATCAAGGTAAATTTCTCTTCTTTTGAAAAAGGACTATTACTTGACTTACTACACTAAAGCAGCTGAAGAAGTACTATCTTCTCTTCTTACCCTCAACTTATTATATAGGCCTCCCAGAGACCATTGTATTTGGCCGACACCTCTATCCAGTATTGAATTGTCTCCCGCAACACCTCTTGGCACTGGCACTGGGGCAGCAGGCTGTTAGTTCATTTCTCCCTCTTGCAACTTACTAGAAGGCACTAAAGAATTGGTCCGTTGCTAAGGTTAGCTTTGCGGGTTCTAATTGGTTATGCGGAATCAAGTACTTGCTTTGATGCGAGGTGCCCTGAAAAAGGAATCATGAGCTCTGTATTATACGAGATAAGTAAAGTAACCTACCCAGTAACAAAGGGCTTATTGTCCCCTTCCCGCAACACCTCTTTCTTCTTCTCCCTTGCCAACCTCTTCTGAAGGCGAGTTAAGTCAACTACCCCCGCCAAGCAACTGCAATCGATTCCACTTCTTTCCCTGAGGCTTACACAGATACGAAAACAGGACTTGCTCTTCATTCGCTACTCTAGTGGTAGCTTGGCCCCTTGTTGAATCAACCCCGTGTTTTTAGCTATGACTTTCTTTCTTTCTTGCCTCGTTGCTTCGGACTGATAGCTACTAGTTGACTTCTTTCTTGTAGTTAAGAGAAGAATAGGGATGGATCCAGCAGGCCATAATACATAGGCGCGCATTCTATTACTCACTAGTGAAATTATGTTACTTAAGCAATTGGGCCATAATACATAGGCTAGTGCATTCCCCTGCTTCCCTGCGAGTTAGTTGCCAGAGAAAGAGGAGTCGTATATGTATTGGTAGATGTATTAATTCTAGTGCTCCTCTCCTGCCTTTAAGAATGCTTACTTTGTGGATGCTTACTTAGCGGTTGCTGCTGACTTGTGATTGTTTCCTACTGACTTAATAGGGCAAGTTCCAATCTTTCCTCTCAGTGCCATAAGTCTTTGTCCTGTGCCCATAAGTTAGTAAGTACAGGTTATTACCAACCGGTAATTGGTGTTTATCAATTGTAAAAGTTTGAAGTCACTCACGACTCCTTAGCCACTAGGCAACTCAGTGAATTACTTAGCTACTAGGCAAGAAGGTATAAATAGAAGTCACTACTACTATCGGGGCCCAGCTACTACTAATGGCCAAACAACTACTAGGACTCCGATTGCAGAGCCTTAACCTTAACCTATATCCTATCTTTACAACAAGGGAAGGAGCAACAGCGGAACCCTAACTCACTTTAGCCACTGATACACTTGTTTCTTGACTTTCTCTCCTTCGCCAACTCCTTTCTTTGCAACTGCTTCTAAATAAGATGAAACTGGGGATTCCACTCATTCCCCGAACACAGGACTTCCTCATAACGGGAGCCAGAAACAGGACTTGGTACAGAAGCAGCCCTGCCGCGCAACTTACGTGGTTGCTTGCCCGTTCGTCATTCGACTGCCGCGTCACAGTAGTCGTGACTTGCCTCGTTGCTTGTTTGCTCATAGACAACACAGGTGCTCTTTCTCGCCTACCCACCTAGTGCTCTTCTCTTAACCAACTTATAGTACTTAAATCCAAGTTGGAATTACAGAATTGAACTCATAGTGCAGAGGTGTTACTACTCCTTTAGCGAAGTTGTCTGCTTAGACCCATGGGTTATACAACAGGTTTTCTTACTTATGGTTTTCTACTACCCAGACTGGCGCGTCACCATGAATTAAGGGCACTGGACCACTCCTACTATAAGGCTTGTTCCTTAGAATCTACTGGTACTGCCAGAACTTATAATAACCGGGCCTTTCCTTCAGCCCTATTATGAAGTACACAGCTTCTCTTGTCTATGTTACTTAGTAGTTTCTTGTCTATGTTACTTAGTAGTGAAATTAGAATACTTATCTTATTCCTCTGATTCTCGAACGGAAACTCAATATAAAGGCAACAACTCCTTAATTGGAACAACAACTCCTTAATTGGAATCTACTACTGATCCTGTGTTTGGGAGTAGTAAAGGGTTTACCACAACTCTGAATTCCAATACGAGGAGGGGCGGGGCAGAGTAAAGTACAGGCGAGGCCCCTATAGTAAGTTGAAGAGTCAAGTAAAACCACGGGTGTTCTTGAATACTTACAAGCCTTAACCTCTCAATCAGGTGTTCCTGCCTCAACTACAAGATCCGAAAGAGGGCGAGAATCAGAGGTTGGATTGTCAGCTGCTTGTTTCAAATTCCCCTGCTCGCGCTCTAGGTATGATAGAAAGCTTGTGCCTCCGCTCTAGCTCTATGGTTTTAGTGTTCCCTTGCTTGTCGACTTGGCCCAGTGACTTGGCCCCGTTGCTAAGGTTAGCTTGCAAGAAACTAGTCCTGTCTACTCTTTCCACTCCCCTTATATACAAGTTCTCAGTGAAAAAAACATTCCCACTTATCTTCTATCTTATATGAGATTCCCACTTATCTTCTATCTTATATGAGAAAGAGAACTGATGAAACTCGGTTAAGCCTTATTGTAAACCTTGACTCTCCTCTTGCTACTAATACAGTAAAGGATGCAACTGGAACTAGGTGAACAGAGGGAGCTTTACTCATAGATGAAACAAGAACCAGAGCGGGACTACTACTTGTTAGGCCCTACTTATACTACCAACCCGGATTCTATTTCTTACCTTGAAACTACTGAGGTCAATTCTTCACGGAACTTCTGTCGACTTAATATAGGGCAACAACCCTCGCTACCAATAGGGATAGTCCCCTTTCGTTTCATTCTTTGTTTTTCAAGGTGTGGTTTGGTTCTTGTGCTCTAGCACTTAAGTAATTGGTGAGCGAGCAGAAGAATAAGTAGTTTAACAAGTCCTGTGTGAACCTGTCCGGTAAGAAGTGGAAGTAAGTATTTCCAGTAATTATAAGTTCTGGCAGCACCTTAGTTTCATATCTATCGCTCCTAGCATTTCTATTTCCTGCCTTACTTATTAAGGCTTTCTTTCTGTCTTTCCCTCGCTTGCAGCAGACTACTTTCTCACTTAAATAATGAAACAAGCAGCAGGCTACTCTACTTATGGCTAATGATCATCAGGACTTAGCGCGGAGGAAGCACCCAAAGAAACTTCACTAGCATACCCTGCTACAGATCTTGAGAGGACATCTTCTCTTGGATCTTGATAGGACAATGAATTCTTAGTCTTATACATGATCTGACCCTAAAATGAATAGTAAAGGGCTGGCAACTATGAGCTTAATGAAACTGATTGAACTCTTTCCTTCCGTTTGAACTCTGACTCCCAACACGGACAGAGACCCTAGCTCGCACTTAATAATTTCCCTAACAGAGACCATAGGAAGTAGACCTCGCATCAAAGCCAGTACCTTCTATAGTATATCTGCTTTTGTATCCTTAGCTTCCAACTCGATAACAGAGAAAACAGGAATAGCTAATAACACCGGCTAACGCCTGGTTGCTTTTCTTGTCTGCGCTGGTTTAAGTTTGTCTGATTGTCCCGCTGTTGCTCCTTGTAGTTTCGTGGAGTTGCTGCTTGTTTATTCATTTTGTACACCACAGCTTGAAGGTAAGTCAAGTCCAAGTCAAGGGTCTATGAGGCAAGGGTCTGTCTATAAGTCAAGGATCTATGTTAAGGGAAATTCGAGTTCATTCAAGCAGGGTGGTGAAGGGTAGAATATTCTATAATTTAGTGACTTTCTTCTATTATTGGTGCACTACATTCTCTTCTTGTTGAGCCAGCAGTAGATTCCAATTCAGCTGCAGATTCAAAGTCCGTGTCAGTTCCATCTTATCCTGCTATCATATCTTCTAGACCAACTTACGCGCAAGAAAGTGCAATTACTGGTGTTCGTGAAAGAAAGAAATCAATAAAGACGGTAGTTAACTAGAGTCAAAAGGAAGAATAGAATGGAGTCAACTACCAATATGAATGAGGAACCTAGCCCTACTGTAACAACTCGTGTTAGCGCCCCGAGAGCTGATAGTCTAAAAGAGAGAGAGGGGAAGTTCAGTGAGGTGAAGTGAAGAGCTATAGGGCAAATATTCTAGTAAAACTGCCTCATTTAAAGAGAATTTCCGATACAGGGTCTTCCATAAGTGAAGTGATTCGTCATTTTCTTAGTGAAGAGCAGCCCTCAAAAACAGTTTAAGCTCCTGCCGCGCAACACGAACAAAGGACTTATTCATAACTCTACCGAACTCTTATCTATACCTCTGGGGCTCTTTGAACTCTGGCTCCTCCGTTTTATAGGCATCAAAGTTAGCAGTTCTCCAGTAAGCAACAAGTAGTCAATTCAATAAGCAAAGCAATAAGTGGCCCTTCTAGCCAGATTATTAATCTGCCCTGTTTTATGGGCAAAAAAAGTAATTGAAAGCAGGTTTGTCCTAGCCAATCACATTAAAAACATCTCAAGATTTGAAATAATGCATTTTCAACCCATATCTTGATGGTTCCTTGCCCTTGCACACCCAAAGAAGCTGGGTGAGTTAAGTTAGGTCTACCATTAATTATAAGTGCAGAGGCCTCTATAGTAAGTTGGGACTAGTTCTTGTGCTCGTTCAGTCTAGGAAAGTCCTACTTCAATAACTGACCTCGACTTCCACTTATGCTCTTTCTTTGAACTCTTGCAACTATACCGCACATCTTCTTGCTCAGCCATACTCGATAAATTCTTCCTCTTTCCGATCAAGCCTGTTGGCAAACCTGGAATTTATTATGCCCCTGCTGAACTGTAAACTCCAACCGAACAAGCTCCAAAAGTACCTGATTGACCTGATTTATAGTTTTCTTAGACTTGAATACCAGACATGGATTCTATTCTGGCTTCTTCTTAAGCAAGTGCTTAGTCTGTTTCCGATCCAGCCGATTCATTCTCTCTCTGATCGCCAAACGGATTCACTTACTGATTGACTTAGCGCTTCAAATGAAGCAGATAGCCCATGTAGCGGTTAAGCAGTCAAAAAGCAAGTATAGTTTAGTTCGGGGAGAAGAATCTACACTTTCGCCTACCCCCCTCGATCTGCAATTCCTACTTATAATGGAAAGGGAGTTGAACTAAATAAGATTCCTGAAAGATACTTGTCGCCAACTGCTCTCTTACCCGTGCATTCGGCTTATACCGGAGATGAACTACAGCCAACTTCAAACCTATCTCCTAGACTTTGAGCTACAGCAGTAGCAGGCCAGTTCATGTTCTAGGAGAAGAATATAGGTACCCTCTTGGAATACTTACTTGTCTTATAAACCCATCTTGCTCTTGAAACTCTAACTACACTTTCTGTCTTTCCCACTCCTGACACTTTAGACCCTAATTTAGATACTTTCAAATGCATTCTTGAAAATCTTTATATGTTTTTAGAAGGGATTCCCATCAAACATAAGAAGTGATGTTTTAGAGCATATTGACGCCTACTAACTTGACACCCTTGCTAATACAGAGAGAGTTACCCAACATCTATGAGCCCCAATCTTGCTGTGCTGGCATTAATAAGGGCGGATAGGAGTGGTTGAGTGACTGATAGAGTAGCTTGACTGATAGCATTGGTGACTCCTGATAGCATTGGTGACAGGGTTGGTTAAGAGAAGAGCACGTACGCGAAACAAGTAAACTATCTTATAGGGGCGGGATATTTCCCTCTGGAACAACAACCGGGGTAATCCACTGGCATAACTTCTTCTGTTGGGTCAGGTCCGCCAAGTAACGGCCAAGACACTCGGGGCCAAGCAACTCTCTATCTGGTGTTCAAGCCTTCAACCCTTAACAACCCTTAACATAAAGTAGGATAACTTATGAAACAAGAAATAGAAAAGTAGTTACCGAACCCAGGACTTGTCAAGCATCTTATTCAGTTGAGCCTTCTCTGGCTTCAGATCAATATGCATCTGCTTACCTTGCCCGCCTACCTCTATTTCTCTTTCTTCCCTTCCTGCTTCGTTGCTTGCGGATGACCTTACTTTAGCCTCTTATTCTGCAATTCCTTTCTAAGCACTTGCCCCAAAGGAAACAGTAATGGAATCTATATCGCCCACTAAAGGAATAGAACTAGTAATTAAAGGAATTAAACAAGTAAGTTAACCTGCCTACCCTAGCCTAGTAGTGGAATTCAACAACTACCCTCGCCTCAAAGCCGATACTTCTCTCTCCTCTGGCAACTACTACTACTACTACTTAGAATAAGGGATCTACTAACAGGGCCAAGCGTATACTACTTCTCACTTTGCTAACACCTACTTCTGAGCTTGCTGGCTCTTTCCCTTACTAGCCCAATTACTTAAGGGCAGTGGTTGCATTCTTAGTTGAACTAGCTACATTCCTTCCCTTACTAGCTCCACTCGCAAACTAGTGCTTTTAACAAGAACTAGAACTCCCGGCTCATCTAACTCTGGCTCATCCACCTATGGCAACTGGCAACTGAACTGCTTCCCGACCCGAACTAACTCCATCTGCCCTGCCTACCCGAACCGAGTCAAAGAATGAAACCATCCACTCTACCTCCTCTTGAAACAAGCCCTGCTGCTGGCTACAAATACTGTTATTGCTCATCCCGTTGCTTGGCCCCCAGCTTCCTTACGACATACTAGCTCACCTCTTAGGTCAATTCTGAGTCATCAAAGGGTTGCTTCATTCTTGTGGGCAGCGGTTGAATTCTAACTTACTGCACACATGAGTTGGTCTCTTACTTCTTACTTCCCTGGCTCCTTCCTATTAACTGAATGATGAAACTAACTACGACTTACGAAACAGGACCGGTGAGTTCAATTCTTATCTCTGATCTTACTACTTTATAGCATCAGGCAAGACTTAAGAAATAGGGAAAGAGACAGCGAGTACCAGAATATATTAATGGAGCTAGTAGGGAGGTTCATTCTGATCTTAGTGTCGGTGTCATGCTAGGTTAATTCTAAGATTGACTGGTTCAATTCTGATATTAGTTAGTACTAGAGCTTCTCTGTTACTTATGAGTTTACTTCCGTAATTGCTCTTAGCTATTCTATCCCTTGCCAGCTTAGGTTCATTCTTTGATTTACCAGTTTTCTTCTTTGATTGACCGGTTTGATTCTTACTAGCACCAGCAGTAGTATCAGTCTGCCTAGCACCGGGTTAATTCTTAGTTTGAACCGGTTAAGGCTTTGACTTCCCTGTTTCATTCTATCCCTTCACTCCTTCATTCTTGTTGTTAGTGATTTCAGTCTTGGATGCAGTGAGACCTTAGTATCTTGATTAGTATCCCACATACTAGTAATACCTAGACCTAGAATCAGTACTAGTAGTACCAGCCTGAGCAGGCACTGTTTCATCCTGTAACTACCTTCCTAGCATCAGTGTCTTGAACTACCTCTTGCTTCCTTAGCCTTCTAGCTGCTAGTTTTCTTCTTAGTTTAGTGAGTTGCATTCCGAGTCTACTTAGTTTTAGATTCTTTGACTCTTGGAGTTCATTCTGCAACTACCGAGTTGATTCTTTGATTCCTTAGCTTTATTCTGAGCCTACCCGGTATCAGTGTCTTAAACCTGCTAGCTCCATTCTTGTCCTCACCAGTGTAACTCTTTGACTTATGGGTTGAATTCGAACTTTCCTACTAGCTAGCTCCACTCTTTGACTACCCAGCTGCAGTACCATACTACCCAGTAGCAGTCACCAATACCAGCTACTAGAGACCTTAACTACCCGGCAACAGCCTCTAACACCCTAGCTTAATTCTATCCCTACTTAGCTTCATTCTGAGTGGCACCAGAGCCCCATACTTACTACCCTCGCTTTCAGTCCGTAACTACCGAGTTTCAGTCTTTATAGTACCGGTTTCGTTCTGTAACTCCCTGGCTTCATTCTTAAGTAGTACCAAGCTAACAAGCAGGGAATAGATACCTTAGCTACCTTAGCTTCAGTCTGCCTAGCACTAGTTCCATTACTAGATGCACTTGCTTCACTCTTAGTCCTGACTGACCCATACTAGCTACTAGACCGCCGCTACCCAGCAGCATTCCGAGCAATACCAATACGAGCAATACCAATAATAGACCTTAGCCACTGAGTGGAAGCCTGTAACTCCTGTCCTCTATTCTATGCCTTGCTAGCTCCATTATCATACTACCCGGTTGAAGAAATTAGAATAAGTCCTTCTCCCTGGGTTGATTCTTCAACTAGCATCGGGCAAGACTTAATAAATAGGTACTCCCTAACTACCTTGTTCCTAGGGGTTAGTTCCATTCTATCCCTTACTAGCTCTTTCCAATACTAGCTCACCAAGTAAGTAAACAAAAGAACTGAATCCATGTATAGGAATTCCAAAACTACCCACAAAGTAAGTAAACACAAGCTCTGAATCCTCTCCTCTGTAAACCAAGACTCTCTTCTGGCTCTTAACTACTCTACTACTAGTTGGGCCAATTAATAAGTTCTGGCTAGCTAAAGTATTACAAATATTCCGCATCTGGATATAACTCTTTTGCCTCTGATACTGCCTCCACTGTCTCTGCTTTAGTGACTGCCTCCACTGCCTCTTAAGGCAACCCCTTATTGTAATTCAGCTACAAGTATTTATTGGACTCCTTAGTTTCATTCTTATCTTAGTAATAAGGCATCACTGGTTTCACTCGGAGTTTAGTTAGCCCCACTCTTCGGCTACCCAGTGGAATTCCTACTTTCACTACTTAGCTACCAGGTTGCATTCTTAATGTGTACCGCGTCATCTTAAGGCTTCGACTCACTGGTTTGAGTCTTGTACCTAGCGTAGTAGGGGCACGTAGCAGGCTTGGGAGCAGTGGTTTAATTCTCACTTTTGAGTTTCTTTCTTGAGGTGAAGCTAGCTAACCAATACCTAGCATAGTAGTGCACTGTTGGTGTCTGGTAGTTAGGTGGTTAAGTCTTGGACTGCCTAGCTCTATTCTGTGACTCACTTGTTTCAGGCTTGCTCTTAGGTGCCTTAGTCTTTGCCCTAGTGGTTTGGTTCGCTAGGCACTGTTTCATTCTGATCTTACTACTAGATGTAGATGCAGAGAAGAAGACCAGAGAACATTAGTATATATACCTCGGAATTTAATACCACCCCTACCCTAGTTCTCTTTCCTTTAAGAATTACCCTAGTTCTCCTTTCCTTTAAGAATTGAGTTTGATACTTTCTTTGTTGGCAGAGCCAGAGGTAGAGGAGAGAGGTAAAGTGGAAAGTGGAGTTTAGAGTTGCTATATTCATTCTTTGCCAGTAGTATAGAGTCGCTAGTTGCATTCTTTAACGCTTATTAGTAGTGGAATTATTACTTGGGCTTAGCCGTCGACTTACAACCTGTAACTACTGATCGGTAGGCTTACTGTTCCATAATACATAGAGGTGTTACTAGCTGTTACTCACTAGCTTAATTCTCACTTTCCTACTTATGAGTTTCTTTCTTTTATTCCTTGGTTCAATTGTTATCCTAGTCGCTTTAGTACGGGTTTCTTCATAGCTGGACTACCCGGTTATTATAAGTTCTGGCGGGATAAAACAAATGAAGGGTATTCCACTCGAACAAGACTTCTAGTAATTTGCTAGCAACTTACCAGCTATCATCCCTTAGTTCCCTACTGAACCCATGTGTTCCACTACTTAACTCTACTACTAGTAGCTAAAGGACCAAACTAAGCTTCCCTTCGAGTTGAAGGACCAAACTAAGCTTCCCTTCTTATTAGGGCGCCTAGGAAACCCTCTAAAGCCCTATACTGAATGGAACTTGCACCGAGTCAAACAGCACAGGAATCCTTCTTTACCTACGCACAAGAACAGAAATCCACTGACTTTACTTACTTTATCATATCTAACACCCAAGAGAAGAAGCGGCTTGGGAATCTAGAATCTAACACCCATCTACTAGAGCAGGCCTCCTTGTTTGGTTCTGTGACGAGTGAGTTTTATTCTTCCTTTGCTACTAGCTGACCTCTGAGTTTGATTCTATAACTACTTATTGGTAGGCTTACTTCTAACTAATACTCTTATAACTGACCTCGATCTCATTTCAAGAAAGAGCACTCAATCGGGCAGGCTTGGAGTTACTCGTTTCGTTCTGACTTTGCTAACTGGAGTTACTTGTTTCGTTCTTACTTTGCTAACCTGGCAGACAGGCTTCTCTTTCACTCCTTAGTTCATTTCTTGGATTTACTGTTTTCAGTCTTTGACTACCAAGTGCAATTATTTATATGCACCCAAGAGGTTAAGGCTTCTACCCACTAGCTCACCGACCTAAACCAGTACCTGTTACCCACGGGTTTGATTCCGATACTGCTTAGGGACATTCTGACTTACTACCTGATAGTTCAATCCTCTCAACTCAAACTTAGTTCCATTCTTAGCCCCTACCTTACGGGTGCATTCTTGGACGAGTTAGCTCCACTCTTTACTAGAAAAGATAAGTACTGGCGCTTCTCACAGATCTATCTTTGGCTTCGGCTTTCTACTCTTTTTCTTATTCCACTCGGGAAGGGGGCAATTAATATCTTCGCGTAACATTAGTAGTTACTTGGCCGGGATTCCACTAATAATTCCACCGGCCTTTCTTATAAGTTGTCAACAAATACTTCTTTCAAGAGCTATACCTCCGTAAACTCATACTGATTCACAACTGGGTTCCCTTGCCTACCCTGCTGTCAACTAATACAGATTCAAATGGACCAGATCACTACTTGTCAACTGAAGACAAAACTAGGGATGAAACTGGGGATTCCACAACTACCCTAGAGCTACAGCACCAACACTCTCAACAAGACTTGAACCAGCCAATCTCTATCCTCTAGCTACAACTAAAAAGACAGATTCTACTGGGGGTTGGGGGTAAATTACTAGAAGGGCCTCTCCTATGCCTATCAAATGAGTAACTTCAGAGTTCAATTAGTCTCGTTATTTTACTTGCTACCACGCAACAGGTAACTCACTAAAATGGAGCCCTATAGACAATTAGTAGATTGATAACCAACCAGGAGTGAGAAAGGCTTTTAGTCCTGCTCGAGTTTAATACCTAGTTTCCAACTTCTTATGTAGGGGTTTGCTACTCTGGAATAAGAGGTGCAGATATGATAGCTCCCCGGATTCTGCTCCTGCCTCGGATCCTTCTCTTGTCATATACCAGAATTCTTATCCTCTGTTTGATAGCTTTCCTTCCTCAGTTGCTTGGCTCCTACTTTACTACCTCCACTAAAGCTTGAATTATATATTAGGCCTGCTCTAGCTTGAATTATATATAAGGCCTGCTCTAGCTTATGTAGCTCCTGCTCTAGCTTATGTAGTTACTTGGAAAACACTTACTGCTTTCAGTCTGTAACACCTAAGCATCAGGCTTAGTACCAATACAGAGCATAAGTAGACGCCGCATCAGTCTTACAAGCACTAGCTCCCATTCTATCCTTTAGCAGCTCCCCTCTCTACTACTCCTAGCTGGTCTCCTGTTAAACTCTTGAACTACCGAGCATAAGTCTTACTCGCACACTGGGTGAAGTCTGCCTAGCTCACCCACTGATTAATTGGCCTTTCTAGTAAGTTCTACTTGCCAACACCAACTAAGGGACTTGTTTTCATTACTTCCACTCTAACAATAACAGGAACAGGACAAATACTATAATCATAAGGGCCTTATAGTAATTCGGAGCTAAACTAACTGGACTACTTCCACTGGTGAAAAAGAACTAAAGGTCTTCTACTCTAACTCGACCTTCCACGACTTCCCTGTTTGATTCTTGTTAGGAGTGGGCACTGATACTTACTGGTCGTTACTGGTTGAAGTCCGAGAAGCACCGGTTCCATTCTTAGTCGTTAGAGGTGGTTGTTCACTCTGCTACTCCTTAGCTCCATTCTTGCTAGCAGCGGTGGACTTACTAACTTGCTTCTTGGTACTAGCTCAATTCTTTCCCCTGTGAGTTTGATTCTTTGATTCACTGGGTGAAGCCTGATAGTTAGGTGTCGAAGTCTTGTTGGCAGTGGCTGAAGTCTTTAACCCTACCTTTGAGCACCCGGCTACTGAGTTCCATAGATAAGAATAAGAGGGAAGGGAGGAATAGCGGTAACTAAGATAAGATTTACTAATTTCTAACTGAGTTAAGACTGGTTGGTAGTGGGTTCACTCTTGAACTCACTGGTTTAATTTGAACTCCCTCCACTCATGTTTAATTCTGATCTACTCCTCCAGATGCACTGGTTGTAGGTTCAGTAGGAGTCGTTCGAGTCTGGTTGGGAGTAGTTTAAGCCTTGGAAGCAGTAGTTCAATCCTATACCTACCTAGCTAAAGTCTCAATACCACCAGCTGCAGGCTTAGCAGCACCACGACTAGCTGACCTCTTAGCAGCACCAGTATCAGGTTTTAAAGCACTGGTTTCACTCTTCAACTTAGCAGTTCCACTCCTTAACGACCCAGTTGCATTCCGAGCAGCACCGGTTTCAGGCTTAGCATCAATACCGCTAGCATCAGGCTTGGACGAGTGAGTGAGTTGCATTCCTGTTGGCAGTGGTTAGATACCTTAACTAGTTACTAGACCTTAGCTCCATAGCTTCAGTCTTATAATACCTAGAGCATCAGTCCGAGCAGACAGTAGTCCATTCTTGCACTCCTTACTTCGGTCAAGACTTAATAAATGGTGTACTATTTCATTCTTTCCCTTGTGAGCTCTACTCTTTAACTGACTGGTTGAAGTCTGTAACTACCTTAGATCAGTCTTACCCCGCAGCTTACTATTTCATTCTTCAATTCCTTATTCCTAGTAGTTAGTTCCATTCCTTGTACTTACAGGTTTCACTCTGATTCCCTCCATTACTTCAGTCTGAGTTAAGTGAGTAGAATTCCTAGTAGTACAGGTAAGGCTTCTACAGACTAGCAGCATTCTAACTTAACTACCAGAAATTATAAGTACTGGCTCTCCTGCAACTTAACCTTATGAGTCGCTTTTTTAGCCCACCTCTGTTATTGATGACTTAACTAGCTTCCTTTCCTATTTAGCTTAGCTTTAGGGTTCAGCTACTTACCCCTTACTTGGGTTACAAACTACTTCTATTCTATAACTTCACATGTTCTATAACTTCACATGTGCACCTACATTCCACAAGTACTATTTGGAGTTTTCCCTCTTAGCGAGGTCCGTGGAAATGAGCGAACACAGCACTTGGTTATAACCAGTTCAACCAACTCTCAACTACGGGTAAAGAATTCCACTATCAACTAGCTGGGCCTGGTCTCTGTTTCTGTCTGGAAGGTATCAAACTATCGAACAGGAGTGGTTAGTGACTTCTTCGTAAGACAACCAATTCAGTACTGAAAGGGGAAGTAGTTATTGGAGAAGCAGACCGGTTAGCAGTTCCATTCTTTCACTCCTTAGGGACATTCTTAGTCTCACGACTTACTTAGTTGCCCTAGATGCAGGCCTAGTAACAGACTTAGGGGAATTAATACCAATACCAGTACTATCAAGTCATTCAACCAGAACTTAAGTACTAGCACCGCCCTAAATAATAAGTTTGACACTCGGTATTCAACTCGAACAGGAACGACTTATAGTAATTTCCCACTTGCTACTTATAAATACTGGTCTCCAAAACACAGGACTCAAAAACAGGACTTGTTTCTAACAGGTCATAACATATCTATGCTGTTGCTGCCGCGCAGCGGCTTGCGCCGTTGCTTGGCCTTATTTATGACTACCTATTTGTTGTGCTGCCGCCGAGAGCATCTATTGTAATAACTTCGTTATGACTGTCGAAAACATCTATTGTACTAACTTCGTTATGACTAGTTATTGGCTGCCGCGCAACAGTAGTCGTTGCTTGGCGGCTGCCGCTCTTTTAGCTCGCTACCGCGCAACATTAGTAGTTGCTTGGTTAGTCGTGACTTGGCGCGTCGTTGCTTGGCTCTTCAATTCCTACCTCCTAGGTTTGAGGTCAATTCTGAGTCATATGAGGTCAATGCTGTAATTGGTCAGCTCCACTCTTAGCCCTCCGGTTATAGTTCAATTCTGACTCCGGTGTTCCCTAGTTCCATGCTTACTTGCTGATTTCTTATACCGAGCATCCGCCTTAGTACCCTTGCTTTCGTTCTTTGACTAACCTTGTTTAAGTCTATGTAGCATCGGTTTAAGCCTGTAACCACACGACATCAGTCTTGCCACTCCATAGCATCAGCCTGCCTAGCTCCGGCTTAAGTCTTGGAAGCATGGGTTTGGTTCTTTGATTCACTGCCGACTAGCCAGATTAAGAATCTGCCCTTATAGTAAGTCGGATCTAGTTTCAGTCTAGTTGGTACCGGTTCCATTCCCTGACTCCCTGCTTTGATTCTTGATAGTAGTTTTCTTAGTCCTGTTGGCAGGTGTACTCGACTAGATGCCTTTGCTTTCATTCTTACGATGGACTGGTTAAGTCTCTAACTACCTAGAGCCAGCCTGAGACCTTACCCTAGCTCCCCATACGAGCTACCCATTCTTTCATTCCACTCTTCCCATGAACTTCAGGGCAGGGGCAGTACCACCAGGAGCTTAAAGGTACTCAACTCTAATTCACAGCTAGGAGCTTGGCTCTTAATAGTATATGTTTCATTCTCACTTTTCTGTAACCCTACCTCAGCTGCTCCATTCCGAGTCTACTTAGTTGCTTGGCCCCGCTTCTACTATATTCATTTGTTTCTAGTTGACGAACACTGGATCGGAGACTTGACTTCCATTCCACTGGAAAGCATGAGACTAAGGATAGGAATAAGGGTAGCCCGAACTAGACACTCAAGCAGAGGCATTAGCCAGGTAAAGCTAGGTAAGCTATATTAGGGTAACTAACCCACTCGGAGGAGTGGAAAGAGGAAAGAATTAATTACTAGTATCAGGAGTGGAAAGAGTCAAGAAAGAGGAAATAAGAAACTAGATGTATCGGAGGAGTTCAATAGGTATGTATGAGTCTAGCTCACCTCGACTACTGGCTAAACGAATTATAATAAGGGGAAATTATGACTTGCTTGGACTATCAAGTTCAATTCTTCCATTCCGTATTCTATTCCTATGCCTGCGTTCATTCTGTAATTCCTTATTCCCAGGCTAGAGCCCTTCTAGTAAGCCCTTAAGTAAAGGTTAGTTTAATTCTAACTTAACTACAATACATAGCTGTGCGGGGAAGACTTAAGAAATAGGGACTCCTTGTTAGGTGTTAGTAGCAACTTACTAGAAGGCCGTACTTGTTTAAGTCTCAGTCTACCCGGTTTCATTCTAACTCTTTTCCCACTTGCTGGCAGTGGTTGCACTCTTCACTTCCTGAGTTCAATTATTAAATGACTTAGCCCTACTGGTCATAGATGTCTTAGTTGCATTCTTAAATGACTTATTCCCAGGTTAGAGGGAAATTACTTCAGATGTCCCCGGAGCTGAAGACTACTACTAGGGGCTTGAAGGCTTCTACTTACCGGTTGCACTCTTAGCTTCTTGCTAGCTCACCTCTTTGTTTCATTCTTGTTGTTACTAGCTCAATTCTCATACATCTAATAACTAGTTCAATTCTGATCCTAGTGTACTAGCTGACTAGCTCACTCATAAGTAGGAATTCCCGGCCGGAGTCGCTCTTTTTACTTAGCAGCCCAGCAGCAATACATAGCGGTGCTAGCTCCACTCACTGACTCACTTTAGCCATGAACAAAGCACTTGCTCACGTGGGCTCTGAACCAACCTTAGGGCTATCTATGCTATGAAAACAAAGAGACAAGTCACTACTAGACAAGTTGAACTCCTCACTCTGGTACCTGTGTACTAATTGCTGTATGTACTGAGTTTCTCCAGTAGTAATGAAGAGTGGGTTTCCGGACCCTTACCTTAAACTAGTAGTCCAAGTAGTAGTAGTCCTGTTCTTGTTAGAGTCTCCATCCCTTGTTTCATCCCTTGTTGCATCCTACTGCTGTGACTTATTGAGGTCATATCGGTCATAACCCTACTTGATCACTGTAACTGGGGCCTCTCTTTCTGCCCTATTATTAAGTACGCTTCCAAAGATTCAATTCAGTCTTCCTCACCCGGCCCACAAGCACTCTTAACTGATTTCATTGACCTTAACCCAAGGTGTCTTAGAGAGAGAGAATCCTCAGCCTGAACTTAAGTACTGGACTTTTCTTGTAAGTAGTGAGTCCAAGCTACTACTGGAGCAAGAGCAAGAGGTAAGAGAAAGAGGTATTTATTAGTATAGTACAGGAGTGAAAGAGTTAGTCTAGTACAAGTCCTGTTTTTGGGAGCCCAGTAGCCCGGGTTTTGGTAAAAAGTTGTTGCTTGGCCGGTAGTTGTAGTCCAGTTGGTAAGTCCACTCTATTCTTCTTTCTTAACTTCAAGTCGCTGGAATTATAAGTACTGGCTCAGGTGCCTCCACTCCTAGAACTTCATTAAGATTTGCTGTTTCATCCGTGTTCAGCCTGTAACTCCCTACCATGAGTCCGGTTAGCAGTGGGTTAAGTCTTTCTAGTAGTATAGCTCTAGAACTTAATAAGAGGCGCTCCCTAGCAGCAGTCCCATACTATCTAGCAGCAGGCCTAGCATCAGCCTGGGTAACACTGGTTGTAGTCGAATTATAATAAGGGGCAGTGGTTGGTGGAAGTAAGTAATTGGTCTACTTAGTGGAATTATTTCATTCACTACTAGATGTGGATAAGAAGACAGCTTCTATAGTTCCATTCTTACTTGCCTACTTGCCATTACTACTTTCATTCTAACCTAACTTTGCTACCAGCTCACCTCTTTGTTTCATTCTTGAAATTGGTAAGCTCCATTCTTTCATAGGGAATACTTAGTATCGGACTTACCCCGCTCCCTTCCTAGGCAGCACTGGTTGTAGTCTTGATAGTAGTAGTTCCATGCTGTAATTGGTTAGTTCAATTCTATAGCTACAGTTCCATTCCTTTAATGACTAGCAGCAGAACTTAATATAAGGCGTACCAATACAGAGAATCGATACCCACTGGCCTCAGTCTGAGTTCCCTTGCTTTCAGTCTTTGATTGGTCAGCTCCATTCTGATAACCTAGGTAGGAGTCCCATACCGAGCAGCCACAACATCAGGCTTAGATACACTAGTAGCATTCTAGAACTCCTTGGTTTCATCCTGATACTCCCTCCGACGCTCCATTCTCGGTATGAGTAGCTACAGCCCTATACTAACTAGTAGCAGGCTTAGCAACACCAGTAGCAGCCTTGGAAGCCGTAGCCCTTATTGTAAGTCTACCCAGCAACAGTGGAAGCCTTTGACTCCCTAGCTGCAGCCCGCAACTCACTTGTTTTAGTCTGATAGGGCAGTGTTCAATTCTTGTTGTTAGTGATTTAAGCCTGTAATTGGTTAGCTCCCTTCATTGACTAGTTCCATGCCCTGGCTTTAAGCCTTTGATTCACTGGTTTGGAAATTAAGTAAAGGTGCTGAAAGCCTTGTTTCGTTCTTGGACTCTCATTCTTAGTTTAGTTAGCTCTATTCTGAGGTCAACTCCGAGTACACGGGCAAGTCAAGTGTTTGGCCTCAGGGAAAAGTAGTGGAATGATTTGGTAAGCGAGCGAGCCCAGCCCAGTAGTGGAATGATTTGGTAAGCGAGCCCAGCCCAGTGGAGGAAGTATTTGTTGCAAGAGGTAGACCTCATATTAAGTTGGTACCTGTTCTTGCTCTTGTTTAATACCTAGTTGAGTCTTCTACAAGTAGTAGTCCAGGTTTACAGCCAGGTTTACAGCCAGGAATAGCTTCCCAACTTACTATGAGGGAACAACGAATAAGGGGCTCTGGCTACTTAGTGAAATTCTGTAATTCTACCACATGAGTTGGCCTCTTGCGCTCCATTCTAATTCTTCTACCGGCATTCTTCTACCGGATATCCTTGGTTTCAGTCTTAGTTTAGTTAGTTCAACTCTTAAACTAGACTAGCATCGGGAAGACTTAAGAAATAGGGACTCTACTATACTTACTCTCTCCGGGGAATTGCCGGTTATTATAAGTTCTGGCTAGCTCCATTCTTAGTGGCACTGGTTCAATTCTTATCCGAGTCACTGGTTGGCACTGGTTCAATTCTTAATGCGTGGCTTCACTCTTAAGGCTTCTACTCAATGGTAGAATTATTTAATGACTTAGCCGAGTGTAGCTGATGAAACTTCTGCTGCTCGGTATTAAACTAATGCCACTAGTCGTTGCTTGGCCTTTGCTAGTAGTTGATAGTTGCTAGTTGTATTCTGTTACTCATGGGGTTCATTCTCTAACGAATTCTAATAAGGGGTTTCATTCTGATCTTCAATTCGTTATTCCTAGTTGTTAGTGTCAATTCTGAATATGATACTCACCCCGGTCTTCAACTCTTTCTCTCCTATACCTCTGGAAACTGGTAACATCTCTTTGAAACTTCCCGCTTGCATCTGCTTGGCTCTTAGTTTAGAGTGTGAGAAGAAATAAGTATTTGTAGGCTTTCAGCACCTTAGTTACAGGTAGTTTAAGACCCTTAGTTACAGGGAGTGAGTTTCATTCTGCCTAGACAGCGTTGAAGTCTTGGATTCATTGGTTATAGACCTTAGCTACACCGCATCAGCCTGCAACACCCAGGCATCAGAACTTAATATAAGGCGGAGACTAGCTACTAGACCTTAAGTACCTAGCTTAAGCCTGTAACACTAATGCATCAGGTCAGGCTGTTGGGGCAGTGTCGAACACAGTACTTGGTCATAACTCGGCAAATGGAGAATATCTCCTCTGATCTTGCCTCTCCTCTTGGGGCTGTAACCCTGGACTACTACTAGTTTCAAGGTAAACTTTACTTCACTTGTGACTTAACCGGTCTTCCACTCTCGCAGCAGCTGACAGATATCTGTAATCCTTTATTTAGAAAGATAGAATGCAAGTGGGAATGTCTGGGTAAGCCCCTAAAGCAGAAGAAAGTACTGGCTTTGATGCGGGGAGCTTTTGATAAAGAACTTGATCCAGCTTAGGCTTCCATAAACACCTGTACTATAAACACCTGTACTATCTCGCCAACCCCAGGTTAACTCACCCGTGCCTCTTTCACTTCGTTAAGTAGATTCCCGTGCCTCTTTCACTTCGTTAAGTAGATTGATTTCAAGCCCTTAAGTCATTGGTTGCGCGGCAGTTCGCAGTAAGCAGATAGGGTCCAAACTTATTAAGTTCAAAGCTAGATGGCAATGTTCTTAGTTCATAGCTCAAATCTTTGACTGCTTGACTCTAAGCTAACGGAGTGAAAGGGCAATTAATAAGTTTTCCTTCCTTGAATAATTGCCTTTTCTTCAGTGAGGTATCTGATAGCGGTTGTAGAGTTTCTTTCGGTAGTAAAGTGTGCTTAAGTTCTCTTTTCCTCTGTATCAGCTGCAAGCGGGAAAGGAAAGGATAGTGCTTTCTTTTATTGACCTGAAGTCGTACGAGAGAGTTTCGAGTGTTGGCGAGTTGTTGCAGTAGATTCATAGTAAGGATCAGAAACTGTCACCCTAGACCAGAGTACTTTGAGTACCTAGATGAAGGCAAGACTTAATAAATAGGGACTAGTTCCATTCTTATACAGTACCGGGTTGGTTGGCAAGAGGGCAGGTTAGCGAGTCAACTTCCTGGTTGCATTCTGAGACTTCTACTTAGCTACCTGGTTGAATTCGGATCTACTACCCTAGATGCTGGGAAGACTTAAGAAATAGGTATTGGCCTAGTTACTTCCTTCTAGTTGTAGGCTTACTCTCTTCTAGCAACTAGAAACTAGGAGCCAAGCTACTACTACAGTCGCCTAGTAAAAGACTTCAGGCGACTTGAATAATAATGCCCAATGAATTGAACCCTGCTGGCAACTGGAATACCTCCCCTATTTCTACAAATACTTATTGAAACAAACAAGCCCCACTCCCTAGTGTAGGAATCAAACTTGTAACGAAACAAGCCCTGCTGCTGTCAACTAGACCTAGACTTGAATTCTTCTCTGTAAACTAAGAAAGTTATGGCTCATCCACCGGAGTCAACTAATACTTCTTGAAAGAGCTATACCTCTGTAAACTCATAAAGTTATTGCTCATCTACCTATAGTAACTCTACCTCTCCTCTTTCTACAAATACTTATTGAAACAAGCCCTACTCCCTTGTATTGGAAGAAAACTAGTAAGTCAACCTGCCTAACAAGTAAGTCAACTAACCTATCGCCCACAGCTTCTAGTAAATACTCCCCTCTGTAAACTAACAAATACAGATGAAACAGGACCACTACTACTTATGAATCAACTTCGCTTGCTAGCTTAGCTCCTGCCGCTAGTGTGCGCTCTTATCCTAGACCTCTGGCTACAGCCAAGACACGACTAATGTGTCGCGGCAGGGCCGCTATGTTCGCTGATGAAACTGTACCACGACCACTCTACTACAGGTATTAAACAAGAACAGTACTACGACGGGAAAGCAGGTGTTCAAGGTATCAAGTTAGGAAAGGGAGTTGTAAGCTAAAGAATGAGTTTTTGACCCTTCAACTACTATAGTACTAGTTGGGGCAATCGGATAGTATAGTAGCCACAGTGGAAGTGAGTTGAGGCGCTGGTTGGTTACCTACTTATTAATTCATCATGCCTAGCTACATCCTCTGATTCTGGTTCTTTTAAGGAGGTTTCATTCTTTAACTAGTTAGTTCCATTCTTCAATTCCTACTTTTCCATTCCATTCTTCAGTAGGTGTGCTAAGTTCACTTGTTGGGTTTACTACCTTAACCTTGTAGTGGTCGACCTTAGCTCTTGTTGGTAAGGAAACAGCCGGGCAAAGCAAAGGCTTTGAAAGTAATAAATAAGTAGTTTAACCTACTTTCAACTCCCCCTATGGGAAATGAGTCATTGAAACTAATCAACTGGGCCTTAGAATGCATTTGAACCAAACATCTTAGTGGGCATTACTTAAGGGCACAGGACTCCGCCCCGACCTATACATTCCTTCCCACGCCAACACCTTCAAATGATAGGAGTAGCGGTCAACCCTTTACTACTTCTTCAAACCCTTGCCCAACCAGTAGAGTAGTCCAGGACTTCTTCCTTGCTTGACTAGTTTCATTCTTTATTCTGATATTATTTCTTTATGGTTTGATTCTTTCTTATATATAGCATCGATCCAATCTGGTATCGAGAATAGATGACACTATCACTCGACAAACTAGACCTTCTAGTAATTTCCCGATTGCAACTGGACTAGCTCTTAGAGAGGAAGAAGAAGAGAAAGTGGAGGCTAAAGCATCAGCAGTGTAGTATCTCGTAAAGCACTCTCAATCAGGTGTTCAAGCCAACAGCTAGAAAGATGGTGTTCAAGCCGAAGCTACAGCAGAGCCCCTTATAGTAAAGCTGGGGTCAATTACTTACTCATGCAGACTATGATAATACTATCTTCTACTTATACTTAGAATCAGAATTCATATCATCTCTTGCCTCTCCTCTGGCTCTTTCAACAAAAACTAGACTTTCTTTCTTTCTTCTAAGACCCGACCCCTCTTGCAACCATACCTATACTCTGGCTCTTTGAACTCAGGCTCATCTACCAGCGCAGAGTCAACAAATAATTGCACTAGTAAGTATATGGCTAAGAATTGAACTAGTCAGTATAAGGCTATGAAGAAACCAGTAAGCCCGGCACTCTAACAACCCTTACTTTAGCCAACTCCGGGCCGGGGGACCTAACAGCATCCCTTGCCGACCTTACCTAGACTTTCCTTAGATTTAAGAACTGCCTTTAACGACTTTCCTTAGATTTAAGAACTGCTTTTCACCTTACTTTAGAACCAAAGCAGGACCACTACTTGTCAACTTAAGATCAAACTCGAGATATTCAACTCGGGATTATTACTTATAACTCGAACAGGACCTTATAGTAATTCAACTCTCTCCTTGAATAAGGCTTTCAGCTCCTTTCTTTCCTTCCCCGCTTCAAAGCTAGTACCTGATATAGCTCCTGCTGATTGAGTTTCTTTCCTTGCCGACTTCTACTCTTGCTGATTATAATAAGGGTTCAATTCCTACTTTCCTACTTCTGAGAAAGAGTACTCTACGGTTAGCAAGAAAGAGCAAACAAGTAACTACTAATGGGCAAGCAGACAAGTAGGCCAGTCAAATCAATTAGGGTTTACTACTCGACTACTAGTTTGGGCAAGACAATAAGTTTCATCCATTCTTGTTGTTGGCAAAGGATCTGCACCAGTGTGGTATGCCAGCTGAGTTCAAAGAGATGGATTTGACTACTTAGTGAAATCCTTAGTCTTATACTTCTACTCGCAATCCTTAAAGTAGGCTAACTTCCACTATCACTCCTACTGTTGCCACTAGTTAGGGATTAAACTCATAAACTACTGGCTTTTCACTACAACTCCCGACCTATCCTCTTGCTACTACAACTTATGAAACTACTCTACTACTTGACTACTCTACTATGAGTTGGGGCAATCAACCAGGACTACCGGGATTCCACTGGGGATATTCAACAAACAAGGGGTCAAACTCTCCCTTTCCTAACTGTCAACTCCCTTTCCTAGCTTTCTCACTCTTACAGGAGCAGGCAATTCTTCAACCGGAGATCCAGCTACTCGGTATTCCAGGAGCAGGCGATTCTTCAACCAGAGATCCAGCTACTCGGTATTCCATTCACACTCGAACAGGACTACTGATCTTATGGATTCAACAAGAAAAGAAGCAGTACTACATTCAACTAGGCATTCCACTAACTACTACTGGCAAAGAATGCAACTATAAACTAGAAAGGTGGACTTCTCTTGTAACTACCTCTGCTCTGTCAACTACTCCAGATTCCCTTGCTTCTCTTGTAACACCAGATTTAGAGTAGCTTGGCTCTTCTTATTCATATAGGAAAACAGATTCAAAAGCTAATCTCTATCCTCTAGCTACTAATACAGATGAAACTGGAAACTTACTATGAGGGCCACTACCAATACAGAATGACACATACAACCCAGTACTCGCTCTATTCTTTACCTTTCTGGTTTCATTCTTTGGCTACTTAGTTTTCTTCTTACTTTCACTTCTTACTGTTGATTGGCCCCTAGTTGAAAATGCACTGTGTGTTCGGGAGCCAGAGAAGGATCAGAAACACCACCGGACTTTAGCTATTAATTAGGTTCACTCTTGACTACTAAACCACTAGTTGGGGCATTTCTACTTTAAGGAGCTGGACCAGGACTACTACTACCGGGAATAAACAGTAGATCCGGGGCAGAGACAGATACATAATATCTTCGTTCTTTGTGGGGCGAGTGGTTAGTCTTCATCCCGAGTGAAATCCCCAGTTGCAAGAGGATGGGTGTAGCTAATGATGAAGTTTGCATTTCATTCTTACTGCTCCTACTTATGAGTTGAATTCTTATCTTAGTAGCTATAGGTCTTAAGTAGCACTGGTTAAAGTCTTGTTGTTAGTACTAGTTTTACGGGTGGAAGTCCGAGTAGCACTTGTTTAAGTCTTGTTCTTGTTGTTAGTACTAGTTGTTACTGGTTGAAGTCTTAGTCCTGTTTTAGTGGTGCACTGTATCATTCTGCTACTTAGCAGTTCCATTCTTCGTTGTGTGTGGATGCTTAGCTATACCCTTCCTTGCCAGCCAGTAGAACATTCTTACAAAGCGACTTCTTCCCTTAACAGCTATGCCTCCTTCTTCCCTGAACTGCATAGTTACTTCACTGACTACTGACTTCTCTAGTAACTTACTTCGGGCAATTGGTAGGCTTACTACTAGACTACAACTACTGAGGTCAATTCTTGACTTCACTACCAGATGCTGACTTGAGCCCTTATAGTAAGTCGGTTTAGTTTCATTCTTTAGGTTCAGAGGTTTTAGTCAGAGTTATGAGCCATAGGTATGGGATATCTGAGTTTAGGTCATTCTATTAATTAGTAGTGAATTCTGCAACTTACTAGAAGGGCAACCCTAAAGATGTTAGGTGAAAATGCACTATTTCATCACTTATTGAGTTTGATCTGCTTTGCTATGAGCTAAGGAACTACTACTGATTCCACTACTACACTACTTGGACAACTACTAGTTGGGGGACTAACAACTACAGATGAAACTAGATACTCATATACTACCACTACCCCCCTTGCTGCTACTACTGATGAAACTGAACCACTCCACTACTCTAGGTGGGCTTACTCTAATGAAACTTGTACTAGATGCATAGAATCAGTACGGTCAAGACTTAATAAATAGGGGCTTCCTAGCCTAGTAACTTAATTCCACTAGTGAGTAAACTACCCGCGCTTACCAAGTAAGTCAATTTGCCTAACTAGTATGTAACAGGGCCAATCCACTAGTACATTTGAAACACTGCCTCTCGTACTCTAGCGACTTAATATAAGGGCTTAAAAGACAGATGAAACTTTACTACTACTTGGACTACTACTTTAAGAAGGTGAAACCTGGATTCAGTTTATGACCCAAGTGCTGTGTGCGCCTTTACTACTACTCTACCACTAGTTATGGGACTATACTACTACTAGTTATGGGACTATACTACTACTCGTTGGGGCTGTGAACCTTACTTTATGATCGGGGAATTAAGACCTTAGTTTCTTGGCTCTGGTATTCTTGCTTAAAAGAACATAACTACTTTGACTTTTCTATCACTACCAAACCCTAGTAATGATTAAGTGGCTCCCTTCTTCTTGAAATTATCACTTTCACTACTGAGTTGTGCCTAGTCGGGGTGAACTCCAAGAGTAGGGCCCTTCTAGTAATTTGCTTCAACTAGCACCATTAACTTAAGGGCAAGAACTGGAACTCTACTTTCTGACCAGACCCTTACTAGCTCTACTCAACAAGCAACGGATAGACAAGCAATGGGCTACGCCCATTGTGCGGCAGTAACAGCATAGAAAGGGTATAGCTAGTTAGAAACAAGTCCACCAAGCAACTACTAATGTTGCGCGGTAGCGAGCTCATAAACGTGTTGCGCGTTAGCGAGCTTAGAAGACTACCAAGTTGAATTCTTCCATTCCTTATTTCTAGTTGCTTTCTGACTGGAACAAGACTGGAATTGCTATTCGCCAAGTAACTACTAATGTGTAGCGGCAGGGCTGTGTTCCACTCATCTTTCCTGTCTACAGACACAGTATCAGAAAAGCCATCTCACTTCATATAGGAGAACGGATGAAACTAAGCAGGATGAAACAGATTCCACACTTGATGAAACAGATTCAACAGCTTCACGAAACTTCTTATAGGGGCCTAAACTCTAAAGTCACTTATTGTCTCCCTTGCCTACCTCTTGAAGAGCTCCCCTTGCCCACCTCTTTGGTTAAGTCTTAGCCCTTGACACGACGTTTCATTCTTTACCTTACTAACTCTATTCTGTGAATTAGAATAAGGGCTAGTTCAATTCTTATCTTAGTACTAGATGCTTACTACTTCCTTTGGGCAATCAGTGGTACTTGTTGAATTCTGAAACTACTTAGTTGATTCTTACTTGCTTACTTGCCGACCTCTGCTCTGGGCTTAAGGCTTAGTACCACGAGTCTCAGGCTTGTAAGTTAGTGCTTTCAGTCTTACTCCTAAGCTTACTCGTTTCATTCTTACTTTCCTACTAGCTCACTTGAGAGTTACATTCTCACTTGAACTATGGAGTTGCCCTAGATGCTGGCAAAGTAACTACACATAAAGGCGAAACTCCTAGGTAGGTAAAGTATCAAGAGTCAGGGTTCATACGGATACTGAGAATTCCTATACCTCTGTCAACTGCCAAGCTACTACTAGATGCGGGCCAAGTAACTACTCGGATAAGACTACTACTAGATGCGGGCCAAGTAACTACTCGGATAAGAATTGAGCCACTAATAATAAGAATTCAGCAAGGTAGTTCTCTTATACTAGCAGCGGGGGATCAGGGGGAAAGAGACAAGCTAGTAGTTGTGAGTGAGAGTTTACAAGCTACTACTTTGTGCTTTAAGTCTTCTACTTACGGGTTGCTTTCATGCCTATGAGTTAAGTATACAGTGTTTCATTCTTAGTATTACTGGCTTCGTTCTTCAACTACCTAGGTAAATTCTGATCTTAGTAACTGACCTAGCCCAGGTAACTCTCGTAACTCTCTTCGGGGGGAAGACTTCAGAAATAGGGGAATGCACAGAATAGTCAGTGTACCTAGCTTCGGGGAATCGACCAGAGAATCAGTAGTAATAGAATCTGCAGTGCCAGGAATAGAGGGAGAGTGCTTGTGTTTGGGTAGTTACCCTACTTCAGAGGTTAGAGTGCTTTTGTTTTGGTAGTTACCTGACTTCAGAGGTTAGAGTGCTTGTGTTTGGGTGCTTGAGTGAACGCATCCCCTGTTACGCTTGTGTCTTTCTAAACATTCTCCTTAATAAGATAATAATGAATTTGATAGTGATAGGGCCTATAACCGCAACTCTTCATTCTATTACCAGGGCAGGATCGATGAACCAACCTCGTCTTTGCTCCTCTAAGAATAGAGTTTACACTACTACTGAAGAATAGAATTGGATTGAAGCTGTTTCAAGATCAGATGCAGTTAACATAAGACTAAAGCTAGGAAAGGAGAAAGGGAAGTAAGGATAAAGGGCATAATCGAGTACTGGGCCCCAACAACATAATGTGCGCGTCGTGGTCAAAGTAGCTAACACCCCGCGGAGCAGGAAAGGAATGGATACAAGCAAGGGGTAAGAACCGGAATCTGGGGAGTAGGCTTTCCACTCATCTACTTCTATCTTATCCTTTAAAGAGGTGGGCAAGGGCAATAACAAGTGCGTCAGGGAAGGGGGAAATAGTAGTCCTGTCCATTAAGTAGCCTGTTGCTCGAGTGTGAGTTGAATACCTTTAGTACTGCTCCTGTTCTTGTTCGAATAGTAGAGAATTGCCTGGTACCGCGTATAGTAGAGAATTGCCTGTTCCAGGGCTTTGCCTATGAAACTGCCTACTAACACAGCTTCCCTTTCTTTGAAATCTTCCAGTACTTAAGTTCAGGCCGGGGCATAATCCATTCCTTCCTGAACTTCACAAGTCGAGGCCTACATAATAAGTAGCAGAGTCAAGTACAGGCCAGGAAGCGAGGTATCTTCACCAAAACCAGAGGTAGAGGAGCAATCCCAGGACAATTCAGTTAGATTCAATGGAAACCCGATTTCGGTATGATTGAACATCTGGAACTGTTCCCATCTGAACAATTAAGGGGGGATTATGAACTTCCACTAGACTCATCTTTGACTGTTTCTTTGAACTATTCTACTGTTTCTGTGCACTATCTGTTTCTTTGAACTATTCTACTGTACCAACAAGTAGTATAAGTAGGAGTAGCAGAATTGAACTCAAACACTATCATAAGGAATGGAAGAATCAAACTACTACTGGGCGAGTTGAAAGAAGTATTAGTTGTAGTCCAGTTTCATCAGTATGAGTTTACAGAGGTAGAGGAGAGGAGCCAGCTGCTTTGCAAGTTTCATTCTTTGCCAGTAGTGGATAGTGGATAGTGGAATTCTAGAGTCAAAGGCTAAGGCTTCACCGAGTAGTAGAGTTGTGGCAATCAGATGAGTAGTAGAGTTGGGGCAAGAGGATAGGATAGTATAGTCCAGTGGAAGAAACCCCGTGTTTTTTGATAGCCAATAGCCATAGAACTTGAACAGTACTCTCATCTCACTCCTATTTTGTATTGAATATAACAACTAGAACTCCTTTATCAGGACTACTAAAAACGGGTAATTCAATCAGTGTCAGATAGGTAGCTGAACCATCATCTGGAGCGCACGTAGCAGAACCTTATCTATACTTAAGGAGTAGGCACATAAACTAAAAGAGCAGAGAACAGGCTACTACTAGAAGGGAACAGGCAACGCAGGAATAGGCTACTATAAGAATAAGACACGTCAGTATTAGAATAGAGCAGTTAGAGGTCAAGTCTAAAGTGTCACAGTTCTCAAGTAAGCAGTTGCTATAAGTTCATCTGGCCCGGAGTGAAAGGAGCTAAGGAGTCTAAGGCTTAAATCACTAACAACAAGAACCAGTGCACTAACAACGGGACTAAGACAAGGGAGTTACAGACTAGAACTAGGGCTAGCAAGGCTAAGACTAGGAACACGACGAGGGAATCAAAGACTGAAACTGGGTAGTTAAAGAAAGGAACCGGTGCTAACCAGCCTTCAACTACTAACTAGCAGACTTAAACAAGTGCTAACAAGAATGAAACCGGGGAGTTAGAGAGTGGAGAGCTAGCAGGTGTAAGACTGAAGCTAAGTAGTTACAGACTTAAACAAGTGGTACTAAGCCTGAAGCAAGGGAGTTACAGCATGTTATTAGTTGCTGGTGAGTTACAGGCTGGAGTTTGTCTCTTTCCCACCGAAACCACCACTAACCAGACTTAAACTAGGCATAGGCAGACTTGACAACTAATGTAACTATCCAAGAACGAAACCGGCGAGTAACAGCCTTAAGCAGTGACGTGGACCCTCAGAATCAAACTCATAAGTCACAGAATTTACCTAGGGAGTAACAGCCTTAACAACTGAGGTCCGGTTGTCAGAATTCAACTCAGAGGTAGGCAAGTAAGAAAGTGAGAATTGAAAAACTCACTCAAAGACTGAAACCACCAACAACCAGTGCTAGTGCTACCTAGAGTGGAGTAGAGCTAGTAAGTATCAGAATAAACCAGTACCAAGCGAGCCTTAGCCCAGTGCCAGCAAGAATCCAACCCATAAGGGAAAGAACCAAACAGTGCACCACTAGTAGTTCATTAAAGAATTGACCTCAGTAGTCAAAGAATCAGAGAGATCCCCTGTAGTTACAGAATTTACACCTAGGTAGTTTAAGAATGAAAGTAGTAGTGGACAAAAGAATTCACCTGGTGTTGAAGAAGTAGTAGTGGACAAAAGAATTCACCGGGTGTTTCAGAAGTAGTAGTAGAGAGGGGAGCTAGTAAGAAAGGTAAGAATCCAACCCCTTATTATAAGTCGCTGCAGCTGGGCTGCTAAGTTCAGTTCAAAGAGCTACTCCGGCCGGGTCTTGTTTAGAGTTTAGTAAGTTTGCTCCAACTCAAGAAGTAGGGTAAGTAGACGAAGCTATCCAAAAACACGGGTTTCAAGCCCTGAGCTAAGTAGTTGAGTGGTAGGCTCGGGAAATCAAGTAGAGTTCCTGATGAAAGTAGAGAGTTCCTGTTCTTGTTTCCAAATAGAAGTAGGTGACTTTAGAATCAGAGGTGTAGTAGCCATAGCAGAGGTAGAAGAGCAAGAAATCAGATAACTTTCTTAGTTGACAGAGGAGAGGTAGAGATAGAAGCCTGAGTGAAAAGAGCATATAAGTTTAAGCTGCCACTTAAGTAATTGGTTAGAGTGGAATACCGATCCTGTTCTTGTTAGAGTTGAAGACCTAGGTTCAATACGAGTTACAGTTATCAAGTCAGCTGCTGTTAGAGTTTCATCCCTCACTAGTAGTAGTATAGTCCCCCAACTAGTATAATAGTAGTCTAGTGGTCTTGGTCTAGTGGAATCAGTAGTAGTAGCTAGTCTCTTTCCCCATTTATTAAGTCTTGCCCGAAGCTAGCTAGTAATAGACTAAGAATGGAACAGGTAAGTCACAGAAGAAAAGTAGGGAGTAACAGCCCTAAAGCACTGAGTAAGAGGTGAGCTAGTAGACTGCCAACCAGAAGCAACCTTAGGAGTGGCAGAATGCAACACTGCCCCGAGCAAGACTTCAACTAGTTAATCCAAGGCTGAAACTCTATCAACTCAGACTTCAACCGGGTAGGCTCGGAAGTGCTTATTGTAATCAGACTGATCTAAGGTAGTTACAGACTAGACTTCAACCACTGCTGCTAGGCCTGCTGCCGGGTAGGCTCGGATTGGCTCTTGGGTGTTACAGGCTCTTGCTGTGTAGCTAGGGTCTCTGAGCTAGTATTGGTATGTTCCTCGGACTGAAACAAGTGGTCAAATCAGAATTCAGTGATTATGCAAGTGTTAAGTCTACTCTCAAACTCTATTCTTTAGTTCACTACCGGTAAGTAAACTAACTACTTAAGAAAGAAACTACTAGCTTGCCTGTCCTGTGTTCTGGGTTGGTGACTTCCCCACCTATGTCAACTAATTCTGTAATTCCGACTTCTGAGCTTGCTGGCTACAACACCTCTATCAACTTGACTAGACTAGCACTACAGTTCTCTTTCCTTTAAGAATTGAGTTTTCTACTTGATAGCTAAATCCTCTGATGAAACTACTCGTATACTAGTTTGGGATGAAACTATCACTCCTACAGTTGATCACTGAAACTACACTTTCTAGTTTACCCATTAACTTCAGGTAATTACTTAAACCCCTTTCATAAGCTTCTGCGCACTAACGGAATTCATGTCTTGTGGATAATAACTGATTGACGTGGAAGTATAAGGCTATGGCCAAGCAACTAAGTAAGCCCTTAAGTCATTTCAAGGCCTAAAACGAAACTGGAATAATAAACTCAGCCAAGACACTCAAATACTAAAGGCTCACACAGGACTTGCACTAGACTCACTCTTGAACTCTAGTACTAATTTACTCCCTTACCTAAACTAAGATATCCTCTACCTCTGGCTCATCTCCACTAGCTGCTGGCTTCAATACCTCTGATTCTTTGAGCTCTCCTCTGGCTCTTGCTCCTATACCGTAGTCTTCCAATGCAATTCTATTCTTCAGTACTCA
This sequence comes from Musa itinerans, assembly GCA_001649415.1. Classification (NCBI taxonomy): domain Eukaryota; kingdom Viridiplantae; phylum Streptophyta; class Magnoliopsida; order Zingiberales; family Musaceae; genus Musa; species Musa itinerans. The sequence continues at coordinate 758,089 of LVTN01000026.1, read as the reverse complement.
ATTCCATAGTACCATACCAAGTCCAAGTAAGGGAGGCTAAAACAGGACTAGTTTCTCACTCGTACAGACTCATAACTGGGCTCCTCGCAACTAACTACAAAGCTTGGCCCTTCCCACTACAACACAAGACTTTAGATAAGTATTCTGTGGCTTCCTAACCGGATCTATCTCCTTCCTCTTCTCCTACTTGTCAACTTCAGACTAAACTAGGGCAGCGCTCGATCGGAATCAACTTACTCATTAGCCAGGTCCTGTATTCACCTGTTTTTTAGTGCTGTGCCACTTCTATATCTGCAACTGGTTATTCCATTAGAATTGATTGATTTCTTACTTTCTATGTGCTCGGGAGCCGAATGAAGTTAAGTGAATAGTTGCCAGCCCTTTACTATTCATTTTAGGGTCAGATCTTGTAGAAGACTAAGAATAGGGTACTAATACTACTAAGAGCGGGAAAGCCAGAGGAGGAGTCTAGTTGGCAGAGGTAGATTAGAGGAGCCTGAGTTATACAATAGTAGTATAGTAGTCCAGCTTCATCTGTAATTGTTTACAGAGCAGAGGCACTTATTGTAAGTCGGGAAGCAATGAAAGCTATCAGGAAAGCTGACAAGTAGGTCAGTCACTCCGGTACTATACTCTTTGCTATCAGCCAAGTAACTAGATAAGTAACGGGCAAGAGGGGAGGTGTTCAAGAGCAGGTGAGGAATAAAGACCATAATCCGGGTTTCCAGACCCAACTAGTAGTTTGTTTCCAGCCCCAACTAGACTAAGTGCGCCAGCTAAAGTTCAATTATAAGGAGCAATCGGTTGTCTAGTAACAGACTTCCTAGTAACTTCCTTCGGGCTTACTCCTGACTTCGGGCTTACTCTTTGAACTAAGGCTCAGATCATCTCTTTGAACTCTTTTAGTGCTTCCTTGCCATCGGAACTATGAACTGAATGAGGCATACCTCTCCTCGACACTATACAAGCAAGTAAGAATGGAATTAGTGGACTCTGGTATAGGAGCAATAACAGTAGTTGTTGACAGAGCCAGAGGTAGAGGTGTAGTAGAGTAGTTGAAAAGGTATAAATTCTCCGATCATAAGGATAAGGGTGCAGGACAAAGAAAGCAGGGTTTTAATCCCAAACTTGTATACGAGTAGTTAAGAGCGAGTCCTGTTCTAGAAGGTATCAAACTACTTATATATCCGCCTTTCATCTTACCGGGGAAGTTGAACTCTTTGTTGACTTCAGATCAAATCCACTGGTGCCTAGCCTAGTATGGGTTAGGTCCCGTTTTGCCTAGTAGTGGTAGAGAGGCCCTTCCAGTTAGTAGATCCCTTATTCTTATGAGTATTGGTAGAGATGCTCTTATTGTAAGTGTAGTGTTTCACTCAAAGGAAGAATCCAACTCAGTAGTCAAAGCATGAAACCAGCTAGTCAGCTCATATGTAAGTAAATAAGTGGGAGTGCAACTAAGTAGTTAAAGTAAGAATTTCACTAACAACTAGCAGCCAGTGATACTAACAACAAGACTTAAACTAAGGAAGGTGAGCTAGTAGGCGAGGTGAGCTAGTGGGAATCCAAGAATGACACAAAGCAGTGAAAGAATGCAACTGGGTGTTGAGTAGCCCTTATTTGTAATGCTCAGGATCAAACCAGTGCTATCAGGAACCAAACAAGTGAGAACCAGATACTTAAGGTCTAGCCGGCCCGAGTCCAAGCCTTCAGCTAGGTATACTGAGACTGAAGCTGGGGAGTTCAAGAGTGTTGCTAGGGTGAGCAGGGCATTGAACTAGTATGTATGAGAATTGAGCTAGTCAGGACAAGAATGCAAAAGTAATGCCAGGAGTGAGAATGAAACTAGTCGCCAGTAAGCCTACCAATAAGCAGTCCAAGAATTGAACTCATAGGTGAGCTATTGATACTAAGACCAAGGATGCAACCCAACTTAATATAAGGGCAACAAGAAAAGAATCCAACCAAGCAGACTCAGAATCAAACTCGGTAGTAAAAGTCTTCACCTGCTCCTACCTTCCCTGCCATTAGGGGTTGGCAACCAGACTTAAAGTACTAACCACCAGAATGCAACCAGTGTGCTAATCAGACTGATCTGTTAGGGTTACAGGCTGATGCTAGGGGAGTTTACTTACTTTGTGGGGTAGGCTTCTGTTCTTTTGTTTACTGACTTGGTGGGGCAGGGGTCGTTTTTATTCCAATACTAGTTGTGGTGTGGGTAGGGCTTGTTTCAATAAGTAGGCTAGTAGTCAATATAGAATGTAAGCAAGTCAGCATCAGAACCAAGTCCAGTGTATGCGGCATGTGGCGAGGAGAAGTTAGAATGTCCCTTAACAGTCCAAGACTGAAACGAGGCATCAACAGACTTAAACTACTGCCAACCAGGCGGGTACTCTGCCCACCCTACTATGCTAGGTACTTAAGGTCTAGTAGCTGATATCAGGTATCTATTCTCTGATGTCTAGTACTAGTATGGGGAGCTAAGGTCTCAAATCACTGCCAACAAGAAAGGAACTAAGGGAGTGTAAGAATCAAACTCAGTGGTTAAAGAATGAAATAAGGCCTGCTATAGTAGCTGGGTGTGAGAGATGATATGATAAAGTAAATCAAGTATCCTTCCCTACTCTTGTATGGGAGCCTCGTTCAGGTATCAGAGATGCTCTAGTCCAGAGTAGAGGTAGTAAAGGGAGCTATAAGGACTGAAGTTTAGAATGCACCTATAAATAGAAAGAATGAAACTACTCCTATTAAGAGCCAAGCAACTCCGGAGTTCTTGTTTCAAGTCAGAATGAAGTGATAGGAGCCATAACTTTCTTTTCTTAGTTGCCAGACCAGAGGAGTTACAGGCTTTACCAAGTGGAATCCCGAGTATCAGTTGCCAGAAGAGAGTAGTTGACTCAACAAGTAGACAAGTTAACTACGTTGCTTGGCCCGGACTCATACTAATTCCAGGAATAGGAGTCAATGCCCTTCCCTCATACTGAAATACACCACGCCATTTCATTTATGAATTATAAGTTAGTTGCATAAGTAGAAACCCTTCTTTTGAATTGTGTAAGGCAGGGTTAACTCAAAACTCGGATACTGAACAAGCAACGTAAACTAGGGCAGGGCTCGCTAATGGAGCTACTTTGGTATTCGTTATCGAGCCAATTAACTACTACAAAAACATAGAAGGCGCAGTCCTGGGGAGTCTCTTTCTTTTCTTGTTGAATCCAAAGAACCACTCAAATTCTTTCTTAGATAACTGATTTCCGCCTCTACTTGATTTCTTGATTTCTTTCTTTCGCCCTGCCCATCATGCTTTAGCCCGAGATACCCGATTGCTGCTTACCTAGCCCGATAGACCCATACCCTTGATTGGACTGCTGATGATACTGATTAAGATAAGGTGCTGAAAGCCTTCTTTTCTTCTGCACCTATGTACGGGTCCCTTCTAGGATAAGGATACTTTCACTTGTATCTGACTTAGCGGATTCTGTAGAAAGAGTTAGATTAGATGAGATGAGCCTGAATTAGATTACTTGACTACGAAACTACTTGCTCCGGATATCCCTATAATTACTGTAACTATATCTTATTAGCTTTTCACTGATATGATAGATATGAGATTCTTTCTGTATATAAAGATGAAACAAGGGATTACTTTAGCAACTTTCCCAGGACTCGTTCTTACCATACAGGCGAAAACAGAGGACTTGCTCTTAACTCGGGTTTATTGCTCTAGCAGGGTTTCTTTCTTTGATGCGAGGCCCTTATTGGTTGTTTGTCAGCTGCGATGCCTGGAGTGAAGGCTTGAACACTAATCGAACTGTTGCGGAGCTATAAACAACAGAATCAAACCGGAACTAATTGAGAGAAAGAGAACTCCTCTGCGTGTGCCCTCTGAAACCCTCTTTGAATTACATCCCCATAGTCAAATACAGAATGACACTCGGTATTAAACCGATGAAACAAGGGATTTCACTACTTACTTATTCCTACTTACTTATTCTTATTAGACAAAGGCTTCCACGACTTACACTTATTCTTATTAGAAAAGAGAAAGATTAGAAACAATTGAGAACTTAAAAACGAGTTCCATTTGCAGGGCCACTAATACATTCCACTACTAAAGTCAAGAGCATTCCCTACAATATTCTATATGATATTTCTAAAAGATAAACCCAGTGCTCTCCACTCCAAAGCAAAGTCAGAATGAAGCCGGTCGAGTTAGCCAGAGGTATTGAGATAGAAGAGCTACCCTATTGCTCTTAACCAACCCAGGGTATAAATGTATTTATGACTTTCTATGTGCTTGGTTTCGAGCTGTATTCTGTATTTATTGTTGAAAGAAGTATTTTTGCCATAGGTATGCGGAATAATTACTACTAGAGAACATAAGTGAAAAGAGACGAGATAAAGTTTCAAAGTGGAGTTCTTGCCCCTTCCAGTAGTATTCTAGGTAAAGTTCAAGTGAGAAAGTAGGGTGTTGAGGTAAGAGGTAAGATCAGGATCGGGTCCGACGAGCTATATTCTTATCGGAGTCGAAATAGGGTCTACTCTTCTCTTGCTCCTACTTACCTGGCTTAGGCTTCTGTACTTTATGAATTTACTGAAGAATTAGAGTTTCTAGAGGGTTTACAGCCTGAACCCTTATTTAGTAGGGATAAGAGAGGACAAGCGGGACAAGCAGCTTTAATATAAGTGTTTGCATATCAAAAACCCGGGGAATTTCCAACTGATGAAACTCGGTTAACCCTTATTGTTTCCCTCGCCAGCCCTATCACTAAACCCAGGTGCGGTAAGTCAACTATAGAGTGAAATACCTTCTTATAGGATGTTCGCCCGAGAGTCAGTAAGGAGTCAACTGCTGGACTTATAAGTACTGGGGTTTTGCTTGTGTATAAGTCTTAATTAGTCAAGAGGAAAGAATTAAGCACTAGTAAAGGAGTTGTGGCAAGAAAAGAAGATAGCCTAATTCTGTTAATAGCTGCCATAGGTATAGCTCTTTCAATAAGTGTTTGTAGCCAGAGTTATAGGAGATAGAGGTATATCCTGACCAAGTAGTAAACAAAGAATGAAGCTAGTAGCTGACCCAGTAGTCAACAAAGAGCCAAGACACTCGCCAAGTCTACAAGCAACTTACTTCAGAATGGAATTTGAAGACAGGGGGGAGGAGTTCAAGGCTTTCCCGCTTGACTATAATTTCTGGAACCTGGAACTAGAAGCAGAGTCAAGTATAGGCAAGGAAGCCATAAGTGTTCTCGCAACTTTAGCTATTAATTAGGTGAACTCTAGCCATAACTGTATTTGTTGACAGAAGAAGTCGTAGGGTGCCAGGTATGATAGATATATTGGTAACCAACCATAGCATAGCTTACCTTTTGCTTCAACTCACTCCTTACAAAAGTGTTTGAGGTAAAGTAGACACAGTAAGAAGAATACAGAGGACTTGGTCAGGAGCGGGAGAGCACTAAGGGTTTTAAACAGGAGCAGGGCGAATAGCAGAGGAGAACCCTTTGCTGACCTGACCTAAACTTTCAGTTATGAACCACTCGTTGCCAATACGGATGAAACGAAAACTTGACTTTCGGATGCAGACACAAGAACTCCACTTTAACTGTAAACCCGACCCGTCTTTTCAACAACTCCTTTTTCTTTTGCCGTTACTACTTGTCCTTTTGCCGACCTTATCTCTCCTGGAAGTCAATTATTGGAATATATCTCTTATCTAGCACTTGATATAGATTCATATGTCAAGCTGGGCGAACCTCTCTCTACGATTTCAACTCTCACAGAAAGGTACTCGTCGCCAATCCAATACCCCAACAAGATATTCCTCGCACACAAAGAGTACACGCATTCGAAAAGCTCCTCCCTATCGAGTCGCCAACACCTGGTGTTATTTATTACTTGTGTTATTTATTACTTGCTAGGTGTTTGTAGTGGTTACTTGGCCGCTACCGCTATATAATTAGGACTTGGTTATAACGAGTCAAGACTCATAACTGGGCTCCCGAAAACAGGAATGGAACTTGACCAAACTCCATTAGCACCGTATCAAGCATCTAATCTTTGACTTGTTTGTATCCATCTCTTCTAACTCAACTGGCAATACTTAACGCTCAGCACTTACTAGATGGGAATGGGGCAAACATCCATTTCTGAACTAATGCACTAAGCTAATAGGAATTGAAGAGTATTGCAACATTTGACGGAGCTATCAGTGAACTGAAAACAACAACTCCCGTTAGTGCCGAAGAATACAGTAATTTTCACTCAAAAGCGCCGAATCCAAGATGTATTTCTGAACGAACAGATTGATGCTAATATCTATGTAAGGAATAGGGCAGTATAGGAATTGATTGAATCTTGAGAGCACATAGAGCGAGCTCCCTATCGCCTCAAACAGGAATGGAACTTGCGCCTGTTCCAACACTTGATACCACACACTCGCCCACCAAGGGATTCCTACGACCCTTAACATCAAGTAAGCCTTATAAATACCAGAGGAGAGGTAGGCAAGGGGCAGAGTCAAAGTCACGTTTTCCCGTGTTTTTGAATAGCCAATAGTTTGATGCGAGGTATCTGATAGCAAGAACAGTTCTACCAGGATCAAGACTCACTTCCCCGGCTTCCTCTCTTGCTTCTTCCCTTTCTACTCTTCCTTTATATCTAACAGCTGAAGATGTGTCTCCTGCGTAAGATCTTTCTTCGGCAACATCTCCTAATTAAAGCTTATGATCTAGCTGATTCTCTAGTTGACAAAACTCCACTTGAAACTGACCTTCCCGCCTCAACGCTAGTAGTTAGTATTTGATGAATCTTCTTGCCTTGCTTCTGTACTTTACCTTTTCTTGCAGGATCTGCTCCATTGACTTTCCTATAGCTTTAACTCGAACATAGTATTCTTTCGTTGACTACACTGGCACCGCCTCTGATCCATATCTTTCAATTCTAATGTATCCACTTTCTTACGAGGAAAGAACAACTACGAAGGACTATTTCTTATTATACACAATAACTCTACTTGATACTGGACCTAGACTTTGATACCCTCTATGACACTGATACTTTGATACTCTCTATGGCACTGAGACTCGAACTTCTCTTGCGGATGCGGACAATGCTCGAACAGAACTACAAAGAGCGGGCAGGGCAGCTCCCAACGGATAAAGGTATGCTGTGCTAGGAGAGTCAACTCGAGAGGAGAGTAAGAGAGAGAGTCAGAATGGAATAAGGGCGAGGCAATATATAAGATAAGATAGTATATCGGATAAGATAGTATATAAGAAAAGATAGTCAAAGAAGATAGGTGGGCAAAGATAGTAATCAATAAGAGAGTAGTAACAAATAATAAGGATATAAGTGGAAAGTGGAGTTTCTTTGTCTGCGAGCTAAGTAATTGTTTCACTGACATTAGATGGATATTGGTAATAAAGGAGGGAGTGTCCTCTGACTTTGACTCTATATTTATAGAATACTACTGTTACCTAACAGCTGAAGATCTTTCACTTGTATACTTTCTATCTTATGCTTTTGATCTTTCACTTGTATACTTTCTATCTTATGCTTTTGATTCAGTAAGCGCATTAGGAGCTGCTCCACCTATGACTGCTGCATCTGCTCTAACAATAGACTTTTGAACAGCCTCTTCTCTTCATCAATAGGATGGATCTTGAACTGGGCGAACAGAACAAGTAGTGGCTTTCCTTGCTTTGAAGCGCTAAGTGAATAAGTGGAATCAGTGTTTGTTGGCTACGGGAGAGGAGTTGGCTGGCGCTTGCTTGACTGTCTCCACAACGAGAGGGAAGAATCAAGATCATGCAGCAGATATTGGATCTTAATAAGGAGATGTCAAGTCTAGTTTTACAAGATCATCAGCAGTTCCAAAGGTCAGGTCAACAGCTAGATAAGTCTCATAGTAAGGATCTGGATCCGAGGCTGGTCAAGGAAAAGAAACTTGTTCAGGTAAAGAATCAAGATCAGGCCCGGAATCCGCAGTATCGAATCAGTCAGCTGCCCGCGGTTACTCAAGTATAGAATAAGAATCCGTTATAAAGTAAGGAGAATGTCCAGTTATAAAGTAAAGTGAGGGTGTTGAAGAAGTCGGAAAGCCCTATTTAGTAAGTCGGAATACAGATGCTGAATTCACTGTTCTTGTTAAGTCGGTTCTACAAGATCAGTTCTTTGCTTTACCTTTGTTAGTGCTTCTGTAATTGTAATAGGCTTTACCCTTGTTATGTTACTAGTAGGAGCTTGTCTAGTTTCATACGTTTGTTGACCAGAGTAATAAATTGATGTGTGAGTTGAAAGATAAGAATCAAGATAAGGAGAAGATCCTATCTAACTGAAGAAGTCTTGTTCCCCCGTCTAGGTATTATGGAATCTCGGGTAACCTCCCATGCACTCTAAACTATCAAGTAAGAATGGCACTCACCGGACTAACGCCGTGTATTAGCTCGCCAATTACTTAAGTGCGAAGACAGCACTTGGCGAATGAACAAAGGAATTGTTAGAACTTCGGATAAACAGAAGAAGAGGATTGAGCTCTGTATGATAGAATCGAGATGCATAAGCCAGATCAGATGAAGCGGAAGCTGGAAGGGCAGTGGACCTTTCATCCGTGTTTGTTGTCGACTCATAAAGTGGAGTGGTTGAAATTCGTATAAGATATGTCAAAGATGTATATGATTTTGATGAACTTAAAGTCGAGGTCAGGTCGGTGGAAGGTGCTAAGGTAACCAGAAGAAGTAGTTTCCGTTGTTGCTATACGCTCAAAGTAGTTTCGTGGAGAATGGAAATGACTATAAGTCCTGTTGACAGTGTTGGCAACGAGAGACAGATCAGATGTTGTTTGATCGGGATCCGTTCTAAAGTAAGGATAAAGATCTTCAGCTGTTAGGTATCAAGGTTCAGCATCTCTTGACTCTTACTCTGAAATGCTTGCTTTATTTTGATAGTACAAGCAGCAACGGCTAACTCAAACTAATATTCTGTATACAGCGCTTCCTCAATTGGAATTTCTTCTTCCCGGAATTATTCTCTGGAAATGGAATCTTCTCTTTCTATAGGAGTAGTAGAAAAGTGAGCAAACTAGGAGTAGTAGAAAAGTGAACAAACACAGATGACACTTTGGATGAAACCTGTTTGTCAATCGCCTGGAAAGATTATGATTGACCTGATTGAGTATAGGTTTACACAGCTTACTTTACCGATAATGGCACATGAGTATTAACAAGACAAAGACATAGGGAGGTTATTCAGCAAAGCCCCCGTAAGCCATAAACACAGGCTATTTGGCGAAACCCACTTTACTTTGTATCCTTATCTATATGTAGGGAGCTCATTCTTCTGTTTCGGGACTTCAAGTGCAATTCTCACTTTCAATTAAGAGAACTAGGCACTAGGGGCGTTAACCTGATTTCCGGGCGCTAGGCAAGAAACTAGTCCTGTTGTCGATTCTTCAAGTCCTTTCTTCGTCCGGCTCCCTAAGGATACATAAGGATCAGGATCAGACTCAAGATCGGGATCATCAGAAGGAGTTGTAGAAAGATCATCAGCAGGCTGAAGTAAAGTTGAAAGTAGTTATTAAAGTGGCCAGAACTTATAATAACCGGAGCAACCAGAACTTATAATAACCGGTTGAGTTGAATCCGTTTGTCGACTCTCAATCTTAAGTGAAAGCCCTGCCCCATTTGCCCCCACTTCTAAAGCTAGGTTCCGTATAGTTCTATAAGCCGACCGAATCTCCTATTTAGCCTGCGCTGGTTGGAAGTTTGTCTTATTGTCTCCATGTAGTTACTAAAGAAGAGAAGGGTACGACCCCATATGTTATAGAATGAAGTCACAAAAGAGCATAGGTAGCGAGTTGTTGGTAACCACAGATATAGTTCAGAGTTTCCCGACGCCCAAGTTGTAAACGAGATCTTAAGCCTGATAAGAAGTAGCGTTAGTCGAGTTTGTTGCTTTAATCTTCATTTCAGTAGCACATGATAGAAGTGAGTAAACAATCATCATTGCTAGCTTGAATATACTCTACTTCATTCAGTACATCCCCCAGTAGTGAGTCGGTTCTTTCTTTTCCGTCTAGTAATGGTGCTCTTGGCTTTCTTTATGTTTAGGGGTTGTGAGTCGGCCTATGATTCCTGGAGGGCGCAAGCAAATTCACGAGTTTTGTAGTTTCATAAGTTCCGGAGTATGGTTCCTATCTTGGAGTCTGGACTCAGTTTAAAGATGAGATGCTGGATCTCCTTTACTTGACTTCTCTTGCCCTTCAAAGCTTCTTCAAGTGTAGTTCGGGGTCGATAACACCTCTGCTCTGGAACGGAATTCTCACACGTCATTGATTGCCTGGACGGGGATTCTTCTCTTGACTTTGACTCTTTAGTGCTTTACTTTCATCCGTTTATCTACTTTGATCCCATATAGAAGCTAGAAGCAATGCAATTCCATTCTGTTGGACTAGAATCCTATATTAATAGAAGATTCTATAAGATCCATAGAAACTGCTTAGGTTTAGTCTCAAGGTGGAAGCCTGTTGTGAGTATACTCAAGGGAAATAAGCAAGTCAGTAAGTATAAAAGATGAAATGTTGCAATGCATGTTGACCCGTTTTTATACAATAGAGAGATGAAATGAGCGTTGACTCGAAGCTATCAATCAGGCGTGAAAGCGGAGTTCATCAGTAGTTGGTGTTGTGAACAAATAAGCTTACGGTGGGCGCGCCTAAGGGAACATAGTTTATAGGTGCATTTCTATTATATGGATAAGATTCTATATGGCATCCATCAATTCATCAATTTCTCTTTGATTGAGTAGCCGCAGAACTTATAATAACTGGCACTTTGACTGCCCGGTCACAACTCCACCACTTACAGCCCGGCGCACAAGGACTTTGGTGGGTAAAGTAAAGAAATATTCGAAAGAAGACTAATATAGAACACCATGTAAACAACAACCACTGAAACTAACGCTATAGTCTAGTCTGGAGCTCGCTAAGACACCCCGCGTGTAGTGGGTAAATAAGCGCTAAGCTAATACGCGTTGCTTGTCTCATTGAGTGCAAAACTTCTCTAATCACAAAACCTGACTTCTAATCAAGTAACCTGACTGTAGTAACTCACTCTATGCTTTCACTAGCACAAAACTGCTGACTGCACTGAATGATAGCGTGGACACATATGGAAGCACTGTCACCTAAAACCCCGCCCCGAGCTCAATAAGAGCTAATGTGCGTTGCGCCAGAGGTAGTACTAGAGAGTGTGCCGCCCGCTCTAGCTCCTTTTCTACAAGATATAGGTTTCTACAAGATAGGTTATTTCGACAAGAGAGGTTTCTACGATATAGGTTTCTACAAGATGGGTTATTTTCTCTAATCACTTATTTTCTACAAGATGAGTTATTTTCTCTAATCACTTATTAATATAAGGTTAACATACTTCTTCTATAATTTATGAAAAACACTCCTGTAAGTATTAGTTGGTTTCTTTCACTTCGATTGAAATGAAGCCCTTCTTGTTTGTTTCAGCTTCGGCGAGAGATCAAAGAAAAGTCCCTGAGTAAGCTTCTTTCTCTATCAACCATGGCGAGCTCTTCTTTGTCCCGGTGTCTGCCCCTTAACGGATATAAATAAGGGGAAAAGGGGGAGTTCTTCTTTTTCTGTGGAAGAAAGATGTATCTCTGAGCCAACCCCCGGTCCAAAATCAAAGTATCCTTCAGGAATAGGCAAAAGCCAAATATTAAGTCAATTAGTGGTTACTTGGCCGATGTAATTAGAGAGATAAGGCTTTCCCGCGGCACAGCTGTTCTTCCTCTTGTCAAAAGCACATTAATAAGAAATACAAGGAATATTCGAAGGATTAGTCAATATACAGGAATATGATAAGTATAAGTTATCCGAAAATGAGGATTGATTCTCTTCATCAAGTCTAAAATAGTTACTTGTAGCATAAATAAACCGGAAAAAGATGGATTGCTTTGTGAAAGAATATCTGGGGCCCCATACACTGTAGAATTGGAAGGAGAGAGTAGGTCTCCCTTTTTGGACTAATCAAGACACAGTTGACCGGGGAACCCTTACTTATTACATGAAAGGCCTGCTCAAGTCCGATTGAATGAGTTGATAAAGGTGCTTGTTTTATATCTCTCTCTAAAAGTGAATAGAAGGTCACGCGCTCTCTTTTATGTATTCTATGTTAGTGAACCAGAAACCAATAACTGGCCAAGCTGCCAAGAATCAATGTAAAGAACGAGAGTTGTTGATAAACCAATGGAAAAGACCAGCTACCTATCTTGACTTCAGGACTTATAGCTTACGCCTCAAATGCATTTGTAACCCCGGAAACAGGATTTTTGTCTTGCTATGAAGCATAAGATCTTGAAACGGATCTTGAAACTTCAACTACACTGAATACTTGACACTTACTATAAGGGCAGGCAATTCAGCTCCTGCTCCTTGAGACAATCTGTTGACTTTGATTAGGGCACCCCCAACTACAGAAATGTACTCGGTTAAGCTGTAAACCCAACTAGTAACTACTTAAGCAGAGTTCGAGTCGACAACAAACACTCGCACTGTTTATTATCCAGCTCCTTCATCATATCCTTCATCATATCCTGTTTCTTCGGGAGCCTAAGTATTAACTCTTATGATCCCTGCTCGCCGAACCTTTATTGAAAATACGAGACTTGAAACTAAACTTCCCGCTCCTAGCAAGTAGTAATTCAATCAGTGTCTTGTGTTGAAAGTCGAAGTAGACTAAAGTGCTAGTGTTGTCGGTGAAGAAAGGAGAGGTCGGGTGTAATCCTAGAGGCCCTTCTAGTAAGTTGCAGAGTCCTGTGCCCTTCATTAATGCCATCAAACTCAGTTCTCAAGTCAGCTGTTGGCGAAAGTTCCCTTCATGTATAGGTCGGTAAATGAATCAATTCTCTCCTCAGCACGGGTTGAGTCTCATCTCATGGAGACTTAAGAAATTGGGAATCAGAAGAAGGGCAGTGTATGGGTCTCAAGTGGGCAGTAGGTAAAGAGAATCAGCTTAAAAAGAAGCTCATTAAGTGTCATATAAAAGTTGGTAATTAGGAGTAATAAGAGGCTTTGCTCCCTATATCCCTAAAACGGTCACTTTCTACCCGGTTCCTAAGCATATTAAGAAGAAAGGATTGCAGGAGAAGATTTGAGCTATGAAGAGAACAGAACTCGGAATCAAAGATATTAGACGGAAATGCATTTGAAGGCCAGAGGAATCGGGAAAGAAATAAGGATTGAAGCGTTAACCGAGCCCGAGCTCACTAACGCACCTCGAAACACGACACCGCACTGAAGAAGGCTATCAAAGTCAAGGGCCCAGAAAAGTATACCCTTTTTCGTACGACAAGCAACGGAGCACCTAAGATTATGGCAAATGACAAACAAGGGCCCCTATCGGCTAGTATAATGAATTTCAGCTTAGAATGAGAGACCTCCGCTCCTAGGTGCACTAAATGAAACAAACGAGTAGGTGCACTAAATGAAACAAGCGAGTTGAGTTCACACAATTCCATTCAAAGAAGTAAACTACAGCCGATGACAAAAAGAAACAGAAAGATCTTTCTTGCTATGAAGCATAAGATCGGGAAGTAGACAATCCGTGGACAAAGGCTGCTTAGGTTAAGTATAGAAGTTGTTTGTAAGAGAACAGGACACTGGAAAGTTCATCCACTGCTGACCGCTCTGCCAATAAGTTATGTTGTCGGCTTTCCATCTTCTGCCGATGAACCTTCTCCTACTCCGGTCCAGATACTGATCTTGGAACTGCTTACTCACCTGACACTGATCCAGCTCATGCAGATCTTTATATTTCTTCTGATCCACCAGATTCGGAGTTTTAGGCTGGAACACTCATAGTTTGACCTATGCCTATGTGCTTAGATACTCCAATAAGGTGTGGTGTGTTTGTTCCACATCAGTTTCGGAGTGTTGTTACTGTGCTTCTATAAGTTGTACACTAGATTCTTATTCAATACTTCAGTTTCTCATGTTTTTGACTTTCTTATATATGTATGTGTATCTCCTTCATTTATTTATATTCAAGCAACTAGGGGTGCCGTGTCCTTTTTCTTTGACTTTCCCCAGGAGAAAAGGAGTAATGTTAGCTTACTTTCTGGGGTTAACTCAATCCTCTTAAACAAATAGAGTATACAAGCTTAGGTGCAAACAGCGCGCTAACATGTAGTCTTATTGTGTTCGCGGGGTACCTCTTCTATAGTTCTGGATCATATCTCTTCTCTCGATTTCTTTTATTCCATGAAAGGTTGACTCTCGCCCTACTGCTCTCAGTAAAGTAGAAAGTAGCAAGTCCGACAAGGAGCTTTAATAATATAGGGACAAGTAACTACGAGGTGTACCTACTTAACAGAATAAGAATCTAATTTAGTTGTACCTACTTACTAAGCCTAAGCACACTGACCTCTGTCTTAACTCTGCTCCGCCTCAGCCTAAGCACACTGACCTCTGCTCTGCCTCTGTCTAAGCACACTGACCTCTTACCTATGCCTTTGACCTCAGTCTCCGTCTCTATCCTTCCTTTAATAGGGTTCTTATGCCGATATTCTAACAAAAAGTCAAAAAGCAGGGAAGTCTCTCCTAGAAACAGTAATTACAATGCCCATTGCTTTAGTCTATTGTACAGAGCGAAGGGGCCTATTATTGCTTTAGTCTATTGTACAGAGTGCAGGGTTCACTTAACTCAACAAGCTAGAGGATATAAAGAAGAAAGAAACTTAATAAACAAGCAAGGGAACAAGCGACTTAACTAAACTTAGCAGCCCTGCCGCGCAACTACTAGGTGGATAGAGTTTCAAAGGAAGTAGGAAGTAACTAGGCAAGCTGGCAAGTAGACCAGTTTTGATCTCCAAAGTAGGAATTGCAGAATGGAAGTCATAGTTTTGGAATAGAAGTTCATACTGGAATTAAAGAATGGAAATAGAACAAAAAACAGTCAAACCTTTAATGGAACTTGGTCCTGTGCCACTTATATATCTGCGCCTCTGTCAACAGCCACTACTTATAAACGTGCTACTATATGAAGAGAAAGAGAAAGAATATGAGCAAGTCCCTTTCTTTTGTGTTCAGGGCTGCAGGGAGTTTGGGCTAGACTAGACAAGCAAGAGAATCACCTACATAAAGACTAGCACCCGAAACAAGAACAGCTGATTATCCTTATTCGGCTTCTTATACAGCTTCCAATACTTATCCCGCGGATGAATAAATTCCTGATCAGCTCCTCCATCTTCGTATTCTGATCCTTATCTAGCTTATGCAGATGAAACGGAAACAGACCCAAACTCTACTTGAAAGTGAAGAAAAGAATATATCTATGGAATATTACAATTTGCTATGCAAGACTCCCTTATTGCTTCGATCGTCAAGTAAGCTAGGCATCTACCCCTAAAGTAAGGTAAGCTAGGCATCCCGCACAACTCGAAAGTTCTAATTGAATGCTAAATTGGTAGTAGTGACTTGGCCCGGGTTTCTATGAAGAGATTATCGTAATATAATGACCTATAGACAGACAGACATAATGACCTATAGACAGAAAGAGAAAGAGGAAACCAACCGATAGACAGAAAGATATAGAGATAGAGGAAAGGAAAGGAAACCAACCGATAAGACTTCAGCAGGATAATACATATCTCGTTGCTGACGAAAGTGCGCCTTATATAAGTAGGATCAGGATAACTCTGATGCTTTGCAGAGGAGGAAGCTATAAGTATTACCAGGCCCAGTCAAGAGTGGTGGAAGGCATAACATTTGGCATAAACTCCTCCTTTTCCCTTCTTCCTCTCAGTCTCGAAACCAGAGATCCACACCAACCACAGGGTAGTCGTCGCCTACTCATAGTAAAATAAGCTGTGTGAAGTTCACTTTCTTATGGAGTCCTTTATCACTTATATTATGAAACGTGGAAAACTAAAGGAACGGAATGAATAAGCAACGAAATGAATATAGCGCAGGGCTGACAGCCGTTTTGAAACAAGGGCGAAAGTGTCACAGAGCGGTTAAGGCAACGAGCAGGTCTTCAAGTGAATCAGTGTTATCGACTTTAATAGAATGGCCTGTTCCAGTTCCTGTGTAAATGAAAGTAGTTTCAATTCATTCCTGTTTGACTGAAGTAAGAGAATTCATTGGAGTTTCCTCGTTTAGTATATAAGGTAGGTAATCGTCAATCAAGATTCTTTTCCTCAAGTTTAGGTCGGGCCCTTATTCTAATTCGGGGACTCGCTAACTCCAGTTTGAAGAGAGTCAAGTATATCTGAAGTGGTAGTATTCTATTATGAAGTTCTAGTATAAAGAAGGGAGTATCGCATATTATAAGTAGTTAATCTAAATAAGGTAGTCTCGTATAACACAAGAAGGTAGTCCCGTATAACAGAAGTCGTAATATGCTTTCAATTCCATTCTAGAAAGATGTGGTGAGTGATATTGGATTCTTTTGTACTAATTTCTCTTATGCCCAGCCCATACTGAGTGATTAAAGGAAGCAATGCTGCTATACTAGTACTTACGGAAAGCTGCTAGTTCATAATTGATATATTCTAAAATACCTCGCTCATATTCTAATCTAAGTAAACAATCCCCGAGAGTCAGTTAAGTAGTGAGTTTCCGTAAGGGTGCAGGCGCAAGACAAGAGAGAGAGGCGAGTAATATAGTCAAGGGCCCTATTCCTATTCCAAATCTGCATATGGCATATTCCTATTCATAAGCTTGCCACTTACTTAACCTAGCCCTGCCCTTGTGCTTCTTGTGTTGTCGACTCAGGGCAACGTTCTCTAAACTTTCCTTGTACCGACACAAGAACAGAACCCTCTGGTCAACTTTCCTCTAACTCAACTACACTGAAAGACCCCAAAACATCCTTTCTTTCTTAACCAACAACATTCGAACTAGGATGAAACTCCTGATACCAATACAGATAATTATTCTATACTATACGAGCTTCTTTTCGCCAACAACAATAACGTAACTTGAAAGAACCAATTGCTTGATTGATACCTTGACTCTTTTCTTTCACCGGTAAACTATGTTATCGCCCTAACTCGCTTTGCGGACCTGCTTGCAGCTTCGTCTGGGCATTCTTCTCTCTAAGATCAACCTCGAACATAACTACTTGCTACTGGACTTGATACAGTGGATTCTCTAGAGGTGATTGTGTTGTAAGGGAAAATCCATACAGCTTTGCGAGCCCGTGGTATAGATGATCTTGGGTAATAAGAATAAGAGTCTTGATCTGCGCTAACAAGAAAGGGGCCAAGCTACTACGTTAGTTGCTAGGCAGGGCTGCTCCCCCTTACTTATCACGGTTGCTTGTGTCTATAAGTCTTCAAGGATAGTCTCTTTCTTTGGGTGCTCAAGTCGTCTCTTCGGGTGCTTGTGTGAAGCTATGAAAGGTCGAGTTCGGATAGCCTAAAGCCTACGGATCTAAGTAAGTTAAGGGGTCAGCAGCAGACAAGCGCACAGCTTCTTATGTTGCTGTTGCTAATATACCAGTACCCAAAAACAGGACTTGCACCAACACCAACTGATGAAACAAGAACAAAACCTCAGGTGGCATACTTTCTCACCAGATCCTTATTGAGATCCGGTAATGGCTAATCAGTGAGCCTTCGTTAGCGCAAGTCAACAACAGCTGCGGAAAAAGCTCCTTAACAATTGGAGGAAGGAGTGAAATCCTTTTCTCTTTATTGACCCTTGTATATAAGTAAGTTTCTATTACCCATACTTGTATATAAGTAAGTTTCTATTACCCCGAATCTATACTCAATTGTTTGTTCTCTATTCCCTTTGGCTTCTCTAAGACATTCATTGCACTGCTTCCTTCTGGTAATTTAGGTACTATTAAGGGTAAGGCTATTGAAACCATTAAGGCTATTGAAATGCACATTTTCCTATTTCATCATATCTTAGAGAGAATGAATCAGCAACGAGAGTAGTTGTTCGATCCTAAGCTTGTTCAGAAGCCACAAATCGGATTGCCGGAATTGAATAAAGATCCAAAGCATAATAAAGATAAGAATTAGAGTATACTGCCAGGTCCAAGTCCAACAGGTCCAAGTCCAACAGGTCCAGGTTTTGAAAGTGTAGAGTCAAGATCTTGAGCAGGGTATGCAAGTGAAGTGCTTGGAATTATAAGTACTGGCCCTCTGCGCCCTAAGCTTGCTTTATTTATATCAGATATATAGGCAGGCAGATAAGGATAAGAGAGATTGATTCATTGTAAGTTTCCCTCCTGCGCAACAAGACTTAGTGAAATCAATTCCACATTTGATTAGTTGATCATAGGTGAAACACATAACTGCTTGATGAATCTTAATTGAATCCATCTCTTATGCATCGAGCACAAGTACTGCCAGGTTCAGGGTAATCAATTAATGTTAGAGTTAAGTCTCCTTGAAATTAATGAGTAGCGCCATAGGTAGGTAACTACACTTCTTGTCCTGTTGTCGGTTCTTTTTTTAGCTACCCGAGGGGTAATTGACCCTGCTTGTTTTAGATAGAAGTGCTTGAAATTATAAGTACTGGTCCCTTTGCATGATTGCCTTTACCTTAGTTGTCGTAGCTAATGTCTTTATGAAGCCCCTTGTAATGGTAGGTAAGACCGCTGTGATGATAAGACTGATTGACACCTCGGCGACTCCAGAATCCGCAGGAGAAAGGAAAAGGAAGTAAGCAAACGATACTGCTACAAGTGGTTCATAAAGAGAATAGGATAGCAAGGGTGCAAAGAGAAAGCAAACAATTGGGTTAGTTCCAACAAGTGTAAGAGTGAAAGTTCGAGATCAATAGGAGATTCCGCCCACTAACTAACACGCAAGTTCAGATTTTGTATCGGTGTAACGTGAGTTCCTGAGTTACTGCTGTTAGAGCAGAGCCCATACTTGATTCTTGACCGGCGCCCAAAAGGAGAAGTTCTATTCTTTTATTAGGAATAGTTGCAATACTTTTCTTAGGAATAGTTGCAATATAGGTTTCAAGAGAGAGAAATTCATCACTTATATGCTATGCAAGGTATATTCATTGAAATTGCATTGCCGGTTGCCCCATCCCATATAGTAAGTTAAAAAGACCTAACTGTCCCTATAGCTAGGTTAATACTATACTTTGTAGCCAAACACCCACTTTACTTTTGTAGCCAAAGACCTACTTTACTTTTCTTTTGCCCCGAGGAAAACTGTCATTTAAGTAAGTAAGTAATTAGCGCATGAAATTAGAACTCTTGACTATCTATTCTAAAAAAGAGCACATGGATGGGGTAAGTTACCTTCTTCTATCATACGGGGAACAAGAGTCATCCTGTTGTGTTCTGCTTCTAAATCTTATTATTCTGATTCCGGTTCTCCTGTTCCGTATTCCGATCCTGCCTCAGCATCTGCTTCATCTGCTCCTTCTAAAGCTCTGCATCCGCTTCATCTGCTCCTTCTAAAGATCTGTGGATTTCTCTTCTGCTTACTTTGGTACAGCATCTATATACGAAGAAACTCATTCAGAACCGAACGATTCCAACTCAAACAGAAATCTAAATAGAAAGAAGGACACATTCTCCAATTATAGGAATAAGGAAATTCTCCACTAATAGGAATAAGGACATCCTCCACTGAAATAGAATAAGGACATTCTCCACCCTCTACTTATAATTACTTGCCTCGACCTATGCTTATCGCCCTGGATCCTCTTGCTAATGCGGATCTTTGAGTTTAGGCTTGAATAAAAGTTTGCAAATAAATGAAAATACAGAGGAGCCTTCTTTATCGGTGAAAGACTATCAAACCCTCCGAAAAGCTCTTACAATGCATTCACTTGCCCTCAATCTACCCGTTGCTATAATCAAATCATATTTACGATGACTCCTTTTTCTACGATATACTTGACTTAGAGCTGTAGGGCTAGTAGGACCAAGAGCAAGTCCTGTTCTCTTTGCCCAAGAAGGAAGGATTTCAGAAAAGAATACTAGAAAAGAATACTCATAATATAATGCCCAGCTGTAAGAACAGGTGAGCAAGAAAGAGCTGGATCTTAATCAGAGGCTAAAGTAAGGTCAGATGTCAGCTTAGAGGCGAGAAGGAAAGTTCCAGAAGTCCTTGGCGCAAGAACAAGAATGAAGCAAGGAAGAATTAAACACTCCACGGAAGTAAGAATGAAACAACTCCTAAGTCGACTCAGAATTAAACAAGTACAACTCATAAGGGAACTAGTGAGTATAGCCTTGTCAGCCGTGTTTGATTCTTGCTTTCTCGCTGAAAGTTTTGTTAGGGTCCTCCAACTTGCATTCTAGCTTGACCACTTGAAAGTTGAGGTAGTCCTTTATATAGCTTTCATTCTCATGTTGACTACTAGAAGTCTGATAATGACCTAATCGGAGACCCTATTACTGCTCTACTGCCCTAGATAAGAAAACCCCCTTTCTAAGTTGACTTACTTTGAAGCTTATTCCTATCCGATCGATGTATATCCTGACTTATGTGTTTCATTATGCCATTCGAGTTGTGTTGGGACGGTTCTTTGCATTCTGTATTGAGTGTTTGTCTCTTCCGCTCCTGAGCTAAGTTCTGTATAGAGCCTATAGGGGAAGGTAGGGAGCGCAGTAGTGACATTTCTACCTATGAGTATTAGTCTTAGTTAGCAGTTCAATTCTTAGTGACCTGGTTCCTTCTTCTAGTTTTAGTAGTTGCAGGTTTCAAGGTATGGAGGAGATACTTAGATGCCTGGGTGCGATTCCTCTTCTGGGGTGCCTATCCTTTGACTTACTTGTTTTAGAATCCAACCACTGGTGCCGAGACCTTAACTCCTTATTTGTATACTGATCCCTTAACTAAGTCTACCCTGCCTTACTTCCTGGGTAGTCGATCTTACTCTTGACTTTGACTATACCTCCCATAGCTTTCAAACTAACAACCTTATGTATCTTTACTTCAAAGCTGATTCCTATACACCAACAATTATGGGGCTACTGCCAACAATGCTTCAGCTAATAACATGGGATCCGACTACTTCTTCTCATATTAGTTATCATAATGGAGCTACTGGCAAATAGACTGACTATCCATAACCTCTTTAACAGCTGATCCGGAACCGTGATCCACTGTCCAATATCTCCCTTAGCACAGAGGTTCTCCAACTAACCCCCGGTCTTCCACTCTTAGATACAAGCAAGGGCACATATAGTCAGTTTTCTTCCACTCAGGTACTTCCACTCCTATGATACTTAGAAACAGGTACAACTACTCCCACTCCGATTAATAAAAGAATCTCTATCAAGTAAGAATGGCATTGAACAACGGATTTTCTACTCGGGGTGTTAGGAGCTCGCACAGGACATTTATCCGCTTCTTTTCCTGCATCGGCTTATCTGCTTGGCCCCTTGCTGGTTCAGCGTTTCGAACTAAGGTTAGCACCCAAACCCCAATGCATTATCCGGACTGTTTACTAGTATCTATTGTCAAATTTAGCCAAAGGATGAGGAGAACCTATGTTAAAGGACTCGAAAGAAGCCTTCATCAGCCTTAAGAATTTGTTAAGGTCCAAGTCATCACCACAATAAGTGTTAGCGCAAGGGCGTGTACAGTAAAAAGGGGTCAAGATGACAGGGCTACAAATGAACTAGAACTGCTGATAGTAACCTCAACTAGCACTGCGGTAAGGGAGTTAATGAAGTATGTATTAGTAGCAAGGGAGTTAACTAGTCAAGGTCAGAGTAGCTGTAAGTCTATTCATAAGTCTATGAATTCTGAGATAAGTCTATTAATGAAGGAGTAGCTGTAAGTCTAGTGGTTGCCTGGAATTATAAGTACTGGGGAATCCATGTTTGTTGGTGAGCATTTCTAGTAAGTTGAGGAAGCAATGCCCATTGAAGATGCTTGATCGGGTTGGTTAAGAAGCAACAATCTGGTCTCTGAACGATTTCTTTAAATGGAGCGGGAAGGCTAGATTCATTTCTTAAAGCTAAGGAGTACTTTTTTCAAGCAAAGGAAAGGAGTAATGTTTTCGCGGGCAAGAACTGGTGGAGATAGCTTTGGTGCGAGGCTTTGAAGCGGGGACAAGCAACGAGGCAAGTCACTACTAGTGGAATCCCTTGTAGGTAGTCGCGACCAGGTAAGATAATTGCCAGTTCAGAACAAGCTTAGGCGCGTCGAGAAGAGGTTGTTGCTCTAGCTCTAGTTGTTGCTCTAGCTCTAAGAATTCTCTAGGAAAGTAGTACTTATAAGCTGTTCGAAGCAGTACGTGTTACTTCCTTTAAGAAGAGAGTTGTAATTAAGTACGAGCCGCTACCCGTAGCTACTCCTTAATTCTGTGAGGTCTTCAATTTACTTAAGGTCAAGAACAATACTACCTGTGACCGATTCCAATATCCCGAAATGAGTCAAATAAATGAGTAACACCTACCTTTTGTAACATGCAATTCCATACTATACCCGACCGACCCGGAGTCTGTCAAGTAAGAAACGGAAGAAAGAGAATCAGCAGTTATAGGTTGGGCAAGGGGGAGGAGCCAGAGTGGAATCTAGTTAGTGAATCCAGCCTTAAAGCAAGGGCCCGGGAAGAAAGAGAATCAGTAGTTCCAATTGAAAGAGCAAGAGAGGGAGGTCTATTCTTACTTGATAGTTTCAGCACTAGGTTAGGCGATAAATAGCACTACAGGTTGGTTCAGAGTACTACCACCCACTTCCCTGGCTTGTCGGCTTGAGGATCTTTCCCTGTGTTCACCTGTTTTCGGGTCCAACCCCAAGCATGAAAGGCGGGTCTTAAAGTGACGTTCGAGTGGAATTGTCAGGAGCGAGTGGTTCTGGTCCAGTTGCACTACTTATAAGATTTTATATTCAGCTCTTCAAGAAGCAGTTCGATAATCTGCAGTATAGAGTTAGTCAGCTATAGAAGGATCATAAGAAAGATCTGAAGCAACGGAAGCTAGATCTGGAGCTGTGCAATGAAATGGTGTTTATTCTCGAAAGCAAGTAGAAAGGAGAGTTTACAATGAAAGAATTCTTTGTTGCTTTACTTTGCACTCGAATCTCAAGATGAAATCCATTCTTTGTTTTCCTCGGTGCTTGGCGTAAGAGAGGAAAGGAATAGGTTTAGTTGTCAGCTGCCCGCTCACTAACAAGCGATAGCGATCACTCACTCACAAAACAAGTGCTTCTGCAACGGCTGGCTAAGGCTATAGTAACTCGCTAACTAAGAACTCGCGTAAGCGCTTTCACTTAATATTGGACGTTGCTTTATGGAATTGGGCTTATTTCTCGTCTACAAACCTATGCCCCGTGCTTGGAAACTTCCATGAGCGTTAGCCCATTGAATGTGAGTGCACCACTAATAGAATCCTGTAACTAAACACTTATGACTCCGCTAATGTTACTGTTCTACCAAAGTTCAGAAAAGGATTAAGTGTCATGTCATTGTATATGAAGGTAAGTAACAAAGCACAGCAACAACTTCAAGGTGATCTTATCATAGACATAGGGGCGAGTAACAAAACCCAGCAACAACTAATTTCAAGTCAGAAAAGCAGAAAAGTGCATAGAAACATGTTGTAACGACGAGGTTTATAGACGCGGTGGGTTTACTTCACTTCATACGTTGGGTGCCTTTTTAGGTTCGGTTAGAGATGTGTTGGCGACGTTGATTGAGTAATGAGGTAATATTACTCCCTTATATACGATCTCGGTTAAGCGCTAAAGGAAATGGTCTGATTGTTCCGACTACTAGTATACAGGAGAATACACTAGATCTGATGAAGCAGCAAACGATTCTGCAAGGATAGGCTCTTCTAGTAAGTTCGGGCAAGTCATTCAACGTGACACGAGTCAGGAGTTTAGTTAGAAGATAGAGAATCTTGTATGCTTGACAGCGCTGCGCAAGACTCCGTCAAGTGCGCCAGTGAGCAGCAAAATTCCTCATATTACCTAATATTATACGGTTAGAGATCAAAAAGCACTTTTAGGCGTTTTCCCACTAGATAAGTTAGAGCAACAATTCCAGTTTCTTTTGGTGCTAGTGTTGCCGGTGAAGAAAGTTTAGGTATAGTGACGCTTCAATTCAACCAAGCAAGAGTCAAAAGCCATAAAGGAAAGAATAAGTGTTGAGCTGAGCAAAGGTGAGCAAAGGTAAGGAAAGGCGATGTCAAGTGGTTGATGGCAGACTTTCTTTGATGCACGATGTACTTCAATAGAGTATAAGAATATAACAGCTCGACTGGAATCCGTGTTGTCTTAGAGAGAATGAATCAGTATCAAGGCAATCAGCAGCATACGCATAAGCTGAAACAAGA
Organism: Musa itinerans; assembly: GCA_001649415.1. Classification (NCBI taxonomy): domain Eukaryota; kingdom Viridiplantae; phylum Streptophyta; class Magnoliopsida; order Zingiberales; family Musaceae; genus Musa; species Musa itinerans. Next base: position 733,811 of record LVTN01000026.1, on the reverse strand, counting down.
TTGAGTCTCAAGTAATCAGCAAGCGAAAGCAAGTCAACTGCAAGCGGTTGGTTTTTCACTTCCAGTTTCGTCTCTTTGCTTTGGGTACGAAGTTTAGGTGTAGCCTGTTTTCATCGGAGTAGAGATCAGAGCTCTTTAACAATGACCAAGTAATAGAGCGGTTTCTTATGGTTGTAGTGAGTAGTCCTATGATTCTTGTTTTGTCTTGTACTGCTGTAGCAAGTAGGAATAGAATGAAATCCGTGTCGAGTGTGGGGAATCATATCTTAGAGCGAGGTGTGGTACAACAGAAGAATCCTTTTATGTTTTAGCGTATAAGGAATGCTCATCTGCTGCAGTGAGTTAGGGTTATGCTCGGAACATGCCCTTTCTCTTTATGTCCACACATATTATTACTAGTTGTGGGATGTGCTCCTTCCAACCAACTCAGTACTCCCTCTCGCCAACCTACCCGAGTATTAGAATTCAACCACCACCTGTGCCCTTACTTAATTAATGCCAGAAAGGGAAGCGGGGAAGAAATCAAGCCTGTTAGTGCAGTGCAGAGGCAATTGATGGTAAGTTCAATTCTGTATTTGTTTACCACGGAGAGGGATAGTGGGAATACTTAGATATCTGCCCCGGGCCCCGTCTCCTTTCTTGATAAAGATAGATCAAATGCTTTCTTTCTTCTTAACCGCTAGTGTGGGTCAATACTGTTATTGCTCCTCCATCTTCTACTTAGCTCTTCTTGTTCCACGCCCAGGTAAGATAGAAGAAGGTCGCCCAGGTAAGATAGAAGAAGGTAAGGTAACCAATTACAGACGAGTGCGAGTGCTCTAATCTAAACGAAAAATACAGAAGAAAAGTACTGTGTTATGACAATTCCTGCTTTCATTCGCCAAGTCCACCAAGCTACTACTAAAAAAGCAAAGAGACAAGCCGACTAGCTTAGTTGTACAAGTCCTTTTCCTGTTATTATGAAGTCCTCTGTATTTAAGGGTTACCCATCTCTATTTTACATGGCAAAGGATTAGCTTTCTGCCTTTCCAGGTTAATTCTCACTTGAGAGTTGGATTCTTAGATGCAGAGCTGGAGTACGGCGGTTGGTTACCGATATTATCTATTATAGGTAGCGGGGGGGAACTCGCATGATTCAGTATCCTCCGTTTCTTACTTGAGAGTCGAATTCTTATCTAGTTAATTGTTGTCAGCTGCTTGGCTGTTGAATCCCTTATTTGTTGATCTGGCCCAATCAAAAAGTCCAGTTGCTTGTATTTAAGGGTGTTGACGGTTATGTTCTTCATTCAAGTTGGCAATCAGTCTTATCCTCCTATTTCCTATTCTTAGTAGTAGACTTTCCATTCTTCTATTATATATAGATAGGCGAGTGATAAAGATTCAATAGAAGTGTGACTTGGCGCCTATTTCCTTGGCCTGGTACCGGTATTGTATTTGAACTCCTAACTCCTTTATTTCATTTTAGACCTTAACTCCTAACTAGAGAACTGATGGAGGTAGAGGAGCAATCAATAGTGATTAAAGAAGCAAGTCAAGTTCTCGGTGAAGAAATAGAAGTGATAGTGGAATCCTAGTCCAAAGGAGAATCAGAAGAGGACAAGCAACTGCTAAAAAGACAAAGAGGGAAAGGAACTCCGGCAAGTAGCGACGTGCCAAGTTAAACTCATATGATAGGGAAAGGTATGCTGTTGCTGTGTCTTGACTCTGTTGTTCTATACCACATGCTTGCTCTATAGATGGAACAGTAGATTAAGCTCTCCACTTATAGAAGCTGCAGGTCAACAACTCCCGTTAGCGCTTACTTTAGTCTCAGGATTCAAGAATGACTGTATCGTTTCTCTACTAAACACCGGAAGTATAAGTAGGAATTGAGAATTACCCCCTTACAGCTGCGCCAACACACCTACATATCGCACAGCTCCTTATCCTTCTTTTGCCTCTTATCCTTATTTCTATATGAGACTCAACTTCCATTTGAACACTCGATCCTTTCTGCTTGCACCACCGACAACAAACGTGGCTTATGTTATGGAGTCCGCCAAGCGACTACTCAATTATTAGCCAGGGATGCTAGATGCGGGTAACCAACTGTGTGCTCCCAAGTAGGAAAGTGAGAAGTAACCCCCATCTCCAAAGAATGAGTGCGTGGGCGCGCCGAGGTGAATCACACTCTAAACTACGAACCCAACTCTCAAGTCCGTTTTTGTTTCAAGTCAGTGTTAGTTAGAGTCTTTTGCTTCCGTTCGAAAATAAGGAAAGTAAATAGCCCGCAGGTCCGTTTTAGTTTCATCTGTTTGTCGACGAGAATAGCCTGCTCTTGTGAAATCCCCATCCCCAGTTTCATCTGTTACGCGCGGTAAGTACTTTCTTTACTGGTGTAGGTACAGGTCCAACAGAAGAAAAGAAAGCCATTGTATATAGAATCAAAGAAATTTTATATTAAGTAAGCCCTAATCGAAGTTCTAATGATCAACAGGGTTGTCAATGAAGACAATCCGGGGTGCTGGAGTGAATCTTTTTCCTAGTGTTACGATTTGCAAAACGGAATCGAAGAAAACCCAATACCAAATGAGCGCTAATAGAGGACTTATTTATTCAAGATTTATCCAGAATCTGGCTCTATGTTATATATGAGATTCTAAGGTCTATACGTTGTTCGTGGGAAACCGCTTTCTTTATATAAGCTAACGGATAAGGGACTTGCTCGTGGGCTTTCTCCGAATTGCATTATAAAGTCAGAGTTTCTGGATGGAGCACTAGGTCGATAAGGATACAAATACTTACGGATAAGGATAGTCATACAGGAATCCAGACTCAACTCAAAAGGTGGGAAATCAACTAAGTAGTCTACAAATGAGTTACTACCCTAAAAGAAAGGAACTCGAAACTCACCCCCTCCTCTCATCTATTGGAATCAAACCCATACTAATAAGAATCGATCTCCAGTACTTAAGTTCGGGCGGATCTTCCCTGTTGGGGCACTTAAGCTTCCTTTCCAGTCTTCCATTCTCTGTAGCGTTTCTGGCATCCTGACTAGTTAGTTAAAGAAAGAGTCCAGCTACACTCCTAAAACTCTGCCCTACACGAGTCATCTTTGAAGCTTGAATAAGGAATTGGGCTACTACTATGAAGAGTAAACACCAATAAAAAGAATAGAGCTAATGACAAACGTACTGGCCCTGACAAGTAACTAATAACGACCAGACCATAAGCTCGAGAGTCCAATTCCCATTAAGGAGTTGCGCCCGGGGAGTCCCTGTTTTCATCGGCTAAGGTGAGAGTTAGCGTTGGAGCAGGACTTGAACTTACTTGCTCTGTGGCTAAGGTTGAAGAATGAGTGGTTGGAGGCTTTGAAGCGGGAAGTGGAGAATAGCCTTCTTGCCCGCCAAGCTACTACTACAAAAGCAACTAAGGATAAGGAGTGTTAGGCCGAGTCCTTATTCTATGGCTTTCGGGAGCTCAACAAAGTATGTAGTAGGGAGAGTGACTTCACACTTTTCTAACAGCTACACTCCAAAGAGAAACCAATACAACAGGACAATACAACAGTACTAAAGGTATTCAACAAGAACAGGAACTGGAACTTACTTGTTCAGGTAAGGAAGCAGGTAAAGAAGATGGAGCTAGCATTTCGAGATATGAAATGTACCACTTCGCCCCGAGTACTCTTTCTCTCAAGTGGGAATCTAAGAATTGCCAGATTATTAATCTGCCCTTATTGTAAGTTTCGGGTAAATGATTAAGTGTGGCATCAGATCAGATACCTATTCTTTTGAATCCTCAACTCGCCGCAACTACAAAGTTTGTGTTGTCGATTCAGAAGCCCAAGAAGGAGAAAGATCTGCTGAAGTAAAGAAAGATTCAATGAATTACGCTCTACATATTCCTGTTCCGTTTTCCTAGGCACTAACGGAGCTTTGCGCTAAGATCTTTTACAGCAAGATTAAGTGCTAAGACGGGTTTTAGTGGTTGCTAAGTTTCAAGTCGAGTCGAGTTCCTCCTTTGGAATTGTTGAGTTGACGTTCATAGGTTAGTTTCTCATAGAATTTCTTTCAACAACCTGCTATGACTTGCTTAACATGAGTTCTTCCTTTAAGTGAGTCTCTAGTCTCATTAATTTCAATGAAGCACAACTAGAAGAGCGTAACGGGACTCCAGTCTCTAGTCTCATTGAATGAAAATGAAGCTTGACTCATATAGAAAAGCGTAATGGGACTCCTTACTCTAAGGCTCTATGCTGACATCACCATTACATTGCTTATAAAGAAAGTAAGAAAACACTGCTCGCGCGCCTTTCCTTTCGAGGGACCTTGCTTGTTGAATATAATGGAGCGTGTGTAACATATGGATTTGAGTAAACAACCTCTGCATTGCTTAGATTTGAGTAAACAACCTCTGCATTGCTTTCTTGACTTTACTGTAGAAGGCGGGAGATGATAAATAGATCTAAGTATAATGGATGTGATAGTAGGCAGTTGGAAGTGTAAGTAAGAGAATATAAGACTACCTACGTAAGCACTCCGAGAGTAATAGGTGAGTAATAAGCGTAAGTCTTTGCAAATAGGGTACTTTTTTGGACTTTTCAGATCTCTCTGTTTGCTCTTTCATAGGCTTTCTCCCCGGTGAAAGATCAATCAATTGGCTCACTCGATCTGGAATGGAACCGGAGAATATGAAATGGGCTCTCGACCCAGGAATGGAACCGGAGAATATGAAATGGGCTCTCGACCCAGGCCTTGCTTTGTTTACCTTTCTTATCGTATCAAACAAGGTTTCCCAGCCTAGCCTATCTCTGTGTCTGGTACCGAAAGATGGAATCGGGCTGCTCAAAACCAGCCCAACCTCTTCATGGTCACATCCCCTTTTCTTACGCTTTTCGTCTTGTTTCATGTGCCTTACGGTATCCGGATTCTGTCCTCTCTGTTTCCTATGATTGAAGTTAAGATCTGCAATAGCATGAACTTCAGGGCTGCTTTCCTTGGTAATAAAATGCATAAGGAATCTATTTTTTTTCATAGAACTGAGGACTAGAGGCCTCCCCACCCAATTGAGAGTAGAAAGTCTTGGATTCTAAAACAAAACCAGTTGTTAGAGCTGGGTCTGATAGGCAATCAACATGATTGGTCCCGTCCCCCAGTTTCAGTAGTTGGATGTGAGTGCGTCGTATAAGCGAAAGCTAGCAGTAGATCGATCAAAGAAATCATACGGATTTCACAACCTACAGATTCATAATAAGCTTCATTGTTCCCACCATCCATATTATATCATCCAAGAAAGAATTATATCATCCAAGAAAGAATTATATCATCCAAGAAAGAATAAGAAATTAGAGAATAGAATATCAGAGTCATAATCAATCGTTCAGTGATCGCTACGCTTGATTGATTGGGGGGCTGGGGCTACTCACACGGCGAAAAACGAACCCATTTCCTTGCTGTTCCTCACGGTTGACCTACTCCAAACACGAAAGTAAAGACAACTAAATCTGTCTACATAGGCTCCCTTGTAAGGTGGAGCTTCGCGGGGATGTCAGCCAAGGCCTTAGACCTGAGTGCGCTCCTGCGGGTTAATCTCTCCGATTCTTTCAGTTCTGTCCCTCCTCGGAACTGATACTTAGCCTCTTCCTGGCTACAAAACGAAAAGTAGGGATGGGTGCCACAGCTTATACTGGCTAAACATCTCCTATCTTTCCATTTTAAGGAGTCTATCCCACTGCTGAAGTCTGCAAAATATCTGAAATATCGGATCGGACGTTCAGTCTTGCCCGGCCTTCACTGAGTGGATCTGGTGCGCAGACCAACGCTAGTCCTCTTTGCTTTATTGGAGCAGGAGCCGACGCTTCTTTGGCTAAAGCACATTTCCTGAACTTATTAATTGACCCTTGACCGATGAAAAAGAAAGAAAAATGCCTCAAAACACACGTATTAAAGGCTAGTAAGGGATCGATTCCCAGAGAATTATAAGTACTGGGGAGTAATTAATAGTTGGGTGATGTGAAAGCGAGAAAGGGATGGGATAGATGGTGAAAAAGGAGTCGACGCTACTTAATTTACACGCGATCTCTTGCTTCCAATTTAGCCAGGTCCATCGACCAGGGGCAAGAAATGGCAACCCCTTTCCTGCTTTAGGGCACAACAGGACCCACCCAGACGTGGCTTCCGCGACACCCCATTGCTACTATATGGGGGCAACTGCACATCCTTTATTTCTTTTGACATGACACAGAACAAATCCCCCAAAAAGCCAGCCTTTCTCTTGGACGGCTTGAGTAATGGCAAAAGGGCAACCACGGATTGGGCCCTGCAGTGGTATAACCAGAATATGGGTTGTCTGAACTCCTTAACGGGCTTTCTTGACTTGCTCTTTCTTCTCTTACGCTATTGATAGTTTCTATAGAAATACGAATAGAGGACCTTCCTTCGGGCACTTCTGTCTACGAACCGTATGCAATTGACTATTCTTTGAACCTTTCTTACAAAAGAGAAAAGGAAACTGCACACTGGCCAATTTCACACTTTGTGCCATTTGACCGAATGTGACAGCTAATCAAAAGAAACTAATTCGTTTCAGGAACAGTGGAAAGGCTCGGGTCTGGTCTTTTCAGCAAAAGAGACATCTAGAAAGCAGAGTCAAAGATACATGTGTGAAGCATATAACAACATATGCCAATCTGTCTCCGTCGAGAGCATTAGAATGGTATGCCCAGTGTGAAGTTCGAGAGCATTAGAATGGTATGCCCAGTGTGCAGCATATAACAACATATGCCAATCTGTCTCTGTCGAGAGCATTAGAATGGTATGCCCAGCAAACTAAGGGACATAACTAAGATTGGGCCCGGAAGTGGTAGAACGAATAAGGTAAACCAAACGTACTAATGTAGGCATTTCTGATTAAAGCCTTTCTTAGCGTTAGGGCGGATAGCATTACGGTATTTTATGGGTCCCTTGTACCAGAGGAAGCATGCGGGTGTCCTCTATTCTATAATGCATAGCGAATTCATGTGTGGTTTAGAATCCTTTACTTGCCTTATAAGTCTATCCAAAACTGGAAAGTCATCCATGGTGGATAGGATCAGGTCCACCTTGCCCTCACCTATGTGTAGCTCCACCGCATTAGCCAGACCTTGTACGGGCTTTTCCCTTGAGTGGACGAGCCTTATTCATTCACAGAGAAACCTGCTCTTTGCTTATTGGGCTTCAATCCGCTAGAACTTAATTACTTTGCCTCCCCCACTGAGAGAAAGTTGTGGGTAGGACAGGACCCCTGTTTACGATGGATAGTATAGAGTTGTCTTCTTCCCATGGATTCCCACTTCCACCCTTTAATCACCGACTTTGACTTCTCTTTTGCCATGGCATTGATCCGCTTTCAATATCCCCATTTCACTCCTAATCTGGCTCCTATATTTCCTTCCTTATAATCAAATAGGTAACGAGAATGAATAAGTAGCAATCCCATGTATAGATGATAGAAAACCCAGTTGCTAACTCTCGCCATCAGCCAATCGAGCCGCAAGAATGTCCAAATCGAAAAGTATCTTCTTCGAGTGATTGCAGAACACGATCCGCGATAAGAAGGCACATCCATCATAAAGGCCCAATGCTCCTTTGCAAGACTAGCAACTCTTATAGAAAGGAAAGGAGAAACTGTTCACAACTAACTGCTCTAGCATCTTTCCATCCATGCGACATCTCTTGCTTTCTGGGAGGGTAGCGCAGGCCAAATACGGAAGCCCTAAGAGCTGCGATAGCCACTCGAAGCTAGAAAGAAAAGCTGCCAAGGGAAAGAGGGCGTGCCAGATATTAATTACAGTCTGTTCAACCATTAACTCAGTACTTGAACCTCCCCTCTAACTCGATCGGAAGGAGGGGGAAGATCAGACTCGACGTATATAATTTCGATCGGATAGCTATCTCACAGCCATTATCGCTTCTTCTGTGTCGGCCGCTCCTCTTCGTTTTCTTGGTTCGCTCTCTCGGGTCAGTAGGGGCGGTGTAAGGAAAAACAAACCCCTATAGGCGAAAGGGATGGACGGATGAAAAGGCTGGTGCGTACGTTCACATAGCTTTTTTTACCACGCACGACCCGATGGGTTCAAGATATAGATCGGAAAGGATGCGCGTAGTATAATTGCTTTCATGCTTTTCTTTTGATTCCTTTTTGTCTTTTCTTGTCGTGAAGAAACTATTTCATGGACGTTAAATAGAGATTGATAGCAAAGAGAGTTGGAACGTGGTCTCGTAGGTTTTCTCTTATCCGCCTTATTCGAGGCATGCCAAGAAGGTATCGAGCCACTCGCTTAGAGTTCGGGTGCTAGGATCTACCACCTTCCTTCAGGCTAGTTCCGCTATAGAGAAGAAAGCGACCAAAAGCATCGTAATAGACGCAAGAGCAAACTGCACCCACCTGGTAATACAAGTACTTAAGGCTCTGAAGCTTGGCCCGCCTTCTGCTTCGTTGGTTGTTAAGAGAGAGCCCCTCCCTGTAAAGCATTGGGGGGTTTGGTTTCATAGGGGCGAGTATGGGACACCGATAAAGAGGCCCCGCTCTGCTCTCTTGGGCTTCCTTCGCAAACCGATACAGGGAGCAAAGGCTATAGGTGGATGTTAGCCTCGCTTCTGCACTCAGTGACTTATATATCTATTTCTTATTCTATTTATTATTGAAGAAGCTTGTTCGATAGGAGCAAGCGGAATACGCGAGTTTCGTAGACTACCCGAGTTCTAAGAAAGGAATAGCCTTTTTCTTCTTTCGCCTGGAGCCGGGTCCGGGTCGGGTATTAACAAAAGGGATCGATCCCAATAGCCTGAGTTCTTTACCTTTCTCCTTCTATTACTTATTCTCAAGAAAATAGCACCACAGTTCAATTCTCAAGAAAATAGCACCACAGTGAAAGCAGAAGACGAAGAATACTCTAGGCTGGAACTTGGTATCTTTCTAGGCTGGAACTTGGTATCTTTCTTAAATGAAATAAATGACCTTGCGGGTAATGGACTACTATAGCAATTGAGCTTATTCCATTCCTTCTAACCCGATAACATAGGATATGCCGCCAGTGGCAAGAGCTTTTATTATGAAACATCCACCTTTTCTTTTCTGGGGAACTCCGAAAGAATGGAATCCGGGGGTGCCCTAACCTTTGGGCTTAGTTCATACTTATTGCTTCATTTAAAAAGAGAGAAGACCCACTCTATTTCCTTGCTCGATGCGAGGAGAGAAAAAAGCATTGGTAAGAGTCAATCATAATTTCCATGAATTTCAAGGGAGCTGCAAGAGAGGAGAGAGTTGGGACAAAGAATCGGAATCGAAAATGATAAGTCCAGTACTTAAGTTCCTAAATTCACATTTTTTTCCGGTTGGATTGATGGACAGAAGGAAGTGAGATAGCTTTTCGGATGAGCATTTTAGGTATCCATTATTGTAGCATTGATGCCGAGAAGGAACTCTGCTCTTTTATAGAAATAGAAGTTACAGAATAATCCGTTTTGAAAGGTCACTTGATCCAGATGCAGAGTCTCGTTTGCACAGAGAACCCTTTTGATTCCTTTTCATTTCCATTCAATAAATAAGAGGAGGTGGTCTAAATAGGAGGAGGTGGTCTTTCAATATAAGAGGAGGTGGTCTTTCAATTTCAATAAATAAGAGGAGGTGGTCAAGACCTTAGGCAGCTCGACGCATCTAGTTTCGGTCTTGCTAACAGGCGAAAAAGGATGTTTGCCCTCCCATTGGAAGTAGGGAAGGGGACCCCACTGAGAATCTACCAGAGAATCCACCCGGCCAAAAATGCCAGTATCCTTCATATATATCTATTTGGATCTTATTCCAGTGGCAGGGGTGTGCTGTGCCCCATTCTAGAACTTCTATTATGGGTATGCCTGATATGAGAACTTCAAGCTAGGTATGCTATCAATGAGTCAAGCTTAAAGCAGTTTTGCTACTCCATATTTCTATACTGCAACTTCAATTATGCAAAATGGTCAAATATAACTCATTTCCACTCAAGTACTCCGTGTACTCAATTCCACTCAGCTTTTGGAAAATAGAGATCATTTCCACTCAACAAGAGCTCTGTAAGCGGAAGTCAAAGACCAAATTGATTCAATTCAATATTGTCCGATTCAGACTCAATTCAATGATTTCGAACAAATGCGAAAGAACAAGTAAGCAAGGCGGGCAAGTGAAGTGAGTTCGCCCATGATGGAGTTAAGTCAGCAGTTCTAACAAGCAAGGAAACAAGCCCTAGTGCATTATCAGTTTCGTTATTAAAGTGAAGTTTCGATTCCATTCTTAAAGCAGCGGTCAAAGGCCTCAATTGACTTTAGAGCCAAGAGAGAGAGAGAGCAAAGTAAAGCAAAGTTGACTCTGTTAGCGCAACTGAGCAATAATCATAAGTGTAGAGAACAAAACTGAGCAAGGGAGAATCAAAAGCATGGCTTGGGGTAAAGAACAGAACTGGAAACCGTACAAGAACCGTGTTAGCTAAAGATCCTGCTGATAAGACAGATTCAAGTCTCATGTCACTTTCTTAACCTCGATTCTGGCCTTATTCATCTTACCGGCTTGGCACAGGCTTCCCTTTCTTTGGAATCTTACTGTGTTGTGGGGCTTGTTCTTTTTCTTCAAAACATACTTATTGCTCTCGCTAACTATTGAATGTCGGCACCCATACTATCAATCCAAATATGACTTTTCAGTTGAAGTTGCAGGAGAAGAAAAAGGATTAGATGCGGGAGTGGGAATTCGAGAAGAGGAATAAGGGCTAGGGTATATGGAAGCTAGTAATATAAAAGAGAGGTCGGTCGGCAATGAAATCTTAGACTTCATAGAAAGAAACCAGTGTGTTAGCAAGGTTTAGTTTGCACGTGAGCTTCAAGTAGTGAGTCAGCAGCAAATAGGGAGTCTCCAAGAGAAGGAGAGTCAGCAGGCTCATCGAGCTCCCTTGAAAAGCCTTCTATACGAGGAGCTCCCTTTAAGCGAGTAAGTAAGCAAGAGCTAACTAAAGATAGGTCAAGGATAAAGTAATAAGATCAGCTGGCAAAGAAGGCTCACCTCTGGCCTTATAGAAAAAGCTATACGTGGCTATTTTGGATGAATTGGAGAGTGAACCAGCCCCATATCTGGAAATGTCTCTTTTGATAAGTGGGGAAAATTCCCTTTGATTAGAAGTTGGTGGGATAGCCGCTGCTATTGCGAATCTAATTCCTTATGCTTTCTCTAGAGATTGAGTTTCCGTTGGAGTGATAAGATATTCCCATGCATTTCCTCAGCTCAGCCAGTGATAAGATATTCCCATGCATTTCCCCAGCTCAGCCAAGTAACTACAAAAAACTACTAAATAAGCAAGATGCAGAAGGAACTACTAGAAAGCGGTAACCAACCCTTACCCTAGTTCTCCTTCTTGCCCAACCCCAGTCTAGTGCTTAAGAGTATGTTTTTATATGCAATAAGCTAGGTCATTCAATATGCTATAAGATAGGTAATTCAATAGTCGTATAGTGGAAAGTTGTGAATCAGGTGTTGCTGTCAAAGAATTAGCTGCATCAAGTAAGGGTAAAGATACAGGCCCTTAAGTTAATTGGGCTTGTGTTACGCCATGAAAGTGTAGATGGAAGTTATTACTGAAACTCTAAGGTATACGATCTAGTGATTAGATAAGTCAATTCTCATTCCATTCTTCTACTATTCTTATATTAGTAAACTCCATTCTTAAAGGAGCACATGGTAGGCTCACAATTCCTACTTTCTTTCAAGAGAGCACTAACAAGCAACTCATACTGATTGCTCCGGTAGGAATCAAACGAAAGTTCAATCTTGTCCCTCGCCTAGGTAAGATGGAGCAAGTTAACAAACCCGCCAAGCAAACTACTAGTAGAATTAGTGGAATCCCGAGTTTCCGAACACTTGTCTCCCCGCCAAAACACTATTGCTTTTGGTCCAATTGAAGACGAGTCAACAGGGATGCCACCAAAGCAGTTTAGTCCTTCTGCTGGCTTCCTACTATTTGCTACCCGATCTCCCCATGAAGCTTAGCAACCCTATTTCTTCTTACCTTTGCCTTTCATATCTTGACCACACGGTAAGGCGCTGCACCGAACTCGCTCGAAGGATCTATGAAAAGAACGTCCCACTACTCATTCCTACCCCCAAAAAGAACGTCCCACTACTCATTCCTACCCCCAAAAGAAAGTAAAGATAAGGCGCGGTAGTTCCGACGTCTAACTTGGAAAGTGCATTGGCTTTACTGCGAATCCTTTGGTGAAATAGGCCCACTATGCCCTGCCCTGAGTTTCATACCAATTTCCAGGAGCGAATTGAAAACACCCTTTCTTCTGCCCTCGCCACTTCTTTCGCTGACCCTATCCACCTGCTTTGACTCTTTTTCTTGTTATGCAATTATTAACTCCACGCAACTTTATCGATGCCAACGCAAGCAACTTATCCTTTTGGAGCTGACGTAACAAACTACGCGAGCCTCCTAACGAAGCTAAACTCGAACGAAACGAAAGAAGGGATTTTCTAGGGTTAGCTTCTCCCAATTATGTCTGGTAATCTCTGAGTGCAGGGCGTCTTTCAGTTCTTCAAGTCAAGCCAAGACTCCACTTTTTGCTTCGTCTATTGAGCGTATGAATTTCCTGGAATGTAGATAAAAGATGGAATGACGAGATAGGAATCGTTATTGTAGTATCATTGAAAGAAGGGGCACCCATGGTAACCTCTCGACTTACAAACCATTTCCTGAGTACGGGTGCAGCCGTGCAACGAAGCACGACCATGGAAGTAATGCAAAATCCAAAGTAAAGTGACCATCTGCTCGATCCGTTCTAGTTTCGCTTCGCTAGAGAAGGTGAGACGCTCATGTTCGCAACGCATACCGAAAGGATACCAATGAAGCCGACCATTAATTACGAGTTCGAACTCAATCTATTAAGAATTCTTGAATCAATCCAAACTCGATTCAATTGAATAGCCAGTCTACCTAGGTCATCGAGGATATCCGATAGGGACACAATGCAGGCTGGAGATCATCTGGTCAGGAGAATATCAAGGCTTGAGATCGAGCTTCACCAAGTCGCCACGTAGGGAGAGGGAGGGTGCTTCCGGTCCGGTCTTTGAAAGGGGCGTAAGCGGAGCGGAGTCAACATGCAGAGAATCGTCCGTATCATAAGATTAGGCTTCGGCGGTTCCCTGAGCATCGACAAAAAAGAGGATCCTAATCTGTCTTGCTTGCTCCATCTAGGACTGCTCCCATCCAGCAGTCGAGCAGCATTCCTAATAAGGGAATAGGAAGTATGAAGCTTTCTCAGGCACCTTCCATAGCTTCTTCCAGGGCCTTTCTTTTAGTCTCAGATTCCAATAAACCCCCTGAGTGTATAGGCTGACAGAGTTTATAATCGAGCATCCTTCTATCCAGGGCGGAGATCATATCGGTCATTATCTCTAGCATTGGGATTGAGCCATAAGAATCCTACTTTTCTCTCCGGAAGAATACCCTCTAAGATGACGTCAGTGCCAAGCCGTCCAATAGTCTTCAAGTGCTTTCCTTATCTCATATTCCTGAATCTCAGCCATTTTTTGCCCAATATCTGTCCTGTCCCAAAGCAAAAGATTACCGAATTACTGAGCCTGAAAGAAACTCCCTTCCACTCATGATAGACGGCCATGTGTGAGCCAGAACTTATAATACCCGTAACTTAAGTACCTGGCTCATCCATTATTAGTATTTCCATAATTAGCATACCATGCGCACTCACCCTAGCCTTACCTTATCTCATCTATATAATCATCCTGAAAAAACAGCATTCCCCGAGATCAAGAATATGAAAGATGCAAAGTGGGTGCACCATCACAAGTAATCAGTCTATGATGGAACTCTGGTCGATAAGTTTTACACGTCGAATGAGAAGCGGATATAAGAGTATTGGCAATAGGGATGAACCTGATTGGCAAAGAAGTGTAGCCCAGTGAATCCGAAGAGCGTCGATAATTTGCTTCAAAAGGAAAAGGCGGGGAGCGAACGAAACAAGTACTACCAAGAAAGGAGAGCAGAGAGATCCGAAGTGCTCATTAAGTATCTGGCGTGCTCTTTGGGGAAAAGAAATAGAAAATTGCAGGTGAAGGAGATGGCACAAGTGAATCAGCAGTGGGGACTTAATTAAGGCTACTCGCTTTCGAAGAGATTACACTGGGAATAGCATGGAGTTTGCGTCTTGCACCTATTGGTAGTGAATAATCAAAGTTGAGTTTCGAATCTTGACGTAAACTAGCAAAAACAAGGCTCTCGCTACTGTCCACAACTAGCAAAAACAAGGCTCTCGCTACTGTCCACTATTCTTATACCCCTTACTTCGATGCCTATTGTTTTTGTATGCCTTTACTGTCGACCATTATGACTATCCTGGTTTTCATCCCATTTATTTGAAGGGTTGCTCCTGTTATGAGCAAGTCCAATGCAATGCCCTAGTAGTAGAGCTATACTAATGAAAAGAATATGGTTGACTTATAGCCAGTGATGTTTTCAAGGGGTTACTCTAGTTCCAGTGCAATTCCCCGAGAAACCTAATAAGAATCAAAGAAAGGCTAACATACATGGCCTCCGCATCCATCATCCCTATACTTCCTCAATGCTTTTATTACTTAGTTCCATTCTTTATCTGTTGCCAGCAGGGTTCAATGACTAGTAGATGTATCTAGAGTATGTATTAGTATCGGAATGTATCTAGAGTATGTATTAGTATTGGAGTTTAGGTAAGTAAACTAATGACTATAGAGTTAATAAAGTGTTGAGTCACTCTTTGCCAGTAACCACTCCTGTTGCTTGTCTACTTTCTATGCTTTTGTGGTAGTGTCTCGGCTTGTTTCATCGTAGAAAGAATAAGTGCCCAGATGAGGCAGAAGATAGATCGTCAGATGGAGATTCCATTTCAAGAGGATAGCTAGTAAAGGCAGACTCAACTCGTGAAAAATAGTACAAAATCGAAAACATGCCCCAATGGTTATAGCTTGAAAGTATTGATTTGATTTGTCTAATCCTTCCTGCCTATAGGTCTGACTATCCTATCTGTTATTCTTGTAGCCCGCTCATAAACCTATACTATCTGTTATTCTTGTAGCCAGCTCATCAACTCCTAACCAAGACCTTACTTAACTAGCAACTTGGGAACCAACTACTAATTGGAAGGATCGGACTACTGAAAGAGTGTAGCGGCGCAGTGTGTTAGGCAGTCAAAAGCAAGACTTAGGGAATAGATAGTAAAGCTAATGGAAGTCAAGTCAGACTCCCAGTACTTATAATTTCAGCCGGTTCCATTCTTTCTTTTTGGACTCAATCTCACAGTGCGCAGTTCAATTCACTTTGGAAAGTGCAAGTCTTGGGAAAGCACCAGTAGCATTCCCAGTCCAGAGTTCCATTCCTGTGTTAGTATAGTAGTAGCTATAGTCCTATAAGCAGTAGATGCCGAATGAAATCAAAGAGGGGAATACCAGACCAAGGCATAGGTGTTGAAGGGACAACTAATAGATTCAAGTAAGGAAAGTCAGCCTACTAATCGAACTAAAGAATACAATTAAGTAGCTAAAGCCTAGAAGCAAGATAGGACAGGCTCCGGATCAGTGGATAAAGAATAAGAAGCATGAAGTTTTTAGTTAGGGTCTCGGCAGCACAGCACTTGTATTAGTTTCAGAGACAGCAAAGACAGTTTACGTGTCAGTAGGGAAAGTCCTTTTATGCCTACCTTTATTCCTTATGGGGTGTTTCAGCCTTGTTAGTTGCAATTAAATTACCGGTTTCGAGTTACCATATTCAAAGTAGTAGTTGGAATTGAATATTCCTTTTGTTATTCTAATAGTAGCCATGCTCTTATGCCCGCATTCCATTCTTAGATGTACCAATAGAATTATCAGAATGCGCCCCAGCCCCAGGTGCACTTTTGGATTATGACGTTGGTTCTGAGAAGCACGAGTGCATTTCTTATTGGTAGTAGTTATTGTCTGCTTGTCACCAGTTCCATTATGAAAAGAAGTTAGTCCCACCATCATTAAGAGTAGCAGTTCCGACTGAACTAATAGCAAACAGGCTAGAACTGCAGCCATAGAAAGCTGCCCTTGCTCAGTGCACCAAAACACAAGACTTATGAAATAGCGTATCGGCCTATCACTACTCACTAGAAAACGGATATTACTGACCTCAAAGGTTCAACAACTAAGGGTTTCAAGCAAAGGGGCAAAGAACAGGTATTAGAATGGTGGCTAGGGAAGTTCGACTTGAAACAAAGCTCATAAGCTAGTAAGGACATTCCTGTTAGTGGTAGCTATAGCCTTGTTGGTCATTGTTGAATCCCAAGTTTGTAAGGTAAGTATTGTTTACTACTATGGGAGTAGTACTATTATGGAATAAATGCACTCGTCTATTCTTCACTATTATGGAATAAATGCGCACTCGTCTATTCTGCTTAGCAGCGATTTCATCCTTTGAAACAGCAAGGAAAGTCTCAGTTTTAGGTGAAAGCCCTATATTCCTTTGTTTTAGTTCGATAAGCCCGAGCCCAATTCTTAGATAGGAGTTAAGCTCTATTAGCAGCAGTTCCAATCTTATACTCAATAACCATATCCTATTCCACATGTATTGTATTGATTCTTTTCACTCGAAAAGTGCAATCTGACAGTGAGTTATTTCATTCTCTGACTTAATAGCCCGATTTCCTATGTTGATAGGTAAGCCTCGCGAATTATAATAAGGGCTAGCTCAACTCTAATAGTGTAGAGCGGCAGGGCAGCCTCGAGATCAGTAGCTAGAGGACCCGATGCATTGTTTAAAGAGTCGCTGTTTCGGGTGAAAAGCAAGGGTACTAAATACTTGGGGCTTGTTAGTGAAATCAAGAAAGTTTGTGAGGGCAGGCCTGTTATCGTTGGGTTCAATCTGATAGTGAGTCGTGAAATCTCCAGTGCATTTTTGAGTTCTATTCTTATCAGTAGGGATATTAGATTTGAATAAAGTAAAGTCAGCCTGTTTATCATATCAGCACAGCTCTCCACTTATATTATATGTATTATTATACTAGCCTCTTTCTAAGCCTATTCATTATATCTGGCATCAACACAAAGGAAGTTATGTTTACCTAGAGTCTTGTTCTTGTTAGCACCAGTTCAATCCTTGGAGGTACTTTGGATTCTTTCTAGCGGCAGTTCGAGCCTCGGAAGCATTTGTTAAAGCATTGGGAGTAGCTGCTATAGGTTTCAAGCAAGGGAGGCCAGTTCCACTCTTCTTGTTAGTAGTACTACTTCTATAGTAGTATTCGTATTATTGTTGGCAGTGGTATCGTTCTGTGCTCTAGCGGGTGAGATCTCTGTTAGCGGGTATAGTCTTGTTGATCTCCCCTGGGTTCTAACGTTTTTAGTGTCGGGGGGCATCCTTGGCTGTAGTAAAGTAAGCCTTAGCTCTGGTCGGTTAAGAAAGAAAGGTAGTTAGCCCTTGGTGGCTTGGCTACCAATATGGATAAGTAAGATCTACTACTAGGTGGGTAAGGCTCGTAAGCTATGAAGTAAGGCAATCATTTATTATACAGAATTCTAACCGAGTCCTGGTAAGCTATGAAGTAAGGCAATCATGTATTATACAGAATTCTAACCGAGTCCCCTGTATTCTAATATGAAGTAAGGTAAGCCTAACAATAGAGATAAAGAATACAAGTATGGAGTTTAAGAATAAGATAAAGGAGAGGCAGACCAATAGTACTGATAGTCATAATAGGATAGTGTGGCAGTTCAGCCTGAAAGCTTTGGATAGTTTAATCAAAACCAAGGAAAGGTAAGAGAAGATCTGAATAAGTTCTATAAATCTATTACCCTTAACATAAAGTAAGGAAAACACCCTTCTTTCGAGTCCAATGCGGGCTGTATGTAAATAACATACCTGTATATCGAAATACAGATATTATTCCGCTCGAATGTAACTTGAAGACCTCCAATCTTAACCTCTTTTTCAAGCTTCTTCCTAAGCTTGTTGTACTGGTACAGGTAAGGCAAGTCGGGAAATATATCAAGAAAAGGTTTTAGGAACTGCGCACTGGTTGTTTACAATTGAACCGCTCACTCAATACTATCGGGTCGAGGCGCATAAGGGAGCTTCTTTGCCTATAAGACGAAAACTTGACTTGCTCTTAAAGCTATGCTATGGGTTGGTTACTTAACATCTTTTATTAATCCCTTGTTTCATCAGAAGGTATTGTTGGGGCACTGTGCAAGAATGCAAGTAAGGAGTTTCAGAGTTCAAGTTAGGAATATTTTCTTTTGTATGACATTGAAGCTTGAGTGACTTGGATGGTCCTATAACCTGGCATCTAAATCTGACTCCTTTACTAGTAAGAATAGAAATAGTATCCAAGAACTAAGGACCCTGGAGAATGGAACTGAGTTGGGTGTCCCTAATGCCTTTTCTTTTAATACGGAATTTGACTGGTACTGATAATACCCGAACCTGGAAACAGGCCTTGAGCTACTGCTTATAGCACTCTATCCACTACTAACTGGAATGCCAACTACACTACTTATGGGTATGGAACTCTTCTTCATAGATGTGACTACTCTTAATAGGATTTCACTACAGCCATCAGAGTACACCTAATACAGAGAATCCTTTGACTTACATCTAACAAGGAAGAAAACAAGTAAGCTGCAGGCCTAAACCCAGCAGTACGATCCGGTACCCACTCTTTGACTTATTGCCTTGATTTACTTGGAGAGAAGCCTTCCTTTATGGAGATAATGTCTTTCTTAAGTCGGGTGCTTGTGTTGGCGATTAGTCCTTTCTTTGTCGGTGAGCGGGTTAGTTGACTTCTTGTGTCATTGTATACGAGAGATAGAAATGAGAAATCCCATGTTGCAGAAAAAGCAAGTAAAGTTGTATATCAAAAGAGGAAAGAAGGAATTGATTAAGATCTGAAGCGCATAGTGGAGTGGGCTAAGCGTCAAACAAAGGATAGATAAGGGGCTTTCTTTGTTATACGACAAAACCAGAGTAGAAGGATACTCGTATGAAGTGGATAAGTCCTTTGTTTTGATTAGTGTATAAGCCATTTTTGGATTCTGCTGCTGGTTCGACCTCAACTTTACCTTAAGACCCGAACTCTCTTTCAGGTGATGAACCGATTGCACCCTAAACTCAACTTGAAGAGTCAAACTGGAAGGAATCCTTCTATTTAGAAGAGTCAACAACTGGAGAGAGGACACTCCTTCGCTACCCGGAGAAAAAGATTCAATTCATAATGAAGCATTAAGTTAAGTATATAGTCCCAACACAAGCCTAAGTGCGTCAGTGAGCGGGGGTGCTAAAGGAGTTTTCCCAAGGTTGAAAGTCCTCTCGTAAGGTTTGTTTTGAAACCTCTTGTTAATGCACTCGAAGTAAAGTTCCAGTCCTGTCCTCTGAATAAAACCCAAACTTGGATAGTACTAAGGCAAGCAACTGGGCATCAGACTAACGGAAAATGAGAATATGACTATCAGATCTGAACCCGGCATAACCCACTTAACAACGTCGTCGACTACCATCCCAGGTATCTTCCCTTGAGGAAAGGCTGTATCAGTCCTATTAAGAAGTGAACGGTATATAGGAGGGCCTAGTTCGTGTTTCATCCTTCAAAGAAGAGTCAGAAGGTGAGTTTACAACCCATAGTGTAGTAAGTAAGGTTGAAAGTTGTCTAATTCATCGTATCTAGTAGCTCTGTGTCGGGTCGGTAAAGTAAAGTATCAAAAGTAAGTCAACAGTGCCAAAGGAAGCAGTTCGAGTATTAAGGTGTAGTTGAAGTTTCAAGATAAGGATGACTGGACTTATAAGTACTGGGGTTCAAAAGCGGTAAGCTGCTTGAGAATTGAGAGTTGTTGTTTCCGAGGGAAGCAGCAATCAATTAGAAATCGAAAAGTAACGTTTCAGTTGAAAGATCTGACAACAGTATCATAAGCAGCGGAATTGCCAGTTCCTGTTTCATAGTTAAGATCATATACTTCTGTTCGCGCACCTCTACATATTGCTGACTCCTGACTTGAATGTTATACCAGCTGCGGACTCTCAAGTACAGAATAGAAAAGGACAACAACTTTCTACTTTACCACTCCCACAGATCCCGATCCTTATTCTTCCCTTGGTTTAAGACTTGCTCTCTTGATTGAAGCTGCCTAACACACCCCAAGAAGTTAGACTGAAACGCGTCACTAATACTTAGTTTTATAATTCACTCATATGCTCCAGGGTGGCCTAGCACTACTTTCACTTCTAACTTAGTATGGAACTCATCAGTATTATTACAAAACTCCTAACTCCGGAAGTAGTCCTCATGAGACTAAATACGTACCTAGAGAACGAAACCGACAAGGGGCCCCAGGGAACCAATCTAAAGTAAGTATACCGGTCAGAGAGCTATAAGACTAAGTTACTTGTTTGATTCCTTACCTCTTGTTTCTATTGTTTGATTCCTTACCTCTTGTTTCTTGGCCCAACACAACTTACTTAGATTATGTATTCTTCTATAAACCTAGGCTCTTGCATTCCACGCCAGTTTCCAACTTATACCCCTATGCTAATCAGAATAGAGAACCTGTGTGAGCTATACCAATACATGACATTTTATTCTCATTCATTTGTAGAAGAATACCTGTCTCATCTGACTAAACAGAACTTAGCTCATTAGCGTAGGACCTAAACATATCAAAGTGAGCCTGGCACTCCGAACTCGTATACTGAAATTGCTGATCTAACATCTGGCTTCAGCCGCAGTTGTTTTAGTCCTGTTACTTGTCGAGTGAATTCTGTCCTGTGGGTGCCCTTCTTTTTGTTATCATATCAAAATCGGGACAGGTATCCTTGCCTTCTAGTTAATTCCTTATTCATTAAAAGTTTCAGTCTTATGCTTATTCCTTTGATTCCATATTTGGTCTGATACTTGTACTACTGGCTCTAAGTCTTTTACTTACTCATTGCATTCTTACAGGTCTAATAGAGAGGTAGTCCGCTCCTACTCGCTAGAAAACTGCCCTCATGCTTAGATGGCGAGTGACCCTTTCTTGAATGCGTAGATGCCGAGCTATAGCTCTAAGACTTACTTATGGTGTAACGCATGGGACTAAAGCTGCTACTACTAAAGAACTCCACCAGTGCTATTATACTTCAATCATAAAGCAGGAATCTAACTATGACATTAATAAAAGAACTGCGGCTAACAAGGCTTATCCTTCTCACTGGTACTTCCACTCAAAACTAGTAATTTGTCTCTCTTTTCGTTAGAAGTAAGAAGAGTCTGGCTGGATGAAACTCAAGGGTAGTAGACTAAAGCTAAGTACTATGATAATATGGGCCCTTATACTAATTGCTAGTGCATCTACTCTACTAGTGATAATCTAACTAATGCCATTGGAATGCAACTACAAACTACAGGACTAAATCAAACAAGAAAGAACAGGCCTCTGGGTCTCGGAGAACCAAACTCAGTATTTGGAGAATATGATGTGTGGTAGATGCATCGCATCCCTAGTGAATTCAACTCAACAGTAAGAGACTTCAACAAGTATTAGTCCGAATTGAACTATAGTGACTCAAAGGATGAAAACACAGCTAAAGAACGGAACTCTCCAAGCAATGGTACAATTCACTCTCCAAGCAATGGGACAAGTTTCTATTATAGGAATCAACACTCGAACAGGAGACTTAGCGTGGGCCCGGGGAATCCCCTAGTATAAGAGCAAGGGAGTTAATAAGTCATTCTACTAGAACAGAGGAATTAGCCCCTCTTCCGGTAACTAAGAAATCAATACATCAGTAATAATGAGGAGTATGCGTAGGCATAAAGAAGTGAACTATCAGCTAGGAATAATAAGTAATGGAAGAGGCAAGTAACGACTCAAAATGAAGCTCGCTACTATTAGAACCGAACAGGGGAGAATGGAATCAAAGTAGAACCGAACAGGGGGGAATGGAATCAAAGTAGAACCGAACAGGGGAATGGATTCAAAGGGACCTTACTTACAACTCAAAACCGGGAACTCAACTAAGCACTAAGGGATTTGCACTGGAAATAGGTAACCGAACTACTGAGAAAAGAATGACTATCCAAATAATAAGGAATAAGGCCTTAGCTTGGAACTCAGAAGCTCACTCATTTGGTTGAGTCTACCGTTCCTTGCTTTTAGTCTTGTATTTCACCTTTGCTTCTTTAGTTGTAACTTCAAACTGACCTGCCCCTATGGAAGCCTTAATTCTTCGGTGGGGGACCCCTTAAGCCTTAATTCTACTCTGATTTCTTTAACCACTAAATATAGGTCTGCTACTCAACCTCACTGCCCTGTCTTAAATTGTGCCATCGCTGCTGACGCTGCCCTTTCTTTTTGCACTTACGATACAGATCCGTACTTAATATGATTCTTACTGCCCTGCCTTTCATGCTAGAATCACTGCTAACAAGATTGACTCCTTACCTTTCACTCTAACATGCCTTTTCTCGCTCTTAGTGCTCTACCTGGTATTCTTACTTGTTTATTGATTTCTTAATTTCTCACTATTCTATTCTGCTTACTGATATTAATGTATTGAGTATCAGCTTCGAACTTACTGCTAACAATAAAGTCACTGTGGATATAGAAATTTACTGGTAATAAAAAGAATCAATACGTGTTAAGGAAACCAAGCTTAATAGTTCGCTACACTCTTTCTGTTATGTGGCAGTGCTTTTCTGAACATAGTAAATCCAACTTTCTCTATAGGGAATGAAGGCATAATAACTCATAATTAGCCTACGGATCTCATGTGATCGGTACTAGTACTTTCCAGAATCGAACAACGACTTATACACTACTTAAATGACATATTCTATAAGCTTCTAAACCATAGCATAGAAAGAAGTGTTTATTCTACTTTATGTGAGAAAAGGCGCTGTGATAAGGTCTGTCAAAAGAGTAACATAAGGTCTGTCAAACGAGTCAAATAAAGTGCCTCGCCTACTTTCTTTGTATTAACGGATTTCCCTTGCAGCAACTATAAGGGCAGCAGAAGGACGCTATGCAGCTTGCTTTTGCTTGGTTGAAAATAGTGCAGTCCCGAAAAAGAATCAATTCCAATAAGAGTAGAACTACATTATTAATGACTCAACCTACCACTACCCTACTCTGACTATTGCGCCTACCTATTGAAAGTGAGAATTGGAAGTCAGGGATTAGACCCATGGAGATGAATAGAAGCCTTCTGGTCTTAATTCCGTAGCTTTCTAAGGGGGATAAACCTTCCCATTAGCTTTTGCTTGTGTAATGTCGTTCTCAAAGCAATATCCAAAGTTCCTATCTCTTTCTCAATGAGCTCATTGCTCAAAGCAGCTTTATTGCCTTTCTAATAAAAAGGCCAGAACTTATAATAACCGGCTCGTCCAATAACCAAAAAAGAATATACTATGAGATAAATGAAAGGGACGAAAGAGAGTAAGAGAGTAAGGACCCTTTTCTTAATTCACTAAGGTTACATATGGATGGGTCTTATCAGTACTTTGATTGCTTGCTTTAATTAGGAAGATATTTCATACCTTTCATGGCAGTCATGTGGAATGGGGAAGCTAGCCTTCTTTATGGCTTTTTCGGCTTAGACTGATTTCGTGTGGCTGTGAAGAAGAAAGAAAGGTCACTTAGTTTAGGGCCTCCCTTCAAAAAGGCATCTACCCCAAAGAAGTTGTTACAGAATATGCATCTGCCCTCATGATTCTAGTGTAAGGGTTAGGTTCATTTATTTGGAGCCGGGCGAGTGCCCCGTGTTCATTTACCTGTGGATAATAAGTCTAGTACGAGTGCTCTGCTCCTACATCGCGATCAATTCCCTCTCCAAACGAACCAGTGCAAGGTCCATCGAGTATATGTGAAAGTCTCCGTCTTCGTTTCAACAGGCTAGGCTATAGCTTCAAGAGGGATTGATGCCCCTATAAAATATACGTTGATCTATGGGATAGTCAGTAATAATGGAAAGCCTTTACAGTAACTCACTGTGCTTTACTTTCTAGAAAGTCATTCCACCCATCTTTTTCAAGCGAAAAGGAGAGAGAGCAATCTATGCAGTGAGTGAGCCAACTCGTTTTTCAGCTCATGGAAGTGGCATCTAAGCTTCCCTTGCTTTTGAACTAGTTTATAGCTTACTTGCTTTTGAACTAGCTTATAGCTTACTTGCTTGATTTCTCTAGAACTACTGAGCCAGTACTTATAATTCTGGGCTTTACTGCTTGACTCTTATACCTCTTACTGTATTCTTGAGTTTGATTGTTTTACTTACTTTTGGTATTAATTCTTACTCTCAATCTAGTTTACAAGACTTTCACTGCTGATCTGGTCTTCCACCAAAGGCGAGCAACTACTCCTATGAGAATGAAACACCACCCTGATAAGACTGAAATCTCACTCTCTCCTCTATGTTATGAGCCTGTCCCTTACTTCACTTTAAGTTTCTAGCTGCTGATCCTAACCTTGCTTACCGATACCTTCAAGCTGTCTTTGCTGCCTTACATGCTTTAGCTCATGTTTCAACCCTATTATGCTAACTTATTGGAATTATTCTTGCTCGACATTAATTATTTCACCTATTAGCCCACCTTTACTTGCTTTTTGGAATGAACTACTCCACTCTGTTAGACTAAAAGAATCAACCGGGAATTACACAACCTATAAAAGACTTCCGATACTCACTTATTACTCTGAGCTTGAGCCTGTCACTACTGAGAATCTAATAACTTTTCACTAGAAACTTGGAATGTGCAACACACCCTAACTACTTAAACAAATAAATAAGACTTGTTACTATTACTAATAGGAATGGAACGAACTACCGGCAAACAGGCTTGCACTCGAAACTAACTGGGCTTTCCTACTACGAGAGTATATAAAACTAATAGCTATCAGATTCCACTAATGCCGTATAAGATATCACTAGAATTATCATAATGGTGACTTATAATTTGTACTTTCATAGTATGGATAACTATCTCAGTGCCTAAGACAACCATCACTACTAGAAGAACTAGAAACCAGTAACGAAGCCTTCCCTTATTGACCTAGAGTCTTGTTTTAGTAGTACTTGTTTCAATCTTACTTTCTTTTTGGATTCCTTAAGAAAGGAGTTTCGGAGTGAACTACTACCATAGCCAATAAACTCAACCAGAACATAGGCATGAAAAGAACAAGTAAAGTGTTGAGTTAGCAAAGTAAAGCTCAGTTACTCATAAGTAAGGCCCGGACACCGGTTATTATAAGTTCTGGATTGTAAGTTTGATAGTTTCGGAATGGTATAGGGAGATTAGGTCCTCCCACTCCGACTTTAGAGCTTGATTCCATCGAGGGAGGTTTAGTGCCCAGTGGTGTATAGTTTCATCTCTTTTGACCTTTGCTATAGTTTCATCATTCTTATTTATTCTCCACCAATTCTGAGTTTCATTATGACTTATGCAATCCTGTCTTGTTGCATCCGAGTCCTTAGTTCCAATCTAGATTATATAGGAGAAAGTCTTAGCAGCAGCAGCCTCATTCCCTCTTTGGTTTTTGAATCTTGAGTGTTATCACTTGAGATCCGGATCCTGTGTTCTATTACTATAGTATACGCCACTCCCAACTCCCCAGCTACCAATCAATAACTTGAAATACGGATTAGAACAACCTACTAACAGACTAAAAACAGTGCTTCTATTACTTCAACTCGACAGCGCAGCGCGGGGGATCTCACTCCTAAGCACAAGAACAGGAGTCAAGGCAAAGAATTCTGCTAATACCGATAAGAGTAAAAACCTACCAGTATAATAATCAAACAAGGAAAAAACACTTCTCTTACCAACCCAGATCCTTACTTACTGAAATATATGCCTAAACATAAGCCAGTATTTGCCTTGTGCTTGTTCATGTAATTATCAGTCCTATTCGTTTTTGATACTTTCCTTGTTATCAAATACCACTGCTAGAGTACACTATCTCATTCTCCCAACTCGTCCTTTTAAGGCAAAAACCATAGCTACCAGAAGAAAACGCAGCGGTCAGGATACCAACCCAAATAAGAATCGATCTTAGAACTCATTCTTCTCCTTTCCCTGAGCCCTCTAAGTATGCTTTTGCTTTAAGGAAGAGTGGTTTCAGTAGTGAAACTAAACCCATCAACTTTAATGCACCTTCGCTCCCCCGCGCCTATGAGTTTGCCTATCCTTTAGCCTATATCTCTTTTGCTTTTAACCTCAAACACCTAACTTCCAATCTTGATATTCTTGCCTCTAAGCCTTGCTTGACTATCTAAGAAACGGAATCTCCGCTTTAAAACTAACCTTACTTACTATAAGCCTTGCTCGTCTGTTTCAAGCTCATATAAAACCTAATGCTCTAGTAACTGACAACTTCAACTCGAACTGCAGCTCTAGTGACAACTTCCACTCTATCTCCGGATATAGTTTCGGCTTCGGATCTAGCTATTGATCTATATTCCATACATTGCTTGCCCATAGCCAATCTGTCTTCCCCTTCCCGAACTATCTCTTTCATCGACTCCTAGTGTTGGTGATGATCTAAAAAGAAGGACCCCGCATCTCTGTAATAGTTATCCCAAACTCTGGTCTAAATAAGAATAAGTAATCTAACTCGAGATACAGAAGAAAACTCGGTAGTAGCGGAACACCCAATGAACGGAGGCAGGTAGAGTTGAACTCATTAGTATGTTATTTATATAAGAATACAGAATGGAGCTAAGAAGTCGTCAAGTAAGAGACTTGGTAATAAATGAGAAAAGAAAGATTCCATTAGAATATGTTTTCGTATATATAGTAGAATATGTTTTCGTAGAATAATGCAACCATAAATTCATGTATAGTTTAGTAAGACTTACAGTCAGCAAAGTCCTACTAAAGCAATAGAATAGGGCCAAGTAACTACTAGATGCAAGCAAGGATCTTAGGTCCATAAGAGATGGATGTTCTTTTATAGTTAGTATCGGTGTTCTCATAATTCAAATGAGTGGTAGAAGAATGGAGTTTCGAAGTGCCGGGTAATAGTTAGTAATTGAACTCTAATGGTATAAATGGAATTCTATTAGTATATGTTATAGTGTTGCTGGGCAGTGTTCGATTCCAATGCCAGGTTTCCTGTGAGTAAGTAAAGGAATAAGAGTCTGGGTAGTAAGCCTCTAAGCCAGTAGCTCGAGCCTAGTTCAAAGTAAAGCCTTGTTATGGGTTTGCTTCTTGTAGGCAAGTAGTGTGGGGAATGAGATAAGGGAACGGGAGGCTTATAGACAGGAACTGCAGAACCAGGGGCGGGGGTTTCAGAACGAAGCTAACGATTGGCAGCTTGATATACAGTAAAGACATGCTCCGGAGTCTGGAATTAAGAGCCCGGGAGTGGCGTACAAAACACTTACATACAGAATGAACTAGTACACCCATAGACTGAACCTGTCCTGTCTCTTGCTTAGAGCCTTGTTTTCACCAGTGTAATTCCCTGTCGAGGGTTATTCTAGTATTGATTGATTAAAGGGATCGGTAGTGACATAATTCAAATAAGTATAGTAAGCCCGATACCCTCCCCAGGAGTTTGCTTCTTAGTAGTAGTAGATCAAGTCGAAGTTCCAAGTTACCGTATTATCAGTAGTAATTCCATCAGTAGTAATTCCATTCTTTTTATCAGTAGGAGTGAATGAAAGCCCTGCTCCTTTGTTTTAGTCTAATAAGCACTGGTTCAATTCTGAGTTACCGGCTTCGTGCTTAGAAGGTTCGTGCATCGAATGTACCTCGGGGATTCATAGATCAAATATCCAAATAGTAGTCCTTTTTGACTTTACTAGGAACATCTATTCTTGTAGGTACGAGTCGGATTCTTGATTAATTGCTATAGCCTTGTTATCACACCAGCGGGATTCTACTCCAGGGTTCCTAGCTCAAGTAGTAGTGGGAAGGTCCCTAAGCTATGTGTTTGAGGTTACATTCTTACTGATAGTATAGTTAAGGTCGTTAGCGATTCGATTCCTGTTAGCAGTAGTGCTAGTCTATATTTCCTACTTTCAATAAAGGAGAGGCAGCCTTCTAATGTGGTAGCGTATTATGAATTTCCTAGGCTCTTTCTTAGAAGCGGTAGTGAACTTCATATAGCAGTAGCGGAAGGGATGCCAAACTACTACTAGACCAAAGCAAGTAAGAATGAAGTGATAGGAGCGGAGGTACAAGAGGTAGACAACAGTTCTCAAAGATTCAATCGGGCAAGCAACAGTACTAGGGAAAGACACAAGCAACAACAAGAGTAAGCCTTAGCCTTAGCGCTTAAAAGCCTGTACCTGATGTAGCTCCTGCTGATGAAGTTTCTTCCGATATAGTAGATGACACGGTTCAGGTAGGCACGGGAAGCAGTTTAGGAGGTAGGCAAGGGAAAACTCAATAAATAGGGGCGAGGAAAGTTTACTTAAGTGCGGTAGGGAGTGAAACGGCAGGGCTTCTCTCCTGATAGAGTCAATTAATTCACCTTTTTTTACCCAGTTTCTATAATGGTTTCTCTAATAAACTAGAATCAAATATAAGTCAATCAAATATGAGTAAATAAAGTCAGTCAAAGAATAGGAGACAGTCAAGTCAGACTAATATGAAAAGCGCTAGTGTACTTCCGAGTTAGTGGAGCAAGTCTTAATGCCGAGTTGAATTCTTGTTAGTAAAGCCTTAGAGCTTCATTCTTGTTAGTAAAGCCTTATAGCTATGAGTTTCAATCTCACTTCTTTGTTTTAGTCTTCTAAGTAGTAGGTCAAGTCCCATACAAAGACCACTGAGTTAACTCTGATGGATTGAACTTATAACGAGTACTTCCCTACTGATAGAAAACAACTCAACACTAGGTGCTGAAAGCCTACTGATAATACTTTAACTGGGAACGCAGCCTTTACCTAAACTCTATATCAGAATTGAAGACTTACTGTTTCATCCTTATGCTTACCTATATTTAGTCTATTACTGGTGTTCACTCCTAATTAGTATTAAGAGCGGAGGCGAAACACGGAATAAGGAAATAAACACTTTCAGAAAGTAGAGGCAGACCAGTAGACAGGAAAGTCATACTCAAAACAAGGAGAGGTAGACTCGAGCTAAGAAGCAATGAACCGAAGCAGTGGTGATAGTTGGAAAGCGAGTAAAGTAGACAAGTCACTCAGCCAAGTAAATACTAAGCCAATTCTTTCTTTGACTTTCTTAGGTGAGTTCTGATACACTGACAACACCATATTAAGTCCTATCGTAGCGAGGTACCCTAACCAGGGAGAGGGAGGCTCAAACTAACAAGCAATACGCCGAGGAGCATACTACACCAATAAACTAAGAAAGAAAGGTATAGGTCTAAACTAAGAAAGAAAGGTATAGGTCGGGGTTGGGCGGAAACTACGAAATAAAGGTATAGGTCGGGTTGGGGGGCCAGTAATGAGTTTCAGGCTTACTTATGTGTTTAGGTCAGTGGACTTACTTGCTTACTCATGTGTTTAGGTCAGTGGACTTACTTTTTGGATTCTTCTACTGCTGAGTTCAATCCTGGTTTATGTGTTTGATACAGCTACTGATGGGTGAAATCCTTTGTTTTGCAGTGCAGCCTGCAACAATGAAGTGGAAGCTTTAGCCAGTAAAGGCCGTGTGAAAACCATACTTCCCAGTGGTTTTTTGACTTCTTATTTTTCTTCTTTCTCAGTTGTTTTCTTACTTCTTATTTGACTCTTATTATCAAGATCTACACAAATGGGTTAACTACTAATTATGGAATTCTTATTTGCCGTAGAAAACCTATTATATACTTAACTCTGTCAACGAGCTCCCATTCAACCACTCATTATTGTAGTTGTCCCTCGATTACCATACTGAGTATGCTATTACTAGATATCTGCATATACACCTCTTAGCTTGAAACCTATATTATATATTTGAGTATTCCTTTCCTGGCTATCAAATACTACTATTGACAACCCAGCTACTACTAGCAAGCATGGAACTACTAGCAAACAGACCTTCACTACCTCACTTAACGCTGCCTTTACTGCTTTACCTCTGAAACAAATAACTATAAGAATAGGGCTCTCAACTGGGAATCAAAGTAATGCTATTATTCTACTTATACGGAAACACGAACCCAGGCTTCAACTCATTAGTCTCAGGTTTTCCCTACGGACAACAAGGCTCTAACAGCAGCACCAATCGGCTGATAAGCTTTCACCCAGGAATTCCACTACTGACAACAACGCTTTCACCCAGAACTCAGGCTTTAGCTCCAGTTTCTAAGGCTTTACTCTTATAGGAAAGAATGGATCTAACAAGACATCCATACCGAGAATGCACTGCCCCCAGCAGCCCAAGCCTTGCTATCTCACGTCGATGTTCAAGCCTTATGTCCTGTGGTGCCATATTAAAGCCTTGCCGCACCTAACTCTTAGTATGCATTGCCACTACTATAAGGCCTAGACTAGTTCGTTCCTTCAATAAATGCCCTGTTTGTCTATTCCACCCCACCCATAAGGAAAAAGTATCGATTGAGAACCTTCCTTATCAGCAATAGCTTGCAAATGCTCTACTTGAAGCTTTGCTCTACTTTAAGCTTTAATAATAGAATAGGAACTCAGGTATCTTCCAAATAATACGGAAGATGTTAGGGTAATAGTACGATTTAGGGTAATAGTACGCGCCCTTTCCTTTCCACTCTGACTTGAGCCTCAAATCTGGACTTGATAACTCTGGTTATCGCCTACCTAATATTGGTTCTTGCGCCAACACCCATTAACTGAACTGTGGATTCTCGGCTTCAACCTTAAAGTCAAAAACCAAAGCTTATGAATTGCTTTTTCCAGTAAGAGAAAGAAGGTCAACCATTGAAACCAGGGATGGGATTCCACTCTGGAAGCCGAAGCTGTAGCTATATCCAGAACTTACAATAAGGGCGACTTAGTCGGCTACTACAAAAGCTAGAACCGGGCCCAGCAACTCTCTATCTGATGTTAAAGCTACCAAGCAACGACTCGACAAGTAACTCACCAACGCCAAGCCCAGTACTAGATGATTATGATCCTTCTATTGCTTGTCTAACCTAGTTATAGTAGGTAAAACGTTTGCGTGCTTTGCTGGAGCCAATCACTTCTCTTGCTCGCTTTCTCATTTCCGACCTCTCCATGAAGGGAACTTGAGCCTTAACCGCTACGTGTATAGATGGATTCGGCTTCCTCACTTGCTGATGTAGACTTTGGCCAATCACCTCCTTCCACTTCAACAACACTTGATACTGGACCTAGAACAATTTCTTCTACCGATCGAGTCAGAAGGGTTCTTATATGGTCTTCTACTAATACTAATACGAATACTTATGATTTACTTAGAATACAAATACTTATTTCTGGAATTCCGTATTGAGAGACGACTTCTGATCCAGTGTTTGTGCTACGCGTCAGCGAGTAATGAGTTAGTACTAATTAAGAAAAAGTGCCTATTGCGAATCAATTTGTTGGTTGCCATTACCAAGTGCTTTTTTGAGGGGCGCACCTCTTATGGGAAATTACCTATGTTGGTCTTGCAGGCCAGGCTTCCTTTCCCTACTTAACTGGCAAATGAAGCTCCTCTCCTTAGTCACCTACCGGGCTATCATGATATAATTACATAATTACCTGTTGGAAAGTCAAGTTATTGTGCAAGAGCAGAATCCGATGACAAAGAGAAAGATCGGGAAGAAGTGTCCTTCCTTACAAGACTCTATGCCATGTGCTCTTAAGTACTGAGTTTGAGGCAAAGGAAAGGGGATAGAGTATAGTATCATACAGACTCGGTTACAGGATAAGGGTATTTCTCTTCCTTAGGAGTAGGAACAGGATCAGTGCAAAAGTCAGCAACAGGCGAGACATAATTCCAGGAAAGTGGAGGCCTCCATAAGAAGTAGCATTGCAGACTATCTTCCATGCTTTGATGCGAGGTATCTTATCTAGCCTTGACTTGGAAATAAGCCTTCTGGCCCTTAACCTTATTTGAAGTTGCTTGGCCCCGCTTCCGCTGCCCTGTACTCTAACACTTTCTTCCCAACACCTCATAGGAATAAAGGGGATTGAGCTCCCGTTAGCGCTATTCTTTACCTACTTATTATATAGGCGCTATTCTTGACCCACTTATGATCCCAACTCCTGAATATCCCTATCTCTAAGCCAAGACCCGAACAGAACTCTTCTCCTTTCATGTTTCCTGGCACTCGAAGGTATAGAGAGCCCTTAAGTAATTGAACAAATTCATATATATTAATGTAATGAGCTATGAATGAGTCCAGTATTCTAGAGAGAGTCTAGTTGACTTTACAAGCACCCCTTCAAATACTTCCCTTCGATTCATTCTTTCTTGACTCTCCTCTTTAGTTTAGTGTGGGACCCTTCCTTTAGTATAAGACCGGTAAGTCAACTCACCCGGGTATTTCACATAAAAATGAACTCCCTGTAGTTTACAGTTCCATTGATCTGAAGCCAGTGGGTCTGTTTAAGCGAAAGAAGTAATTACAGAATAAGAGGTCAAGTTTTCAGCAGCAAGTTCAAGTAACAAAAGAGAGGATGCTAAGCCAGTGGTATTTACTTCCATCTAGATCATGACCAGGTGCTCTAGAATAGATAGAATCAGCAGTAGTAGGAATGTATTGTTCGGTAGTAGGAATGTATTGTTCGGCTGGATTAGAATTCGAATAAGTAAGTATCTGAGGCAACAATGGGTTATGAGAGTTCGGGTGTTGTCGACGGGAGAGATGGATTCAATTAATCGGTGAAGTCTGAGGAGTAGTTTACTCGGCGTAAGAAAGATAATAATTAACCGACAGTAGATTATGATTTGTTTACTGAAGGACAGTTCGGACCCAGACTTAAGTGCGTCAGTGGGGCGTGTTAGGGTCTGTGCCAGAAAGATTAGTGGCGTCCATGAACGGAACTAGAACATCCATACGAGAGGGGTCTTTCTACAGTGAATGAATTAATTGATGTTTGAGGCAAAGGGCATAGGGTAGAGTAGAGTACAGACTCGGGAGCTGGATAGGAATACTGATCTTAATAATAAGCATAAGATGCAAGGCAAGGGAGCAAGCGAGGGCATGGCTTCGAACAAACAAACAAGTAAGCACAAGGGCGACTACCAATAAGAAACGACTCTCACTGGTCTAACAAAAGTTGCAAAAAGGCTCCGTATTAGCAATAGGTCTATCTCTTGAGGCTCAAATGCATTTCAACAGCTGATAGGGTGGCAAATACCTTTCCTTTTAACCAAAAGAGTTTACCGTTGCTTTCCGATGAGAAAGAGGAGTTTACAGCCCCAAGATAGAATTCCCCTCCTTAGGGTAGGGCACTTTTTCTTTTACGCCAATTACTTACTTACGCCTAGGGTGCCTTTTCAATAGATAGTCTCCGTGATAGCGACTCTAGTCTTACTTACAAAGAGGATATCAAAAAAGAGTAATCAATAAGAAATCGTAATCAATAAGAGAGGTTCTCAAGAAAATACAGCAATAAAACAAGGAGCCTATAAGGAAACATCGTAAGAAAACCTTAACTGTGAAACTCTATATCCTCGGGGAAAGGCAAAAGAAAAGAATGCTGTGCAAACAGTGCTAAACCAAGGGAAGAAAGCTAATTGGAAGTTTCAAGGTTGAGTTCTAGTGTTGGCGACGAGACGAGATCATAAGCGGGATATGGTGAGGAATAAGGAGTTCTAAAAGGATATAAAGCCTTTGCCACTAAGGATTCTCCTGTGCACTACTTTACTTGTAGCTTTGAAGCTGGGTTCATCACATCAGTTGTTGTTGTTGGCGGTTCAGAAAGTGAAGAAGTAGTTTCCCCGGCTGCTTTATACTTTCCAACTTTGGGTTACTTCTGTCATTCTGTATTTATGGATTGATTTCTTACTTGACATTGCAAACCATAATGTTTCTAGGAATTGAAGATCGCTTACACCACTAGCCCGCTGAAAGTAGTCTGCTTAGACCATATAAGAAGCACTAGGGGAGTTGGGTACCCATATAAAGTATCAAGGAGTAGAAATGCATTGTCATCAAGGCGTTGAAGCTAGAAGTATTCTCGTTACTGCCGCTATTAATTAGGACTCGTTACGCCTAACTTATACATTATGTAGTTCTTTTCCAAGTCAGGCGGTATATACTTGGAGAGTGGAATCCTAACTTAAGTGTTTTCCTATATAAAGAGAAGAGCCAAGCTACTACTGAGGTGCTAGTGTTGTCAACTACGGAATAATCCTTCTAAGAAAGAGCAGTTTCAAGATCATCTGCAAGATCCGGAAATGTTGTTTCAGCTCGAAAGTCAGTGATAGTTACGCTCAATTGAAATTCTTGTTTGCAGGTGCATCCCTTAGTGAGATATATGGAGCATGGTTCGGGCTTCTTACTGTTCAACTGACTCTCTTACTTAAGTCTAGGGCCAAGCAGCGTTAATAAGTGCAAGCAACGTAGTTAGTAGACAAAAACCAGAATCGGAGACAAGCAGAGAAGTCTTCGTCGACTGGCAAGGAAGCTATAAGTCAGGAATACGAGTCTCCTTCTGTTCTCAAGTAATCCGTAAAGTCGAACTAGGGAAAAAGAATAAGTTATATAAGGATCTAGAGTCGGGATCTGAAGAAAGAGCAGCAGATTCCAGGGAGCAAAAGCCAGGGAAGGGCTTCGAACTAACTAACAAGTAAGCACAAGGGCGACCACCAATAATAATAATAAACTCTTAACTGGTCTAACAAGGCGCAAGAGAGGGATTGAATTCTTAACTTCAAGTCGAGCCCCTTATTCGTTGTTCCCTTATAGTCAGTTTCAGACAAGAAGTTGTTACTTTCGAGGAGAGGTGGGCAAGGGTTCAGAATAAAGAGGTGTTTGTTGCCGTGAACAAAGGAGATGCGGATGCTGTCTGTTTATTTACTGAGTTATGTTATATACCTACTGGGTTGCTAAAGAGGAGATTCAAGGAAATGATGAACTTCCAATAGCAATAGAGTTAGGGTCGATAACACACCTCTGGTTGGTTAACTAAAAGGATTGCTCGGTCAAGTAGAAAGTAAGGGTGGAATTCCGGGCAGAAGATGGATTCTTCAATTCATTCACACCCCTTGCTCTTACAGGATCTTTGTACTGGGCCAACAAGCAGCTACTCAAAAAGCTAAGAGAGTAATACAAAAGCAAAGAGACAAGCCGACAAAGGTTCTATATGTACTCATTGCTTCACACAAGTCACACTTTCCGAGGCTGAAAGTCCTGTTTTAGGCGAGCCGGGAGTTGGTTACTTATTGTAGTACAGGGTTAGTGACTTCCTTCTATCATACCTAGGCGGGGGACAATACAAGACAATACAAGTATAATATAATCGCTTACTTACCTATGCGGGTAACCATAATTCTTTCGGTTGCATCAGTTGCTTCTGCTTCCTTCTTTTATGGGTGTTAGGAGTCAAACTGTATTCTATATTGCATACCCTAACTCAGGACTCATGTATTTCATTATCACTCCTTAGCCTTCGTAGGCAGAATATATAGGATGCTCTGTTTGTTTACTTAAGAATCTCAATCTAGTCCAGTACTTATAATTTCTTTGATACCGAAGCAGGAGAAGGAGAAGAGTATAACTTACCGAAACTCAGTACTTACCCACTGTTAGGTTTTCTTACGATGTGGGGGAATCTGGCTATAATCCCTGTTTTCTGACTAAACACATAGGGTAGTTGCTTTCCCCCTTTTCCTAACTTTGAATCCACTTGACTTTATTTCCTTCCCGCTTACAAATCCCTATTCTTCTCAAGACACTAACTCCTTTGCTTTTCTCCTTGCTCGTACGACCCAACGGACCTTACTTGCCGAAACTTACTAGAAGGGCTAATCTTTATGACTTTATTGCCTACCGACACTATAAAGTAACTTATTGTCTTCAACTTACTAGAAGGGCCTAAACTGGAAACTGGCCCAGTGGACAAGCCGGCTTAGCGAGTACAACACTCGAACTGCGGATTCAGGAAATATAGTTTTGTCAACAAGAGTCCGAGCTAGATCTGGGTAATCAGTATGAGCCGTGGGTAAAGCTGTTCCAGTGGAATGGAAGTATCCGATCCTGTTTTCGTGGCCCTTAAGTAATTGGCGTAAGGAGTTCATTCAAGTGCTCACCTTAAAGATGGTTAGGAAGAAATGCATTCTAAGGCGAGTTTCTTAGTTTCAATGAGAGTCACTATCTACTTCTCTTACCCGTTCCATAAATGCATTTTGAGTGTATTAAACCAGGAGTCCTACTCCAGGGAATTGGTACTTTCTCTCTATAGTAGTTTACAGAGGTCTCGATTCTAATTACTGATGTTCCTAAGCGTTATCTGTAATCGTGGTTGCTTGGCCTGGTTTTAGTGTTTCAAACCGGCTCTGGATCGAATGATGGATTGATTTGTTAAATAGTTCGAGATTCCCCCACTTGTTTGATTTGTTGATCGAGTTCCGTGGTATAAGTGTAATTAACATTAGCCTACTGGGGCAACTAATACTTACTCGGCTTTCGTAAAGCACCTATGGGCAGAGGTTCCTTTGCTTTCATACTCAGATTCAAAGAACGGATTGTTCTACTGTACGTGATTGGAAGACCAACCAACCCTATCATGATGAAAAAAGCCTCGTAGTTGGAAAGTTTTTCTACTGCACTCAGGGTTCTACCCAGTAGGATGAAGATGGAAGTCTAAAAGTGGGCCCCCACTAAGCAGAACACAGATAGTTCCAAAGACCTTAGGAATTCTTCTTCTTCTGTAATCTAAGCCAAAAGCTTAATACGTTGGATTTAGTGTGGAATCTGCTGCTTCTGGGTAGGACCAAATCAAGTATGCTCGGATTCCTATTGTATATCTATGCTCTGCCCTGGAGTGGAGAAAGGGTTTGGTGTATAAATGGTGTTCTAATTCTCAATATATATAAGTAGGATTAGTAAGTCAAGAGAAATATATATAAGTAGGATTAGTAAGTCAAGTTTGGTACTCACGTGACAACTAGCAAATCTGCCAAATCTACAAAACACCTTTCATTCGAATTCGGAAATGGTGTTGGCGTCTATTATTGTGGATGTGTGGGGCTTTGGTAATGGGCTTGACCTTACAAGGGGAATCGCTCCATCCCTTCATAGGCCTTATAACAGGTAAAGGGAGTCTTGTCTTTGTAGGAAGGAAGATCCCTCTTTCAGATTTCTTTTCTTACTCGACTTAGAGGCGTAGTAAGGCTTAGCCGAGGCAATGTCCCACCGATTCCCTTTACTGACGCGGCACTTTCGGTTCGGACAAGAAGCAAATGGACTCAAATCCTGTCATTCCTTTGTGTCAGATCCCATCCCTATCTACCTATCTAGAATAAACAATCGGGTCTTATCTTAGGAAATCCGCTATTTCGCTTGTTCATGAATAGGCAGGCTCTTAGGCTATAATAAGCTCGTGGGTGAATCGAATCTCCTTTGCTATTGAATCGAATGCACAGGAATATGCCTCTACCAATGTGGATTGAATGTACTGATTAATAAGATGAATTCGCTTTTTTCACTAATGGCACATCTGACAAAAAAAGGGGGAAGGAATCGACCAAATGAAATGCAACGATCTTCATTACTTTTTCTAAAGAAAGGGGCTGGATAAGAATGCCTTGATCCCATCAAGTTCGACTTTACTCTTAACCAGTAGCGGGAATCTGGATTATTTCTCTATTCTATTGTACTTAAGTTCGGGTAGCCAATACTTCCTCTCGTATTTCTCCTGTTGGAACGGCTAACTCCTAAGAAAGTAACCTATATGGTCAAAGTGCTTTGAATAGCCGCTATTTCCTTAAGTAAGACAGGAAGTCAACCTTAGCCATGAAACCTAAACGAACAATGAAAATGCAACGATAGATGGTACCCTTTGTCGTTATACTAAAGGAATGATTACACTAACTCAACGCTCGCCTCACAATGCCCTTTCAAACTCTCCCTATTTATAGAAAAAAAGATTCCATCCTGTATGAGACCTATCATTTATAAGCACTCTTACTTTAAGGAGCGAGCCTAGCTCCCGGCTTTAATGGACGACTTCGAATTAGCCCACATGAGAACGTGCATGATTCATCCACCCTTCGGTGATGGAAGGCGATCTAAATAAGGTTTCTCCTTGATGTTGTGCCCACCCGGAGGTCCATTGAGTATCCCTCAGAACCGAGAGATTATGTCGGTGAAAGGAGACAAGATAGAAGAAAGGCTTATTCTATTGGGGCACTACTTTATTTACCGGAATGGAAGAAAGGCTTATTCTATTGGGGCACTACTTTATTTACCTGGTTACCCCG
Organism: Musa itinerans; assembly: GCA_001649415.1. NCBI lineage: Eukaryota > Viridiplantae > Streptophyta > Magnoliopsida > Zingiberales > Musaceae > Musa > Musa itinerans. The sequence goes on along the minus strand of LVTN01000026.1, from coordinate 695,496 downwards.
TTTACCTAAAAAGAGATATGGCGCATAAGGCGGTCCACATATCGAGGTCGGAATGTCGAACTTATACAACAGCCCAGCCCCCCGCAAAACACTAGATGATAGAGGGCAAGAAAAAACACTAGATGAGAGAGGGCAAGAGGCAACTATGACTATAAGGATAGGCTGCTCCCAATCAAGTTGAACCAAGACCAAGTTAGAATCCAGAATTGAACCACGCCAGAACTTATAATAACCGGCCCAAATGCTACTGATTCCAGAACAGATGTTCACTCGGTCGTAGGTAAGTAAAGTGGATATGAATTCAGCTAGAGCAAAGGCATCCTAAAAGTACTACTAAGATTTACTAAACGCTTCAATCCGGAATGAACTTCACCTAACCTTTCTACTATTCCTGTAGACAATACCTCAGATTCTCTTACCGCACAACACAATCATTCCCTCTATCACTTTATCTAAGACAACACTCGCACTGCTAACACTTATTGGAGCGTAGGGCTTATTACGTGAGTCTTACTGTTCTCTTGTGCTAACGCTTACTCTTTGGTAGGCGACTTTGCTTGTTTGTTTGTTCCGTTGCTTCAATGAAAGTACTTTTTTTGAGCTACAGCGGCACATTGGGGTCCAAGCATTCCGTTTGGTTCTGGTAAGTGTACCAATGAGGCAATTAAGAAAGTCAGAAGTACGTTCCGCTGTGCATTAGGAGAGGAATTCACCGTTGCTTGTTCAGAATAAAAGATAGAAGGAAAATCTTGTAGCGCAGAAGACAGGTTACTTCGGGCTGCCTCTAGCTTATAAATAATGGAAAAAAGTGTTAAGGAGTAAGGCTTCTATTAATGTGGTAGAGAACTAGCAAGTAGGAGTCAGTTACAGAAGCAACAACCAATGGTGCAGTTACACAGAAGCAACAACCTATAATCCAAGTCAAGGGCAATAAGGCTTCTTTTTCTAAGTTGATGCCACCAAGCAGACACGCGGACAAGGAGACAAGAACTATTCTATTAAAAACAAAGAGAGAAATAAACAAACATAATGTATTAATTGGTTGCTATTACCGAGTCCACCAAGCAACAACTAACGAATGTTTGATAGATCTTGGTCAAAAGGATAGGAGATAGGTGGCTTTAAAGATCAAAGTCCTCAGTCGGTCTTGCGCCAGAGAAAGCACTGGATTTTGGATCTCAGCAGGTTGGACCAGCTATAGGTGTGTTTGTAGCTATAGGTGTGTTTGTTATATACAATTATGCGCCTTCCTTATTGAACCTTTTGGTATGTATTTCCCCATTTCACTATAGCAAAGATCTACCATACGAGAAACTCCATTCCGCACTGCTGCTGAGTGGTCGGACTTATCCACCTCAGGGATTCTTGGAATTTATGTTTTTTGAATTGCGTTGGGGGAATTCTACCAAAGCTAGGCAGATAGATAGACTCCTTTCCCGCTGCTAAGGGAGAGCAAGAAACGATATTCTAGTTTTTGAACCAGCGCCCCTTTTTGATTTAGGGTACTAAGAGTCCTCTCACTACCAATCAGCAGACATAATTATCTTGCTGGGTTGGGTCTTGCCGGTATCAACAACGAGAAAGAACAACTAAATGGATACAACAACTAACTATGGCTCTTGGCCCAGACTACGTCCTAGGCGTCGGTGAGATCAGAGCAACAGGGAACGCCTATACGACGACGCGCGTCCAGGGCTGCTGTAAGTAGATCGAGAGGTCGTTCCGCCCCTTGTCTCCGAGGATGGGTAATATGTTCTCATACTGAATTGTTGCTCTCCAACTTGATTCTAGAGGGCCTAGCTGGCGAGCGATCCCAGTCCGCGGCAGAGAACAAGACAGCAAGCGAGCGTACCTTTGTTAGCTTCTTCTCCACCAAGCACTGAAGTTTAAGGATAACTGTAGGTCGGTGGCTACCTAAGGAAACTCCGATTCGATCCGCCCCCTGCTGGGAGGCATCTACCTCATCCCGATCACAAGGAGAGGTTCACCATGATGGGGGTTTCAGGTACTAAAATGAATTATTTAGAGTATGAGGGGATCATCCATTTTGTGTGGCATGCTCTAAGATTTAAGGATTCACAGCGCAGGGGCCAAGCAACATAGTCAGTTGCGCACCGCCAAGTATATACTAATGCGTAGCGGCAGGAGCAACTAGAACCAAGTCTTGTTTTCGCTAATGCGTAGCGGCAGGAGCAACTAGAACCGCCAAGCCACTACTAATGTGGCGCGGAGGAGCTTACATTGTTTTCGTTCCTTTATTCATTCTTCAAGTCCAGTTTTTGGCTCCTGTGAGAAACAAGTCCTTCAAGTGAAGCCCTACTTAGTTGACTGACAATGACAAAGGCTTGCGAACCTAAGTATAGCCTTTTCAATTGAAACCTTTTATCATGTTCTTTCATTCGGAGAAAGTAGGCGAGAACCTAGAGTAGTAGCGTTGACAAAGAATAACAGCCGGTTGGTTATAAAGGACAGCTATCAAAAGAAAGAGTTAGGCCCCAGCCCAGCCTTGACAAGCTATCTTTCTTTCCTCTTGATCTACAAGCTATCTTTCTTTCCTCTTGATCTGAGGTTCGAAGAGAAACATATATTTGTGGATTCCAGTAATTAAGTTCATTTCCCTCATCCCTATCCAGAAAGGGAATAATACATAGAGAGCCCTGCCCTGTAAGCCCACACCTGTGTAGAGTAGATCGTTCAACACCTGCGGCACAAACCCATATTTGACCAATTGGTCCGTCTATCATAGGCGACCGAACGGCCGCTCCCTATATTACTAGACCAACCTGCTATAATAATTCCATAAACACCTAGCGAAGATATGGCAAACAAATAAAGTAGCCCTATGTTCGGATCTGACAATACCATACCATAAGAAAAAGGTACAACGGCCCGAGCGACCAGACTTAACGTAAATGTAGCTACTGGAGCCATTCGAAAAAGGGAGAAATTAGCACTACTTGGTGAAATAGGTTCTTTGAGAATCAATTTGAACCCATCCGCTAGAGGTTGTAACAATCCGAACAATCCTACTACATCAGGACCCTTTCGACGTTGCACAAAAGCCATTACTTTACGTTCAGCTAGCACTAAAAAGGCAACTCCTAGTAGAAGTGGTAGAATTAAACCAAGTATTTCCGCTGGAACAGCAATGTACGTTTTAGATTGGATATTGACTCACGATCGGCCCGGACCTGGTCGACCCGATAATGAGATTGAACTTAGGATCTGGTACTACTAAGAATTTCGACCCAATCATGATATTGAAGGAGGGGACCTTTTCTGGAAAAGAAAACTAAGGATCCCTTGAAAGATGGTGCATTAACGAATCCTGTTACCTTACTTCCGACCAGACTTATTAATTCGCCCGCCTCACTATACTAAGCATAAGCTAAGTCATCAAAAGGGATTTCCTTCATACTAGTGGCTGAGAGAAAGCTTCATACTAGTGGCTGAGAGAAAGATGGTACTGTTTGGTTAGGACGAATGAGTGGCTGTGAAGCATGCTTTCTCACGAGCTCAAATTCACCCAGATCCCGAGATAATTCCCACACCCGAGATAATTCCCACAGATATAAAGAATTGTGAATAACAGGATAGAGAGTTATACAAAATGTTGTGGTTTTGCCTCGTTCCAAAACGGACTTTGTAGCTCTTGCAGATGTTTGACTAAAGCTTCCAGAAATGGTAAGGAGTGGATTCTTCGGCAATACTCCAGATTGAACTTAAGTACTGGGATCCATCTTTTCAATCCTTTTTAGAGAACATTAGCCTAATGGCCAATATGAACTAGATATGAGAGTTCTATACTGATTGATAATAGCACGAAGGTATTGAGCGGGAGCATCTCAGTAAGATTGAAATCCATCGCTTAGAACTTCATTACTGGATTTGTATGAATTAATCTAGTGCACATCGCATACATATAAGATATGAAGATTTCTAGTGCACATCGCATACATATAAGATATGAAGATTACCAACTTATATAAGATATTATGATTACCAACTTATATACAAGACTCTCATATTACCCTTTATATACAAGACTCAACTAACTTTATATACTCAACTCAACAAGCAAACTCATAAGTAAGCAAGGAACAAGCAAACTTGTAATGGAACTATAGTACAAGGAAAGCCCAAACCAAGCATATACTAAATGAAGTACTTAGCAATAGGCACCCAACAAGCAACTAAAACTGTACTTAGAGCGAGGCATGTTAACCGTAGAACACTTTGATAACTACTTCCCAGAAATCAAATTGGATTGTTTTGGTACCAGTTGCAACTATAATGAAAGCTAGGCTTTCTGACCCGAAAGAGGATCGCACTTAGAACTTAATTACTGGACTCTTCTGTAAAGAACAATCAAGATGGAATTAACATCTTTCTTCAAGTAAAGGCACTCAATGGGGTAAACTCTTGCATATCGACGCTTTCCCTTATCCGTGAGAAAGTTGTAAATGTTCATAGTTAGACTACTGAACTTATAGAAAGTTGTAAATGTTCATAGTTAGACTACTTCACTTATATTATCTAGTGTGTGTCACGCCATATGCCTTTCCGCAGGCAATTACTTTAAGTGAAGCGGATGCTCGGCATTGACAATACATATTTCATGATATGATCTGGTATCTATCTATTTGAACGATGAACTCCTGGTACTTAAGTTCCAATTAATAAGTGGCCTCCCTTTCCTCTTTGTAAAAGAATAAGGAAAAAACAACCTCTCTTCCTCCCTTTCCTCTTTGTAAAAGAATAAGGAAAAAACAACCTCTCTTCCTTCCTATCCTTTCCGTCGAGTTACTTCTGTCGAGAGCAAGAAAAGGAATGTATTCTCGGGGGCCCTTACTCTAATTGGAAATAAAGCTCTTTCGCGCTCCCCTTACTCTACTGTAACAAGTTCGGGCCTGTAACAAGTATCTACTAAATGCTTTTCGGCCTATGGAGGAAATCCCCTGCTTGAGTCAGTGCGTGAATCCCTTTATTGGAAAAGCCAGTACTTATAATTCCAGCCTTTACTTGACCTGTATCATTGCCAGAACTTATTAATTCCAGCCATCCCCCAATTCCTTTATTTCAATAGAAATCCCCGCTTTGTTGGAGGCTTTGAATTCCACTAATAAATGAAACTATGAGTTGAGTTCGCTCATCCGCGCTCTTGCTTAAACTCATTCCTCTTTCCCATATTCTCATTCGCTGCTGGAATTCGACCCCCGTTGATGGATGTGCTTTGCTTAAAGGGTCCTCCCCGGGGTCAGTAGCTAGAAAGCTCCTTAGTTTGGGGGAGCAAGCTTCAAGATTCACTCACAAAACACTCAAAATATACCGTTGACCAGAGATACAGCTTTGACTCCTATTCCTTTTTTGATTCTTTGCTACTGAATTCCTCTATTTGAAAGGAATGGCACTCAATCTTACCTTACCTCCTTTGTGTGCCGCGCCTATTTCACAAAGTTTCCAATATTTCTATGGCTATGGAAACCAGAAATGAAGTAAAGGCCTTTTCTTGCATGTTCATTTCCAATCTAGATCGTTGATTTTCCGAGGGCAATTAATCAGTGACTTCTAATAACCGGTCCTCGATTCGACGAGTTTGATCTTTCTAGGGTTGAAGATAAAAGAAGAAAGAGTATAAGAGCAATCCCAGTACTTATAATTTCAGCATCCAGTTCTGAACTTATAGCGGGTACTCTTCCTTTGGTCGTCTCCTTGAGATAGTTTGCTTTCGAGACTACTCTCTTGTGTCGATTGTTCTGCTAGCTCCTCTTTGGACCGCCATCAGAAAGGAATCAGGTAAGTAAGCTTCGCTTCCTGCTATCTATCACCACTTCCTACTAACAATACCAGATTCAACCAGTTCCATAACAATTCCAGACTGAAAGAAAGCAAGATACGAGAACGAGAAAATCACGAGAGCTTTGGGAGCGCCTGGGGGGCGTTAATCAGTACGCCGGGGATTTGAGCATATATCCCACCACAGCTTCGTGGATTATAGGGTCTGATTCTTTGACTCTATAAGATAGATAGATCTCCTGCTTTGTATCGGCTCGACTCCTAAACTTGATCTCGAGCTCTCTGATACGATCCTTAAGTACGGATTTAGAAAACTTATTAGTGATGACTCAGCAATCCGTGAAGCAGCCTTACCTCCTCTGATCGCTTAGTTCGACCCTATCCTCATGTGTAGAGGAAAAACACTTCTCTCCGTTTTGTTTGCTTTGCTACTTACTAGTCTAGTCCTCTGCTTATTGATTCCCTTTCCCTATAGTGGGTGGGTGCCTTTGCTCCGTTGGCTCTGCTTGCTTATCACTCTTTCGATTCTTTTTTCCGTCAAATAGCTCCTAGACCTTAATTCTTCTCTGGTCCTTGTCTCTCGTCAACATAATATACTCCTCCCGCTTCTTTGGTTCAGCCTCACAGGATTGGATCTCGGCAACGATTTCTCATGGGCCCCTCTCTAAATTCTTCGTTTGTTTTGGGTCGCTCCATCACTCACTCAGCTATAAGAATCTAGTAAGCTAAGCAGATCCCGACTTCTCATAGACTGGATTGTATGAATCTGCTCGCAAACTCACTTGCTTATAGCAAGGCATCTCTATTGGGCGACTTTGACCCATTTGGACGATGAACTAAGTAACAAGGAAAGCGACCTTTGAATCCAGGAAAATCTTCTATCTCATCTTACCGGGGAGATCTTTCTCCCAACGACATAGAAGAAGGGACTTGCTCAATTGACACATACACACACTATGAATGACTCGGCCAATAGGAGAGGAAAGCAACTGATACGGTAAATGCATCTATATGGCCTTACCTTTTCATTGGATGGCTGGGCAACTCCAACTCAAACTCGATCTCAAACCGGACAGGTAAACTATATTCTAAACAAAATAGCTTATCTTTGCCAGAGAACAGGAACTTAAGTACTGGACTTATAATTCCAGCCTCTTCTGATATGTCGTACTCTCCTATCCCCTCATAACTCAGGAAACTATAGCTACTGATAGACTTCCACTCCAGAGGTTTCGCTTTCCAACAAGAATGGAGCTAGCTGGGCTTGGAAAACTAACTGTGAACTACCACTCCAACGAGGATAAGGTATTTGATTGAAAAAGGGCAAAGGGAATATTACAAAAGAAAGAAAGGTGGGTGTAACAAAACAGGATGGGTACTTCTGCTCTGATTTCAAAGGCACCAGCTATCTTTCCCTTGTCTGATGGAACTCCATTGAAATAGAAATCAAATATAGGAAATAGAAACTCTGAGGTATGCTATGAAAAAAGAACCTTCTTTCTTGCCTGAGGTATGCTATGAGAAAAGAACCTTCTTTCTGGAATATTGGATTTCTATGGGCACTTGCCCCTGACTCTTGACCTAGCTCTCTCACGAGCGCTATACCCTTTTATTACAACACTCTATCCTACCCTGGAATATTTGTATTAGACCCTAGAATACCATTAAACCTTAGAATCTTATCGAGAGCGCTCTCTACAAGAGGAAAGATTGCTATGAAGTGTGAGAAGGCAACTACTGTGACACCAGCTGTACAGGCTAGAAAACGTCCTGGTAACTGACTCTACTCCATGGGAAGGGGACAAACTAGATCTCGCCTTATTACTAGATATCGCCTTATTTCATAAGTGTCCCGGCAAGCAAAGAAAGATAGTACTGGCCAGAATTAGAAGTCCAGTACTGAAGTTCCGGTTCATTCATACAAAAGATAAGGCACTCAAGATGTTGGCTGGATCCTCACGACGCTTTGCTTTGATTGCTCTTCGGATGGCGATATGAGTTATTCAAGCATAAAGTAAGATGTAAGTGGAGTGTTATGTTAATAGATTCTAGAATATTCTAGTTCTTCTATAATATGATAGTTCTCTTTTTGGAAGTGTGTTTACTTTACTTAATAGAATGGAATCTTTGTACGCCTTATTACTAGACATCGCCTTATTTCATAAGTGTCCCGGCAAGCAAAGAAAGATAGTACTCGTTGGGCATCCCTTTTCATTCATACAAAAATAAGGCACTAAAGTGTCCCGGCAAGCAAAGAAAGATAGTACTGGCCAGAATTAGAAGTCCAGTACTGAAGTTCCGGTTCATTCATACAAAAGATAAGGCACTCAAGATGTTGGCTGGATCCTCACGACGCTTTGCTTTGATTGCTCTTCGGATGGCGATATGAGTTATTCAAGCATAAAGTAAGATGTAAGTGGAGTGTTATGTTAATAGATTCTATAATATGATAATTCTTCTATAATATGATAGTTCTCTTTTTGGACGTGTGTTTACTTTACTTATAGAATGAAATCTTTGTCTTATCTGAATGGAATTGAGTGCACACATAAGATCTAATTGATTAACCTAGCATGACACTATAGAAAGGGTTCCATTAATGAATTGTGATTCGCCACATAACAAGAACTGGGCCAGTACCTTTCACGCTCTGTAGGATTTGAACCTACGACATTGGGTTTTGGAGACCCACGTTCTACCTCACTGAACTAAGAGCGTTACGACAGGAGAGAAAGCAGTAAGTCAAAGGATTCATTATCTACCGCATATGCATATATTAGAATGAAACAGCATCAAAAGTCCAATTGGACCAGTATGTATAGGGCTAAACCCTCCTTACTGCCTATACTATAGTTGTTTAAGTAATGGGTGGTAGGGATTACAGGATTGGAACCAGCGAAACATTTGTTACGCGCTACCAAGCTTCTGAACTCCCCCGAACTTAAGTACTGGACTTATAATAACCGGTTCTGAACGACTATCCAATTCCATATGTAGTTGTTAGCTAGCTGTTCTATTTCTTTGATGCCTCCCGCGCAACATCCCTTTTTCCAAATTGTTGTACAGTGGTGTCATTGTCCAAAATCCATGTCTCTTCAAGACGACTTCAATGGGGACAGCAATGGGCGTAGCCTTACGAATCGAATACGGGTTAGAGTGTTGTTTACGAAGATCAAGGGAATAAAGACGGTACCTTTGTTAGTCGACCCCGGAGAAAGGAAGGAAGTAGTTCAATTGCCAAGTTAGAGTTTTCCGATAGGGTACCGAGTGGAGCTTAAGGGTTAGAAGGAAATGGAACGTCGGAATAGACCAACTGTTTACGGATGTCGGAGAGTCTAAACCGCCAGAACTTATAATAACCGGGGTAATGAGAAAGGAAAGCCAGTTTAGCACATTTCCATACTTGGGTCAGGCAGAGGCCAGGGTTGGTTTATAACCCACAAGAGAAGAAGTAGGACCCTTTGTTGAGACTTCATCGGATACTCCGAGAGGTATAAGGGAGATAAGTGGAACTTAAGTACTGGACTTATAATTCCAGCGCTCCCGATCAGGATTGCTGAGACAAAAAGTGAGCAAGATTCTTTTAGGACGAAAAGTAAGTGGGGTGACTCGAGACATTCTCTTTGAGGAGTTACCAGAACCCGAGGAACCACCTCCGACTGTTCCTAGCGAACTGAACTTTCCATATCCAGTGGAACAGCCAAGCGCTGTGGAAACTCCGCCTTTGGTACCTGTGGACAGGGACAAACCCAAGAAGGAACCTTTTCCAGCCGACCCACATCAGGCACCACCAGTGGGAGGTCAAGTGGCATTGAGGAGAGAAAAAAGAGAGAGGAGAATTTCATTAGTACTTACGTTTTCTTATGATTATTTCTTATTATTATTATTATTACCCAGCCGTTTTCTTATTCTTATTATTACGTTGTGTATCTGCATGAGGACTAGTAGATGACCCAGTAACCTTTTCACAAGCTTGACTCGAACCTTTCTTTCTTCACAGTAGGAGAACTTCCTGAACTGCCCGGAAAGAAGGGCAGATTTCTAGTTACTCCTTTCTCTTTTCTCGGATAAAGGCTTTCCTGGAAGAAAGTGGAAGACTCAAGTCCTGTTTCTTAGAGTTATGAGCCAGAACTTATAATAACCGGCTAGCAATCAATCTTGTTGGGTTAATTCTAAGGTGTTTTTTTGAGCCTAAATCGAATATTGACTATTGCCATACAGAATGGTCGTCGAGTGATCTTATATTGATTGATTTTTCCGATTGCTTCTTTTGCTTTGACATCCAAGACATGAACAAACAAAGGAAGGGGGAATAGCTATATTCTTCCCATCTACTAAAGTCAGTGTGAGAGTAGAGTTCAGAGGAGCATCAGCCCAAACTCAAAGGCCTTCATGGCGAATTCCTCGCTTGGGGGATCTTCCTCTCCCTCCTATTAGCTTACCTTAGCTTCGAGTTACCCTGGTCCTATTGAACCAGCTACTTCATGGATGGTGGCAAATCCTCAAAGAAATGGATTAATAGAACCTTCGCTGGATAAGAACTATGAGTCAATGAATTCACGCTTTTTTGTAAGAAAGCTGCCTTCACTTATAAGTCCAGTACTTAAGTTCGGGCACTCCCGATTGATTGGATCACTGTAAGAACACACAATTCCATTAGTAAGAAAGAAGGCAGACTTGTTACCTGCTGCCAAGTTCCGGAGATTGGGCCTAGTGGCATTACTGCCAGTACTTATAATTCCAGGCCAGTACTTCTAGTTTCGGGCAAGGAAATGAGTCACTGCCAAGTAAGTAAACTGCTTTGAATGGTGGCGATCTTCCTTCTGCTGTAAAAGGCTTGGATACCAGCGGATCGGATCTAGCCTGAAGAGTGACTGTCCGGAAAACTACACCCGATGTCGGAGTAGGATTCAAATCTACAAGTAGCTAACCTATCACTGCTAATTCAATCAAGTAAAAGAACATGACAAGCCAGAAAAGAAAGAAAGGAAAGGTTGTTGCTGTGAGAAAGAAAGAAGATCACTGTGAAACTGAGCCAGATAGATAAGTATTGCCACCTTGAATGTTAGGGATGGGATAGATAGCAGATTGAATAGACTAGCTAGCTCCCAATCAGGTAGACCAGACAGGCTAAGAGTGAATCCTAGTTCACATCCGCCTTTTCTATCAGATTGGATTGCATTCTCGACTTGACTTCGGGTAGACTAAGAGCTCTTTGCTGCAGGTAAAAGGTAAGAAAGAGAATCGCTGCAGGTAAAAGGTAAGAAAGAGAATACAATTAGATTAATCTGGTCTATCTGTTACTTCCTTCGTAGAAGCTGGTAAGGCGGATACAGAGGCTCCATAGCATTAGGTTTCTAATCAAATCAAAAAAGGCGAAAAAGAGCGCATCTACAAGAGAGATCTAAAGTAGAGCAAATAGCTAACCTAAATTGAGAAAGAAGCATGCCCATGACAATAGCATGTAAACGGGCAGGTGAACACCATCAGAACTGTGACCCAATTCGAATGCTGACTCGGGGTGATTAGACAGAGAGATTACTCGGGCCCAACGGTGTAGGCTCCTTTTATATATGTCTTTCAAGGGTAGAAATATGTCTTTCAAGGGTAGAAAGAATCAGGGATCTCACTAACTAGTCCATGCCAAGAGAGTAGAGAGGAATAGAAAGGGAGATAGACGAATAAATCCATACCGAGAGGTTCCGCAAGTAAGACAGGAATGCCTCGAGGTGCGTGCTGGAACTAGCTAATATGTTATAGGTCAATTTGAGTAGTTTATAGTTGAAGTCCTTCCTAGCGCCTGAAGTTATTGGCAGTTCCCTTGGTTAGCAGTCTTTTTATAAGCCTTCGTAAGAGTCGTTTCATTCCCCCATACGTCTTTCAAGTTCATATATTTACAGTTAAGTTCAAGAGTTCAGGTATTGAGAATTACTAGAAAATTACCAGCCTATTGTGAGAGTTCCAGACTTCGTATTTAGCACCAGAAAATACAAAATCCATGTTCATGTGGCTTTGAATTAAGTTGCTAGAGATCTGAGAAAGCTTTGTTATCCCAGAGAGTAGAGCTAAATTATGAAACAAAGTGAGATCAGAGCTACATTATGAAAAAAAGTGAGATCGTAGAGAGAAAGAAACTAGAAGGGATACAGAGGAGGTTAGGGGTCAACGTTTTAGATCTGTTAGCTAGGAAAGAGAAGGCGACAGGGCGCGGGGCAGAGATCTTATTCTCTGACATATACCTTTGCAGTCGAGCCATTCTACCTAGACATTGACATAGGAGCTGAGGCAATAGGAAGGGACTAGACATTGACATAGGAGCTGAGGCAATAGGAAGGGAAGGGAACGTTTAACCCTACAAAAGAAAGAAGGAATAGATATACCAAAATAAAGGACGGAGACTTGAAATCCCTCGGTGCTGAAAGGGGTAGAGGCAAGGGGAGACTCACCGGAAACATTAAATACATCTTTATGGCATGGGGAGCAGAGGTAGATTTTAGTTAGTAAGGGAATTCGTTACTGAGGGGATGAAATAGATACTAGATGCAAGAGAATCCTTGATAGAGAGGATGAAATAGAAACTAGATGCCAGAGAATCCTTGATATTGGTAGCAAATCCACGCTGGAATTAGGCTATTTGTTCGGGAATCAGGGTATACTAAAGAAAGTAGTCTACTAAGCCGAGCCGGGTAATATATAAGAATAAGATGAAATTCATAACTTTCTAACATAAAAGTAGAGAGTCAAGGCAAGGGCGACACCTAACTTGTTGTTCCGAAGTACTTAGCGGGCCAAAGCCAAAGAAAGAGTTTATGAAACTGTATCCCTAGACTAGACCCCTAGAGTAATTCCTTTCTTAGTAGCATAATTGGTTACAGGAAATTCCATCTATCAAAAACGGCGGAAGTCCTCATCATCTTCTTTGCCGATCTTGCCTAGCTCGGTTTCGGCATCAACTAGTTAGTCTTCTGCCCTACCCTTTGCGGGTGGTTCCTAACCTGCCTCAACCTATTCTGCTTCGGAGGAAGATGAAGTTGGCTCTAAAGGTTCATCAGCAGCTCCCTCAAACGGAGGACTTGCTCCGGACGGGACCGGTTTCCAGTGTTTTCGTATCAAGAAGCTCTGCGTCGGTCAAATATGAAGTTAGTGGGAAATTATCCAGAAAGAAACAAGTTGATTTAGTACCAGAAAGAAACAAGTGTATTTAGTATATAATTGGTAATCCTTTCAATAACACATTCTTTCACTGAAATATAGTCTCTTTGCGTGCTTGGTTTTACCTTGAAGAGAGTAATCTCGGCTTCTCTTCTTAATACGATCAAGCATAAGATTAGCATTCATTAGATTAGCATTCGGCTTCTGAATAGGATGAAACAAGAACAGTAAACTCGTATTCTTGACTTAGTGCTCTTAATAGTAAGATAGTCTGCCATGAACTCGAAAGCGCCTGCATCCTAACTTTACGGAATATATCTTGCGCCTCTACGCTTGTGGAATGGAAATGGGACTGGACTCTCCCTATGGAATTGAATGGCTACACCTCTGATTCTTAAGACGATGAAAGGCAGGAATCAGTGTTTATTAAGAAGTTAAGCACCATATAGTGTGAAGCTCGGTAAATGCTTATTGTCTGTTCCAACTAAATAAGAAGCTGTAAACCCAACAAGCAACAGAGGAAGTCCGAATTTCATCAGCCCGAGTAGGGGCTCGGGTATGATTAGCAAGTTGGTGAGTTAATAGCTTTCCAAGAAGTGTGAAATTGCTTTCAAAGTCGATGATCAGTAGCAGGTCCGGTCCGAGACGATAGGATGATCAGCAGGTACTGAGACAGGGCCCATGCTGTTAGGGATGGAATTAGAAGCAATGGTCGAAAGCCTGACATAGCATTGCCGTGGGTAGGTCTAAGGTCGGTCGTGTGAACCTCTTTTTGATCGGAGAAGAAGAAGTGATCAGAGGAATAAGCAGCACTCAGTGCCAGCAGCCGCGGTAAGACAGAGGCGTTATCCGTATTGATTGGGCGCTAAAGTAGGTGCCTTTTTCAAGTACGATGTCAAATCCAATCCGAGGGCGAAACCCAGGACAGGCGGTCTCAACTACCAAGCTGGAGCATTTAAGCTTGGGTCAGAGGGAATTGGAGGTGTAGCGGTGATATGCGTATATATCGGAAAGAAGACCAACGGCGATAGCACTCTGCTGGGCCTGACACTGAGAGACGAAAGCGAGGGTAGTGATACTGAAGAAACTACTCAAGTTAGAAGATATAGTAGTTCCGGGTTTCCTCTTACGTTTGAGACCTGCATTCTGATCCTCTGTTTTCTACCTTCATAGCCGTATAACTCACTGACGCCTAAACAAAGGACTTGACTTGGTTATACGTAGTTGCTTGCACTTCTGACTTTCCACTATCACTACGCGGCTCATCTGTGGTAGCTTTACCTTCTGACTTGAAACTATCCCTCTGGTTCTTTTGACTCTCCTATGGCAACTCTACCTCTTCTCTTCTCTTGTGTTGCTCCGAAACAAAGGCATGGCGAAATCAAGTTACAGCTGGTGTATCGGGTCGGGGATGTAAACCCATCTTTTATACTCAATAAAGTAGAAACATTATTCCTTCTTTTCTTGTTGAGCTAAGCGCATTCTTCTTCTTGTCTTGATACGACTACGACAACAAACAAGCAATAAGATCAGGGAGTTAATTGAGTATATAATTGGTAATCTTCAATTCCATCAATTACTTAAGAGCTTCTTGTTCAGTGTCTTTACTCACTTCTTTCTACGTTACTTTCCACTTTACGAGATACAGGCCTTGTGACTTCTCTTGCAACAGGCAACGTTACTTTCCACTTCCACTTCTCCGGATTCTATCTTACCATTAACTAGCTAAGGATTCTGTTTCTTCAGGAAAGCCTATAACTGGACCCTGGAACGCGCTGAAGCTTCCGTATCGGGTGCTTGTTTTAAGCCTAGCAAGTAGACCATTGCATTCGATTTAAGAATGAAAGGAAAGAGAACTAGGTGCGGTAACTCAACTCAATTCTTAAAGGAAATAGAACTAGGGCATTGAAGTTCAGGGCACCAGGTTGGGTAGTTGCCTGCTTCCATTAGACCCCAACTTAATAACTTGCTCACTTTCATACTTCTGGGGAGGAGTTTCATTCTGACTTAAGCCCTGCTAAAAACATTCTTATATTCTTTGTTGAGAGAAAGGGCACGCCGGTTGGCTCTCTGTAGTCTCATTCTGGATGCGCCATAAGATCTACTTCTTATACTATTATGAGAAGTTAGAATGTGCTATATGCCCTACTTTTCTTTTTGTTGAATGATACCGTACCCGTACTTTAATGATGACGTACCTTTTGTTGAATTCTAACTTGAAAACGGAGACTCCAAACTATGAATTGAAAACTCCAGTGAAGAGCACCAAGCAACTACTAAACAAGCATAGAGCCAAGGTCCTGTGTTCGGACACCAACCAACTACCTTTCGAGCACGGGCACCCTGTATAGTATAGAGAAATGTGACCTAACTGCTTCCTCACCAGCTCTTTCAACTCTTAACTCCCTTCCTTTACTGTTAGCGCACTGAGTGTTGCCCTCACTCCCAGAGATCTTAGTCCAATGAAACCTCTAACTGCTTGTTTAAGAATAGAGAATAGTTGCAGCTTCCCGCTTTCTACTGTCACCTCTTGATGAATAGAATCAAAGAGTATTGGCAGCTTCCCGCTTTCTACTGCTTGAATCGAGCTGTGATATACATGACTTGAACTTTACTTTCTACCCTTGTAAACTACAGGCCTGGACCCGGGGTTACTATCTGCTGAAGAATTAATGGATTCTTACCCTTGCATGCCAGGCAATGAAACTAGGATGAAACAAGGGATTCCAGCACTGTACCTGGCAATACTTAACGCTTCAAACTCCCTCTCCCTAACGCACTTAGTTGCAAGAGACGCTGCTTGTCGAGGAACACAGGACGGTGAAATAAGTAGTTTCGACAAACCCTTTGAAAGCCCTGGGATAGATCTAAGTAAATACACTGCTTGTCCCCTTTCTTGGGAATCTGCCCTGACCTAAACGGAAACTGGTCATTCATAAGCTCACTTTCTCACTACACTTGATTAACCGACAAGTAAATAACCTCTCTATACCTCCCGACTCGGGAAAGTCAATCCCAGTACTTATAATTCCAGCACCCGCACTAGGCTAGTATGAAACAAGAACTACACTTTAGCATGAAACTAAACTTCCCGCTTCTAAGCTTGCAGCTGACCGGACCTCAGACTTGCTTGTTTAACTAAGAATGAATTTCCATTTCCGAGTGCTGAATTAGAAACCTAATGAAATGGATATCTATTAATTGTAATTGAACGGATGCTATATATCTTATTAGGAATGCACCTAGAAACGTAGTTAGCGCACCAGTCACTCTTGACACACTTAGTCTTGTATTGCCCCCACAACTCTACTTGTGAAACCGCTTGTATGATACCCAGACTTGGGCACAGCATCTTTTATTTTAGATTATACTAAGACTCGCACAGAACAAAGAATTGATGAATGGATATATCTGACTCAAATGACTTGGATTCTCTAGAACCTTCTTATCATGGAATGGAGCTTAAACGCCAATACAAGATTCTTTTTTCCCGGAACAATACTATCTGATTGCCCGACCTGTGCTTGGCCGCTCACACCACACCTCGCTTCAAAACCTTGACTCTATTCTTATCTTGAAACTGGAACTACACTTGATACTTTCCTTGCTGCAGACAATTTAAGAGCAACACCTCTGATTCCATAATTACCAGCTTCTAGATTCCATAATTATTCGTTCATGGCGTTAGCGAGCCTGAGCCATGTGTGTTGGTTGCGCTTAGGGAGTTCTTCGTCTGCCTCAATTCCATCCCTTATTCCTTTATCCATAGAGCAATTCCATCCCTTATTCCTTTATTTATCCATAGAGTTTATTCTATTTGAAATCTCTCTTATAATATATAGTGAATTAATAGCTCTTAGAGTGAATTAATAGCTCTCTTCTAATATATAGTTTGAGTTCATAGTTCTCTTCTTTCTAATATATAGTTAGTTAATTCATAGTTCTCTTCTTTCTAATATATAGTTAGTTAATAGGGTTCTTTCAATAAAGAGTCAAGGGTTCTTTCGTGGGTAAGGCTTCTGGATACTTTTCTCAGACCCATTGCGGATACCTCATAGTGGCTCTATTTCATTCAGAGCTAGCAATTGGCTGCCGGATATAGTCCTGTCTGTACCGTAGCGCTTCGGAAGTGACTCTGGTGGCGTAGTGGAAAGTGTATCCCTTGAAGAAAGAAAAGTGTTTAGTAAGAAAGAGAAGTCTTTTGAATCAGCCCATCCCGATACGGCAAAAGAATGTGGATTCAGATCTTGAATAGATTTCTCAGAGTCTCCCACTTACAACAGGTACAGGCAATGGGAAGGAAGAAGTCGCCTTTCCTTAAGCGTAGGAAGGGATGGTAGGTTCCATTCCTTTTCTTTTCCTTAAGCAATTCCATCCAAGCTGCTTAGAAAGCCGGCCAGCGCCTATTCCACCTACGGACAACAGGCCAAGCCAATTCATAGAAACCGATTCTCTCTCTTCTGTCTATGGCACAGGCTCGATAAGCTTCTGGAACAGAACTCGCCTTTGATACGAAGATAGAATATTATGGGATAGATCAACAGAGGATTCTTTTATACCAATGCATTTTCTCGGAAGATAAGCTCAACTCCTATGAGAAAGAAACACTGTCTCCGCTCCGAAGGTCTAAAAAGGGCAGCTGCTAGGACAAAAAAGTGAAAAGATGGATACATAAGATGAGTACAGGTTCTGAGGGAAAGGTTAGCTTCCAACCATTCCTTGACTCACGTATGCCTCGCTCGGAACTTGAAGGCTATGCCATCCCATAAGGGCACCTAAGGAAAGAATCCAAAATCCACTTGTATATTTAGGTGCCTCTTGATAGAATATAATAGATGGGGGTCGTGGGTGCAGTCAATCATTTATGAATGTGCATCATCTTCCCAAAGACTAGATGAAATATAAGACTACTTAGGCTACTTATTCTCTTCCTAAAGACAGACCTGGTTATTAGAAGTTCCTTATTCAATATCCTACTTCTTCTCTTGCATTGGAGTTTTGCTTATGTGTGGAATCTGAGATCAAAATAAGCAGGAATCATGGCATGGCATTCCATAGAGATTTTCCTAGGCCTGATTGCTATTGTAGGGCTTTCCTTCCTGCTACGTGGTCAATAGTACCTGAGCATCCGCAGACACTTTCAAGAGAGAGAGAAAGAGAGAGAGAATATAGGCACCACAACCCTATTATGAAAGAATCCAAAAACTAGACTCTTAGGAAATAACTTAGGGAAAGGAAATGCGAAGTCAATCAAGAACATAAGGAAAGGAAATGCGATGTCAATCAAGAACATAAGGAAAGGAAATGTAAATAAGAAATCCAACTACTAGAGCGCTTAAGTCACCACACATTCATAGCTGTTATGTCACCACACATTCATAGCTGTTATGTCACCACAAATTCATTAAATAAGCATAGTCACTCAACTGCTGACTCTATTCAACAAGAGCATAGTAACCAAACAGCTGACATCTGAATGCTTACTTTTTCCTTTAATCACTTGTATGCGTATCGGCAGCGGAACCCTATACTTACTCACAGGACAGAGTCACCGTGTCAGAAAAGTGTTTACTTGTTCCCCCTAAGCTTGTTCCTATTCTCTCCCGCAACTTGTTCCTATTCTCTCCAGTAGTATAGTTAGGTTACTCTCTTAACTACCGAATATCATGATTATTGAATACTATGGGTTGGGTGCCAACATAATATGGAGTAGATTAAGGTGCCGCTCCAAGGATTACAATGGAATCTCAGAGAAGTGAGGCGCCTATGATATAATGGAATAGAAGTGTGGAAATAGATGGATTTTTAGATAAGTAAGAGAGATATAGATTGATTTGGATATATAGAGATGTTGTAACCTAACTGATTACTCCACCCACCAAGCAACGTATAATGGCCACAAACAACGAAAAGATTCGACTCCTGCACACCAACACCAACAACTAATAAACCCTGCTTTAACACCAGAGTGATAATCCTTTCCGCTTATAAGCTCACTTTCTTCTTTATCTAAGCTAACTTTCTTATTGATAAAAGGAATTGATCCTGACTCGGAGAATACCCGACAACCGACTTAAATAAGGGCACCAGTACTTATAAGTTCAGGCGTACTACAACTGCATTAGCTTCAGCAGACAGAATAGAATCTATTGTTTCCAGCGCAGAAGCTTCAGGATATTCTCCAGGGCAAGCAAGGTAAAGAAGGGAACTTTTCAAAACCACTTGCACGATACCCTGACTCTTTTCTTTCATTGAACCCTAATTCTTTTCTTTCGTTTAACCCTATCCTATCTTTTATTTCACCTAAGCCTTGTAGTGGCTTATTCGGCTTATGGAACTATACTGGAA
The DNA here is from genome assembly GCA_001649415.1 of Musa itinerans. Lineage (NCBI taxonomy): Eukaryota > Viridiplantae > Streptophyta > Magnoliopsida > Zingiberales > Musaceae > Musa > Musa itinerans. Next base: position 676,200 of record LVTN01000026.1, on the reverse strand, counting down.
TCTGTAACTTGACCTTTACAAAATAATTCCACCACTTTTTAGGACCACGAACTTCTCTAGCCCGGCCTTTTAGTCATTCGCGTTAGCACTGAGGAGTAAAGCACCAACCTATCTCTCTGGTCGACTTCACTTTACCGTATTCTGATCCTTTATCTTAAACTGGAACTATACTGGAAGACTCAACTCGGGATGGCACCTAGACTAGAGAGAACCTGTCCTGTCCGATTCCTGGTGGATGACACCTCACACAGCGGAAGATCTTTCCTTATTACTTCCCCCTTTGCTATGGAATCTTTGACTACTTACTTAAATGCTTTCCTTCTTCCCCCGGCTTGAAAACGGAGGTTACTTGCTTTCATTCCGTAGCTACTGATTGAGGCTGGGACCGAGGAATTACACTGCAGTATCTAAGAGTTCAGGTTCCCATCCAAAGAATGGATTGAGTGTGGGAGCCTGCAGGATACCGGGCATAGATCTAAGGCATTGAGACGCATAGAAAGACTTGAGCTAGTGCCAGCAATACCTTTAACTCATAGCTAGGAATTACACTGCCAACTATCAAACTCAAACCATTGCTACCCAAGTCTTACTTGTTCTTTATGATCGGGTTTTGGTGAAGTGGAATCCCCCAGTTCCAGTTCGAAAGCTAGAAAACAGAGGATCAGAATGATGGTATAACTACATCCAGAGTATAGGTAAGAAAGCAGTAAACTAGTTAGTGACTTAGAGGAGTCTCGGTAAACTCTTGCATTGGAGTTTTGCTTATGTGTGGAATCTGAGATCAAAATAAGCAGGAATCATGGCATGGCATTCCATAGAGATTTTCCTAGGCCTGATTGCTATTGTAGGGCTTTCCTTCCTGCTACGTGGTCAATAGTACCTGAGCATCCGCAGACACTTTCAAGAGAGAGAGAAAGAGAGAGAGAATATAGGCACCACAACCCTATTATGAAAGAATCCAAAAACTAGACTCTTAGGAAATAACTTAGGGAAAGGAAATGCGAAGTCAATCAAGAACATAAGGAAAGGAAATGCGATGTCAATCAAGAACATAAGGAAAGGAAATGCGATGTCAATCAAGAACATAAGGAAAGGAAATGCGATGTCAATCAAGAACATAAGGAAAGGAAATGCGATGTCAATCAAGAACATAAGGAAAGGAAATGCGATGTCAATCAAGAACATAAGGAAAGGAAATGCGATGTCAATCAAGAACATAAGGAAAGGAAATGCGATGTCAATCAAGAACATAAGGAAAGGAAATGCGATGTCAATCAAGAACATAAGGAAAGGAAATGCGATGTCAATCAAGAACATAAGGAAAGGAAATGTAAATAAGAAATCCAACTACTAGAGCGCTTAAGTCACCACACATTCATAGCTGTTATGTCACCACACATTCATAGCTGTTATGTCACCACAAATTCATTAAATAAGCATAGTCACTCAACTGCTGACTCTATTCAACAAGAGCATAGTAACCAAACAGCTGACATCTGAATGCTTACTTTTTCCTTTAATCACTTGTATGCGTATCGGCAGCGGAACCCTATACTTACTCACAGGACAGAGTCACCGTGTCAGAAAAGTGTTTACTTGTTCCCCCTAAGCTTGTTCCTATTCTCTCCCGCAACTTGTTCCTATTCTCTCCAGTAGTATAGTTAGGTTACTCTCTTAACTACCGAATATCATGATTATTGAATACTATGGGTTGGGTGCCAACATAATATGGAGTAGATTAAGGTACCGCTCCAAGGATTACAATGGAATCTCAGAGAAGTGAGGCGCCTATGATATAATGGAATAGAAGTGTGGAAATAGATGGATTTTTAGATAAGTAAGAGAGATATAGATTGATTTGGATATATAGAGATGTTGTAACCTAACTGATTACTCCACCCACCAAGCAACGTATAATGGCCACAAACAACGAAAAGATTCGACTCCTGCACACCAACACCAACAACTAATAAACCCTGCTTTAACACCAGAGTGATAATCCTTTCCGCTTATAAGCTCACTTTCTTCTTTATCTAAGCTAACTTTCTTATTGATAAAAGGAATTGATCCTGACTCGGAGAATACCCGACAACCGACTTAAATAAGGGCACCAGTACTTATAAGTTCAGGCGTACTACAACTGCATTAGCTTCAGCAGACAGAATAGAATCTATTGTTTCCAGCGCAGAAGCTTCAGGATATTCTCCAGGGCAAGCAAGGTAAAGAAGGGCACTTTTCAAAACCACTTGCAAGATACCCTGACTCTTTTCTTTCATTGAACCCTAATTCTTTTCTTTCGTTTAACCCTATCCTATCTTTTATTTCACCTAAGCCTTGTAGTGGCTTATTCGGCTTATGGAACTATACTGGAATCTGTAACTTGACCTTTACAAAATAATTCCACCACTTTTTAGGACCACGAACTTCTCTAGCCCGGCCTTTTAGTCATTCGCGTTAGCACTGAGGAGTAAAGCACCAACCTATCTCTCTGGTCGACTTCACTTTACCGTATTCTGATCCTTTATCTTAAACTGGAACTATACTGGAAGACTCAACTCGGGATGGCACCTAGACTAGAGAGAACCTGTCCTGTCCGATTCCTGGTGGATGACACCTCACACAGCGGAAGATCTTTCCTTATTACTTCCCCCTTTGCTATGGAATCTTTGACTACTTACTTAAATGCTTTCCTTCTTCCCCCGGCTTGAAAACGGAGGTTACTTGCTTTCATTCCGTAGCTACTGATTGAGGCTGGGACCGAGGAATTACACTGCAGTATCTAAGAGTTCAGGTTCCCATCCAAAGAATGGATTGAGTGTGGGAGCCTGCAGGATACCGGGCATAGATCTAAGGCATTGAGACGCATAGAAAGACTTGAGCTAGTGCCAGCAATACCTTTAACTCATAGCTAGGAATTACACTGCCAACTATCAAACTCAAACCATTGCTACCCAAGTCTTACTTGTTCTTTATGATCGGGTTTTGGTGAAGTGGAATCCCCCAGTTCCAGTTCGAAAGCTAGAAAACAGAGGATCAGAATGATGGTATAACTACATCCAGAGTATAGGTAAGAAAGCAGTAAACTAGTTAGTGACTTAGAGGAGTCTCGGTAAATAGGATTTCAAAGAGGTGTGTAAGTAAACTATAGTAAAGGAGTTCAATCTGATCTTTCTGCCCTTGGTGGAGCACTCGATATAGAATTCCTTAAAGATACCACTTCCCTTTCGCCAACTCCTGATTGGTATTCTGATCCAGATCTTGGATACTTAACTAGAACAGAAGATCTGATTGATTAATTGAAGCCCTCTTGCCCATGTGATATATATTGAAGTAAACACACACCATCCCCTCATTTGGAATCTTACAGGTCTGGTTTCCTCGCAGGTTCCAACACCCACCTCTCTTCTTTATTACTTTATTCATTCTTTGACTACTGAGTTAGATTCTGAATCCCCGAACACAGGACTTGAAAGAAGGGTTTTCATCCCACACTAGTAGTAGCCCTGCCAGAACTTATTAATTGGCCCTTAAAGTAGTATAACTTAGGAGTGGGTCGTAAAGGGAACCATCAAGGGAAGTCGGAATGGAACTAGTGAGTATTTGAATAGGAATGGCACAAGTCAGTATATTCATAGGTACGATCTGTTTCCTTACCGCTACTCTGCATAGAAACAGGCAATTACTATTTAGGAGTTGGCAAAGTCAAAGAGAGTAGACAACCAACTATGTTAGGCCAAGCAGCTTGTCTATAAGGTCAAGCAACTTAAACAAGAAGAACTCAGGCTTTCTAACAAGTAACATATTTCTTTCGAACACAAAGACACTCCGTAACAAACAAGAACTAGGCGCCCTCCAACCTGCAACTATAAGGCCAGAAGAGTCGTTTAAGTCAGGGTCAACTCCCATTCTAGGAAAAGAACACAAGGGGCCCCAGAAAAAAGGTTATGATTCTGAACCGGGCAACACTGTTAACTGTCAAGCATACAAGAACCTATAATGCTTCAGCGGATGAGCATTCACAACTCAATCCGGAAATGCAACTATCCATTAGCGCCTAAAGAGACGAGTATGAAGTACGAAACTAGGGATTAAACAATAACTCAACTTTCAACGGGCTCCTGCCGCTACACTTACTATGTTTACTTTGCGAGTGTCTTGTCTATCCATTGCTTGGCGGCTGTTTTTGTTTCACTCTTATCCTGATCCTATACCTAAGTCAACTAATTCAATTCCAATTCTTTTCAATTCTTTACTTCAAGTCGCTGGAATTATAAGTACTGGCTCAGGTGCCTGTATTAGGGAGTTTCAAGATAAGATAGAATTGAGTCTGTTACTTACTTCTCACTTCATAGCCTTCTACTAACTAGTTTCATTCGAGTTAGGTCCTGTACTTGACTCTGAAACTTACTAGAAGGGAACTTAGAATAAGGGGCTAGTGTTTTCTTTCTTTCCCGCTTCACCTGCCCTGTACTCTAACACTTTCTTCCCAACACAACACCTCATAGACATTCTAAAGGAGATTGAGCTCCCGTTAACACTATTCTTTACCTACTTCTGATCCTTCACTTGAACCTATCAACTATTGACGCACTACACACGACCTTTAGCTACTGTTTTTGAGAGCGCCTCCCTGCTAACGCTCTAAAGGAAAGATGGAATTCATTGTTTGTGACACCTCCATTCCTTATTTATATAGGTAGGCAGGCGATAGAGAGAAATTGACTTGACTGTTTGATTCGTTGCTACCAAGTCCCAGTTTCCAGTTCAATCTATCGGGGTGGTGTTCCATCCTTTCCAGCGCTAGTGGATTTCCTAGTTATGAGTTATCGTATTATAAGCGAAATTAGAATCCAGAACTTATAATAACCGGTCCCTATTCTTTGTTTTAGTATTAGAAAGAAGTAGTGCCAGTCTCATGCGCCCGGTTTCTATTCTTAGTAGGGATACCCAACCTTACCAGTACCTGTGTCAATTCCTTTTTCTATGCTTTTCCTCTTATTATGTCGTAGTTAAGTTCCCGGTTTCGGAGCTATAGTCTTCTGTTAGTCAGTATTGGATTGCCAGTTTTTAGGTTGGTCTAGCCCTCTTATCCTAGATGTGCTCCATCATATGCGAAGTTGAGTTATTGTTGGCACTAATTCCAAGAAAAAGTAGACCTATGGACAGGAAAGGGAGCCTAAACCTCTAATATAAGGATTAGATTCTGTAGTTGTACCTATAGTGGGTAGTTTCAGAATGGGGCATAGACCAGTAGTCGAGTCGGTAAAATCAGTATCCTAGGCGGTAGCGCAAGGTTTGGTTCCCGTAGCGAAAGCCCAGTTATCGGTAGGCTTGAAGCACCTGTTGTTTCTAGATCAATTCTTTGAGTATAGTAATGGTCGTAGTTGGCTTGGGCTACTCTATTCCTATTAGTAGATGCGATAGAGCGTACCCATATTCTTCTACTATACCCCGTAGATGTACTAGCAATTATGTATTATTGCCTATGCTTAGTATCCTGACAGCTGAGTTTTCTTCCCTTTGATCTACACTGAGTTCCAATCTTTGACTACTGAGGTTGGTTCTATCATAGCACCCCGGTTATCCTGTATCACCCTGTTTTCTATTCCTATTAGTGTTGGTAACTAGTCAATTCTTGCTTGATGGTTGACATTCCCCTGGTAAGTACTAGTATCCTCATCCGGAGTATCTCGGCATCCTTACTGCGGAGTCGAATTCGGTAATGAATCTAAGGTCTATCAAAACTCATTCTTTGACGAATTAGAATAAGGGGCAATTAATAAGTTCTGGCCTCGATTCGCTGTTCCTAGTTTCAGGAGTAGAGGCGCGGGTAAGTAGTAAGCCCAAAAGCGGAGAGTTCCAGAGTTTTGGAGTTTGGAGTGCAAGTTTGAAACAAGAGCATAGGGCCTATTAGTTGCTCGGTGGAATGCAAGATTCTAACTAAAGAATGTAAGGCTAATAGGGGCAAGCACCAAGACAAGAAGAATTTATGTGACTTTAGGAATGAGTTATGTTGCTGGAGGCTGAGTTACTGATCGCTCTAAGACTAAAATGTTGACAGAAGACTAAAGAATAGCAGCTAGGATATAAAGAGTTATAGCCGGGCAGCCCTATAAGTCAAGTCAGATTTAGATGTCAGATAGTGAGTTTGAAGCTAGACATTGAAGGCAGTAGACAAGTACGAATTGATTGAGTGGTAAAAGAATTGCTAGTGGCGCACGGATACGCTATTGTGCTTATCGGTGGAAGCCTATGAACCCGGTATAAGACTAATAGTAGTCCGTTTTCAGAATGAGAGCAAGGAGCTCCGTACTAAGAATAGGGGATATCGAGTTGAATTCGGATAGTCTTCTTATTGGGATTCCTTATTATGATAGTAAAGCTTATTAAGTAGCGGCTCAATTACATCGACCCTTATTATGGGAGTCAAGCTTAGAAGGTAGTGTTTCAATTCTGAGAATAGTCGTTCGATTCCCTGTTGTTAGTTTCATTACCCGTTTGAATGTTTAAGTATTATAAGCATTAGTTATAGCTTGTTAGACAGTGTTTCAATTCTAATAAGTAGCAGTGCCAGCTTCAAAGCAAAGATCCCTTTTGAGTTTCAAGAAAGAAAGTAGTGTTTGTTTTAAATGAGCAAGTAAGGCTTTATGGATTAGAGGTGGATACAAATCTATCTGTGCTGTCCGAGTAGTCAGAGTTCGAGAGCGGGTTCAAGGAATGAGTAGCAGGTTGGGTCTAACAAGCAAGGTTCTAGGTAAGTCAAGTGAGAGGAAGGAGCTTTACTTGACTTGCTCCGAACAAAGAGAATAATTGGTATACTCAATCTAGCAAGTAAGGATCATAAGCAGTATTCAAAGAATTCCATAAAGTATAGTAATGCTCGGGCTACAATCATTAATAAGTAAGATAAGAAAAAGGAATAAGGCATTAAAGCTTAAGTAATAGAGTGACTTTTTCTATTCTATGTGGACATTTTTCTATGTGTTGTTAGACGGGGTAGTTCTTCTTTATTGCTAGGGTTCTTCTGATAGTTAGTCGTTACTTGGCCTAGTGGATTTCTTACTCTCTAGGTAAAGCCTCATTATAAAGTAGCGAATTCCAGTAAGGGTTGTGACTTCTTAAGTTAAGGTTAGTAGCTAGGTGCACTAGATCGTACCCTAATCTATATCTATACAGGATGCGCTTTGGGTACTTATTATTCCCTTTCTTCTTTACAGCTAGGTTTTGTTCTCGCTCTACAGTTCCTTATACTATTATTCTATTACAAGATGCGCTACACTACATCGTACCAATGAGTCAAAGAATTCCAGTAAGGGTAGTCATAATCATATATAATATATAGAAAGCCAGGTTATGTCCCCGGTGTTTCAAGAAAGAAAAGCAGTAAGGGCTTATTGTGTTGTTGTTAAAAGAAATACCCGTGTGTTGTTGTTAAAAGAAATAACTGTTCGTTGTTGCCTGAACTTATAAGTACTGGATTGAGAAGGGCCTCCCTGTGCGGGCAAGCTTATAGTAGTGCTAGCCTGGATAGAAAGGGTAGTCGGAATTATCTAAAGGAAAGTCGGAGGCTATATCTGTATGTAAAGGAATAAGAATAAGAAGAACCCTAGATACAAGTCGGTGCTTTGGGTACTCATAATGAAAGGTATAGTCATTCAAGGTAGAGTCATTCAAGGTAGGGTTTGGGCCCGTGGAGAGCAGCTGTATTCTTACTTGATTAGTTGAGTGAGAGCCCGGGAAGCAGTGGTTACAGCCGTTACTTACTTATATTTAGAATACTACGATATAGTGCATACCGGAATAGAATCAAACTAGTGGCAAAAAGACTGGTCTTCGGGGTCCCCATATTCTTAAAAAAGGGTACCAATATCCTGTGAAGAGAACTGGTATAGCACCGATCAGACTTGTTCTTATAATAGGAATAGAACTTCGGGTACCAATACCTATATTATAGAATTGATAAGTGCTCCAAGGCGAATTCCCCTGTTTATGAGTCTATCGTTACTTATTCTAAGACTGCAATTACGGATCTAAGATTCTTATTTCACTTATTAGCCTGTAGCTCGTACCTATCACTCTTCCCTTCCTGGCTATCAACTCGAAACTCCTTACTCGAACTCAGGTACTAACATCCTATTCAACATCATTTGTACTCACTCGACCCTTTCGCATACATAGGCAAGCCTAATTCACAGGTATAGTAGCCCAGCCTTATAGCCTATTCCCTAAGTCTCTCCTTACTTACTCCAACTCTGACTACTTGTCTTTCCTTATCTATGCTTTCAACCCATCTTTCCTCGCTCTCATCCTGCATTTTATGGTAGAAATTCCGTATTCGGGTTACGTTCCATTATAAGCCATTGAGTAGTAAATATCATAATTGAGCTACTGCCGAGAAGACCTTTTACTTACGACTACCAGAATGAAACACTACCCTCGCAATGCAACAGTGTCTAACAAAACACTCTTTATTTGAACTCTCCTACTCCCTTCATCGAAGTCTACTAATCCTTCCCGGCACTCTTACTGGCCATACTCACATTCCCAAACTACTTATATAGATCTGTGTCCTACTGCTTATGGGCCTGGCGCTGCTCACCCTAAGCAAACTCCTCTTGCCTTAAGTCTACATTTCACCACTTATTAAGGTCATTACTGCCCGTCTACCCAGCCTTGCTTCTAGTCAGCCTGAAGTACCCATCTTTGAGTCACCAAGTCACTACCAATGAGCAGAAGCGAACTACTGCGAAAAAGAATCAAATAAGAAATGCAGAATACACCTGCTATGCAGAGTTGCGATAAGGGAATTAAAGACAGAAGTCAATATGCTGGTCTATAACACAAGAAAAAGAGGATCCATAGAAAGAATTACTTACCTACCCGATAGACTGGATTGTTTATAAAGGAACAGGGAATTTCACTCATTGGTAAGATAATCTCCCTAGTGCGCTTCTCCTATGTACCTCGTAGATCTAACCTCTTCTACCGGGGAATCTCACTCATAGGTATCAGAATCCAGGTATATAAACTTACAGTTGAGTTGGACTCCGGAATTATAAGTACTGGGGTAGTTCATTTATTGATTTCTAAGAGAAAGTATCGTCCTGGGGTAGTGGCTTCCTGAACAAACAAGGTAGGTGCTAGATCGTTAGCGGCAGCTCCGTTTCTTATTGCTAGTAACAAAAGTATTGTCAGCACTAGTGAAATCCCCGGGGTTAGTTTTCGGTCTTGCTTTTGCTAGTTTAGTTCTTCGGCTTACGATTGATTCTCTTACTTTTGAGTTTCGTTCCCTCCGCTCCGATCCGATACCCCTTATTAGAGATACTGGGGATGCGCTAGGGAATACCTGACTTCCACTACAAATACTAAAAGAAATAGAACTTTCCCCCACCAACACTATAAGAATAAGGCTACTGGCACACTGGCTTACCATCTCTACTCTAACTCTGCAGCTACTTGCTTTGATTCTTTAGTTCGATTGTTAGGTCAACTATCCTAGGTTTAAGTCTGAAGTTAACCTCTTATTCTATTGCTCTTAACTTAGAGTATGTCTCTCAAAAATCCCATTCGAAAACTGTGCATTCAGATCTTTGCTTTAATGGCACCTTACCTATATACCCTGACCTTTAAGCTAAAGCTGCCCTTACTTTGACTCCAAGGTATGGTGAATACATAGTGAATTAAGTAGTAACAGAGTTAGCCTCGTTAAGGAAACTGACGCTCGAACACAACAGTAGTAAGGTCTTATCGGTACCAATTGATTTCTTTATTCTGAATTTGATTCTCTATATTATAGTAGCTGAATTCCCTTTCTCAAGTTCAAGTATTGCTAGTATGAGTTGTCTTCTTTATCATAAGATAGAGTATTGGTAGCCCTATAGTTCAATTACTGGTTTGGTTTTGAGTGAAAGCCCTGTCAGCACTAGTTCCATTTCTTATCTCTAGTGAGTTTCTGGTGGCTAGCAATCGATCATGGTAGTCTCAGTTTAGGAGAAGCGAAGGGGCAACACAGAGCTCCACTGCCCGGTAGGAGATAAAGGAATTAAGGCATAAGTCACAGAATCAATGAAGAAATACAAAATGAAACAGAGTATTGGGTTAGTTTCTAGTTTTCGTTTTAGTCTCTCTCGTTTGTTAAGGACACCCCGCCCATAATTTCACTCATTGGTATCGGGAATGCCAGATGAGGGCAAGAATTCGATTACAGTTCCCTAGCTCTCAAACAATAGCTTCAAATACAAGTAGAGTTAGAGTAACAGTAAGAAAGAGTAGAATCCCGCTTTCGAATAGAGCTAGTAGGAGACCGAAGCTACAACTAGCATTCTGACTTATCAGTTTCATTCGTATAGGAGTTAGTTTTAAGCCTACCTTCTCTTGTTAGGGAACCTTGCTAAGAAGATAGGAAATAATTGAACTCTAAAGGTAGAAATACCGAATTCACTACTGTAGCCAAAGCCTGCACTGCTAAATACAATTCATTAGAATATATTAGATTCTTTTTTTGAATACTGACTTTCCAACTAGCACCCGAGCTCCCATAACCGCTTGCTGCTCTGATTATCTAGTATACTTTCTTTTTTCTTCATAGCTCGGTCGATGTGGACACTTTCCTGGCGCAAGAACAAAACTAGGCCTAAACCATAACAAAACTAGGCCTAAACCATAACTTAAATGATTACAGGGCTCTCAACAGTGCACCAAGGGACTTAAACTCAAAACTAGGGCTTTCACTGCCGATCTCACATCTGTATTTGCCCGGGTTCGCTCTCCCGATACTATCTAAAATGATGTATTTGACCCTTAGCTCTTCCGCCCTTTCTCTCAGTCTCTTACTTACTGCACCAAGGCCCCCGCCTTCTATTCTGCTTGTGAACTACTCTATTCTTATTCTGTTTGTTGACTTATATTTATATGTATTGATATTAGTTTTCTCATTAGAATATGGATATTCTATTTCTTTGTTTTTTGCTTGGCTGGCAGTTTGTCTAGTAGTTACCTGAGGGATCCTTACCTTATTGACTCATAGAACTTAATTACTGGGACTACTACCTCAGAGCCTAAAACGAAAAGATAGTACTTCCCCACCAGGCCAACTAACCCTATTTCTTTGATTTATTGACTTGCTAGCCAACAAACCTCTATTGATTGACACCTCCGTACGGCACAACAAACCCTAGTATAACACACAATATACCAGTGTATAGTATGATATGTTATGATATAGCGAGTCAAGATGCGAGGTAAGGAAAGGTAGGCTGAGTTACAGTAGAGGCAGACCCAAACGAGAGCATGGGAATAATAGAAGAAAGGCACAGGTTATGTTCCCCGTAGCTAGAGAATTGGATAAAGCAGTACAAGGTTGAAACAAAGGATATAGGCTGTGCAATTACGGCTCGCTGGCATTAGTAACCGTTTTTGAGTTAGCAGTGGAAGAACGGGAGGTCGCCTCAAAGCAAGCAAAGTAAAACTAATATGCTCCCCAGTTAAGTAAGACCGATAGTAAGTTGAGTAAGACCAATGGTCGGGGGAAAAGGATAGGTTAAGATAAGGTAGAGCAAGGGCAGCGTAGGTGCCAATAGATAAGGGCGGAGTGTTCCCGTATTAATCCTTATTAGTAGTAGTCGGAATCAAAGCAAGTCAAGCAAGAGTTGGTTCCCTGATAGGCAGAAATAAGAAAGTAACCCCTGTCCAACAGCTAAGCATGAGGAGTATTGGTGTAACCCTTATATTGTAGTTGTTAAGGTATTGCTAGCCCTAGTGCTATTCTTTTGATTCATTTATTTATTCCTATCAGTAGTAGTTGGTAGGGTAGTTGCCTAGTAGTTACTTGTCTCCCAGAGTTACTAATGGAATTCTCCTTTCCTTGTTCAGGTATGACAGGCGCCAGTTCCATCCTGTGTAGGCCCACCGTTAGAACTTAATTACTGGCTTTTGCTGGTGTATTTCTTGACTATAAGATGACAGTATTGAAATAAGTAGACCGAGGGGCAGGAAAGTCCGGTTTGGAAGCTAAGCTTATAAGCTATGAAGGGTTGGCAATAGGTAGTTCCATTCCTTTTAACATTGATTGAGTTCTGACTTTGGGGCTGTTGTCTTGCTAGTAGTAGCTGGGTTCCTGCTAGCATTGGTTGAATTACAATCCGTACTTGTAGATTTACTTATTATAAGATAAGGCATTAAGTGCAGTGGCTGTGGAATGAGAGACATTAGGGTAAGCCTGTGAAGCTCATAAGCAAGACTCTAAGGCAGAAGTAGAATAATGGGCTAGTGACCAACAATCGAATGAGGGGATCAATAAAGGGAATCGAACTAAGTTGTACAAGAATCAACCAAGAAAGCAGGAATTTGCGCTAAGGTAAGCGAAGAGCGGGCCAAGTTAGAGACAGAAGAGAACGTCTTAGAATGGAATTAGGAGTAGAGGTTTGGTAGCTCGGGGTGTAATAATGGGATAAGTAGCTACAGGACTTAGAGCAAGGAAAGTAGAAGAAAGTATGGTTTGTTTCAGAAGACTAACAAGCGAGCATAGGAGTGATAGAAGAATCAAGAGCATAGGAAATTGAGTTCAGCTTGGAACCTAAAGATAGTATGCCATAGAAATAATAAGCAAAAGAGAAGATACTGTATACGTGATCAAAAGAGCATAGGAAAGAGTAATGCATTGGTTGAATTCCCTGATGCACTAACTCGGTCTTATCCGTTGGGTGGGTAGTCAGTCTTGTTTACGCTAGTTGGATTCCGCGTTCTTATTGATTATTCTATTTACTTATATGGATATGCGTGTTTTCATATTCTATTTGCTATTAGTTCTCTTATAGTAATTCCAGGAGTTTGCTATTAGCAGTTCCTATTAGCAGAGATTCCATTCCTGTATACGATATATCTCATTAATAGAAGACCATAGTGAGCTAATCCGATCTATTAAGTTAGAAATCCACTACTACACAAACATACAGTCTAATACTAGGACCAAAGCCTTGTGGTCGGTAGGTGTATCCTGTATTCCCGGCTACATTCGACAAGCGCTGAGACACTACGAAAGGGAGCCCAACAATCGAGCTATACAGAATGCAAGGAAGCAACGGCATACTAAAGGATGCAAGGAGCAATACGTAGAGTGAAGGTAGTTTTATATAAAGTAAAGCAAGGCCAATGGGCAGTAGAGAAGATCATCGGTGTTCAGTTACAATAACAAGAAATGCATCCGTACTGGCGAATGGCACTATTGCTTATCCGAAATAGGACTCCCAGTACTTATAATTCCAAGCCTGTCCTCCCTACTAGAAAACTGAAACTAATGCCTTCAAAGCCCTAGTAGCACCCCCGGAGCAGAGCTTAGATGCGTTCTTGACTCGCTTATGAAATCTAGAAACTCCAAAAAAGGTGGAGTCTGTCTAGCTTACCCCTTCTTTTAGTCTGATTCCACCGAGAAACTACTACTTATAAGTATGGAGCTTGGAACTACATTACTGACAACAAGGCCCGAACTCGGAACTGTGAATGCACTACTTCCAACAAGACTCACCCTACTAACTGGGAAATCCACTGCTAAATATGGGCCTAACACCACTGTCTCCAAGCCCTACTTCCTTGCTCTTCAACCTAATACTGGTAAGAGTGAAACCCATACAAATCCGAATGAAACTATCGACGGGGAATCGACCTCCGTGAACTAAACTAGAAACTGGCATTTCCACTACAAATAATAGGAATTGGACTAGATACCGAGATCCTGTGGGTTCCCCAAAAGGAATCAATATAGAAATAGGGAATTGAGCTGTTACTAACAAGGCTGCTACCAATGCCAACGATACCTTAACTGGATACAAGGGCAGCTTTAGATGGTGAGCTACTGTATATTTGTATGTCTTTCCAGTATTATAGTATGACTTTCCTGTGAACAACTTAGCACCTGTAGCAAGCAGGTTCGAGTGTTGCGGTAACTATATACTTACTTCACTTAAGCTGCAAACGGGAGGGTCTTCTAAGGCATCAGCATCATAACAAGCAATCTTCTCTTCTGCGCTTGCAAGTTCAAGTCCTTATTTTCCTGTTTTCGTATCTGCACACTATAATCAATGATCAGTGAGTTACTAAAGCGCTTACGGAGTGTCAACTTCTGCGAGATGAGCTGCTTGATGACATAAATGATTTTTTGACTGCCGGCTCTAATCTAAAAGGGCTCTTCCAAATTCTATGATTATATGACATACGCTGGAAAGAAGGATTCCTGTTTCATCGTTTACAGTTTTCTCTTGTTTCATCATATAGAGAGGGGTGTTGTTGGTTCCTCAAGTCAGAGAAGAGGGCAGCTTAACTTCAAGGAGAGGCCTCTATAATCAGTTTCGGGTGCTAGTGTTGTCTATTCCCTTTCAGACCCGCTTGCTGCCCGGCCTCCACTTTATTCTTCAACTTAGAAGTCTTTCCTTTTCCTGGTTGAGTTGACTCGCACCTTTTCGAAAGGAGATATCTTCTAGAGTAGGTAATAAAGAGTCAAAGAGTTAGTTGTCATTGCTCTTAAGAAATAACTAAAGTTCACAAATTGGAGTTTCACAGGTCTAAGGTGAGTGTAAATTATAGGCTACGAGTGTGCATTCTAAGCTCGGTTCAAGGTCTTCATAGCTCGATTCTCTGAATAGCAGTAAGACCATTTCTTAAAGGCCAAATGAAACGTTAACATTATCCTTTATCAAGAAAGTGAGAGCTCATTCCCCAAAGAAGGAAAGTTCAGTCGTATCGCTTTCACCGACGTTGATTGTTTGGTTGTTATCTCTCTGCGATCAAAGTGCTAAATGAACAGTTTGAATACATGATTATATTCGCTCTCGTTAATGCATCCCAATTTATTTGTGCGCAGGCAAATCTCGTGTCCCGTACTCCCCTAAGAAATTCTCTCTGCCTAATCCAAAAATCCATATGCTTCATAATTAGCTGCTCCATCAAGTATTCAATGCAGGAGTGTTTGTCTCGTGTACAGCCTCGCCTCTTTATCGTCATTTAACCTATGGTCAAGGTTGCTCATGGCAAAATCCATCATTCAGGTACCAACAAGTACTACTAAATAAGCCGAAGACAACAGGCATAAATAACAGCCTTATAATAGCTTGATCCCACCAGTCCGAAACTCTTTGCTTTAAGTCTACTGCTACTGCCTTAAATGCTATGTTCCTGTTTGAGTATAGTAGGATCACACATGTATTGCTTTCTTGCTGACTGCTCTGGCATTCCTGTACTTGTTCCATCAATACCTATGCTCTAGTTTGAGTATTCCTTTACAGACTTTCAAACTTCTACTTTCATCTTGATTTGTTGTTTTCGGTTCTTGCGTTGTTGGCGCCCTGGGAGTTTCCTGTGTTCATCAGCTTACAGAGTTTCGTATTAATATGAAGCAAGCAAACAACGTTGATCTCTATTATAAAGCAATAGGAGGTCTATGTTACTAATAAGATATGCATTTCAAGAGCCTGGCGGGGTAAACCAAAGAAAGAGGAGATTTTGATAAGATCAGAAGAGTTGACCTCATGTTACACTATTCAAAATAAGGGTTTGACAGCCCACTAACCCATGATAGCAAGCGCTAAGTCGACAAAATCGGATACAGTTGAAAGCATAGTGACAGATGAAAGGGTAGAATGAAAAGCAGTAAAGGGGGAATGATAAACCAGAGCATAAGACTTCAAACTCGGATTGATCAGTCCGACTTAATTTGTGTAGGGCGCGGTCAAAATCTCATTACACGGATTAGCACTTAGAGGATCGAACAAATATAAATCAGATCTTAACTACTGAATCGGAACCCCGCTCTACTGTGTCTAAGGCTGCCTCACCAGTCTTTGATTCTACCTCCTTTTCTTATTACTTGTTAGGCTTACTCTACTACTTAGTGGTTTTCTTTATTTCGTTAAGTAACATCGTTCTTATCTTGGAAGTATTTGTGCTAACGACTACTCATAATAGGAATGAATCAAACTCTCAACTATAGCACCCCTATCACATGGTTCCAAAGCTATGTAATAGTCATCGAATAATGAATGAATCTTTTCATCAATGCCAGCAGGACTTTCACTCATAGCCGGGGCTACTGACAAAACTGCAACCAGCAAAAGAAAGACTTGAACTCGAAACGAAGAATTCAATTAAGAAGAAAACAGCTCTACCTCACGGTCTCAATATGGCGATGCGTAACACACACACGGATTATATCTCTAAACGGAATTACCTAACTAACTGGGAATTAAGCTCATTGATGTCGGAACCCAGTTGTCCAAGCCCTACTCGTTACTTTCGCTCCCACTGCTTGCTCTTAATCTTACTACCCACCATATGTAGGTGTCTCGGCTTCTCCTGCCCTACTTTTCTTCTGACTTCTTTAGTGGCCTGAACTTATAAGTACTGTTGCACTTACTATATTCAAGCTGGTGGATATGATCTAGGTCATTAGACTAAAGGAATATAGGGTCTCTAGTGGGGTATCTAGTGCATTAGACGAGAAAGTAAGAAGTAATCTCTTAATTCGGAATTGACTTTTGTATTAAAGTGATTTTTTATGATATTTTAAAGCACCTATTTACTCTAAAAAACGACTCGCTACGCTAATCTACTAATAGAAGAAAACACATTACATCTAATCAGGTGAATTACATATATCGAGTGAAAGCCCTGAAACACCAACTTCAATTCTTCGCAGGGTGGGCCCAATCCAATGTCCGGTGGAACGGAAGAGTGACTCCTGCAATAAAGAGTCAAGGGATATGATCCTGAATGAAACAAAAGATACGAGAGCCAAGCTACATAGAGAATAAGCGATACTACTAGAAGAATGAGCTGTATAACTTGGAGAATTAATGAACCGGTGCTTTTCTATCCTTCCTTTACTCCATTGTTTTATTGCCTTTGCTACATTGTTTTATTGCTACAAATTCCATAAATGACTTAGTGACTTTTGGATCGGATGCCATGCCGTACTAAAGGAAGCTGCGTATCAACAAGCTTAGGAGCACTAAGGGTATATTGGGTGGTAGTTGGTAGGTGGTTAAGTGATACTAAAACATAGTGAAGTAAGTCCCCCGAGCAGTGGCTTGATTACGAGAAGCAGTAGTAATATTCTGATACAAGTAGTAGGTCCTATAAGTACAATTTCTATTCTTTTTATTGGTAGCTGCTCAGTTCCCGGGTTCGAGTTATACTTTTTTTTGACCAAGTATCAGTTTGGAAGCGAGGGATGGTAGACTAATATATGGAGGAGCAGACAAGCGAGACATAGAATAAGTTGGGCCTCGCTCGATGCAGGTAATAAGGCTTTTGTACTACTTATTGGATCGAGTTCTTCTACTAAGGAATGAAATACTGGATGCGCCCTCTACTACTATAGTCAGAATGGGGAGTTGAGCTAAAGAATGAAAGGTAGGGTATTGGAATGAGAAACAGTAGAAAGAGTTGGAGCAGGTAAAGTAAGCCCAGAAACCAGTAGTGACAGACCAAAAGCAAGGACAGTTAGAATCGAAGTCAAGAGGGCTAGTACTTAAGTTCGGTTATTATAAGTTCTGGCCCTTGATTGTGACTTTCGAGTTTCATTACAGGAAAGTATGGCTCGTTCGTTAGGGAACCTTGCTTAGTACAGTAGCAGCATCAAACTAAATGGTAGTACATTTCATTACTTTGAGAATCCTAATCCAAATCTCATCCTTATCGATTTGCTCTCTTTCTCTAGTCTTATTAGCCCTACTTCATTAAGGTGAGCAGAAGATATTTCCTGAAATTGGTATTGATCCTAACACTGGGTCGTACTATTAGTAGTATAGTAGTAGCATGGAATTGGTTCATTTTATCCATGTTGGAAGTAGTCGAAGCACAAACTGCAAACCTTCTTTCTATTCTTTAGCGATCCAAGAAGAGCTCTCATACTTGGAGTTCTCGTTCTCTTTCTCTCCTCTGCATGTGCCCTCTGAAAGCCTCTTTTAATGCTATTTCGGTTTTATCTCTTCCTAGTGGGATTTCCCATCAACTGGATGGAGCGGCCCTATTGAACTTCTCCTAGTAACAGGCTTTAACCCGAGGCATAGGATGAAACTCCAAGGTAGCAACCATCTACTATTATACTATTAGAATCAAACACTACACTGGGAATTACACAGCGCCCAACAGTACTCATAGAAATAGGAATAAGGCTTCAAAAGAAGAGAATCAAACCTAAGAGAATGAAGCTGCTACCCTAACTCGAAAACAAAAGGAGGTTTTGACTCCTGCTTTAATGCTTTAACTCGGATAGCGTACTACACCGATAGGAGCTAGTAGAAACCAATGGAGCTAGTAGAACCACTAGGGAACTAAGAAATCCATAGAGCTAGTAGAAGACCGAGAAGCGATGCCGGGAATCCAAACACTGCTTTTGCACTTGAAACATAGGGGGATCTAACTGGACTTTATCTACTACATAAAAGACTGTTGCTACTGACTTCAATACTTTATCTTATTCTCAAATAAGGAACCACTCTGAACTCAATGATGACCAAGCCCTATAGAAAGTATTTCTCTTAAGCCTATTAGTCTGTTACTTCTTCTTCTAGTAATGAAAGAGGAAACGCGTAATCCCCTTATCATACTTATACAATAACACAGCAGGGAATCCCCAACTACCGATAAACAGAATGTAATTGCTTCCTATAAGGATGGAATCACCGCAGGAAAGAATCAATCTAGCAATAGGGAATCGAAGACAGAGGAGCAGTGCCCGGCAATGAAACAAGCTGTAACCAATACATATAGAAGACTTCTAATGATGCGCACTCTGGTATCAACCTCAAGATGTAAATTCCTTGCCAACGAGACTTACCCTACTAACGGGGAACTCGGCTACTGCCTAATAGCACTGAAACCAAGTAACTCAACAACTATATCTAAGTACGCCTTAGAGTCTGGCTTGTCTGCATCAAAATAGTACTACTGCGTCTAGGAATGCGTCTATCGGAATAAGGAATAAGGGTATGACTTCTGAGAATGGGAGCATTGTTGATAAGAACCAACCCACCTTATAGGTAAGGTACATCGGAGTAGGAAGTCAGAATCAAACCACTCCCCGATAAGGCTTTCACTCAAAACATATAATCAACATGCCTTTCCGACAACAAGGACTGAACCAAGGAAATAAGGCTTAAGGAGTGAATCGTAGAACATAGGATCGAGCAAGAGCGAACTCGAATTGATTTGAGTAGAAGCTTGCCCGACCTTCTATAGAAGCTTTGCCTAATACCTCCTCACCTTCTTTAAAGAGCACTACACAGCCTGAGGGTAACATCAGTAAGTCTGCGTCTGATGGGGTTCTATTGGTAATGTCCCCTGCATTGGTCGGACCAACATTCATTCCTCAAGTAACAGCAACAAGTATGTCGAGCAGAAGTAACAGCAACAAGTATGTCGAGCAGCATCCCCGATTAGAGCCGCACAGGCAAGAGTTCTGTGTCCGGTCCGAATAAGAAGGTACTCCTCCTTTCTTGTCGTAACAGCATTCAGTCTTAGCGTAGCATCGCAAAGTCTATGAGCTACATTAGTATACTCATTTCTTTTTATACGAAACCATATTCTCTTGCACACCTATCCTCAAAACGTAGTCTTGCCTTACTGACTTATTAGTCTACATTGTCACTCGAACGACTATATAGATAGGATGCAACTAAGGGGTGGAGGCACGGAAGTGAATAAGTAAGGCTTTTGTTCTTTGTACGAGGTGTCAGGGCTTGGTCTGCCAGGGCGTAGAATTAGGCTTTTAGATTCGGGTTCAATTCTGTATTTGGATTTCAGGAAATAGGCATATAGGTAGATTTCCTACTTTATTGAAATAGGCTATGTGGTAAAGAAATAGCACTAGGTCGGTTGGTAATAAGGAGAACTAGGGTTTCGGGCAAGAAGGAGTGGAAGAGCAGACTTGTTAGTGAAGTAGTGAATTCCCTTTCTTTTGTTTCAGCCTTGTTAGTCTTGGTTCAAATCTGGTACTTACTACTTATATTCTGTATTGCTTGTTTCAGTCGGAGAAGCACTTGTTCGATTTGTACTTGAAGTCAAGAATAAGGGACAGGTAGGGTGGGCTCATAAGCAAAATCCAGATTTGATACAAGCGTAGGTAGACTAAACCCAGGAGAAAAGCAAGGCACATAGGCAGTTTGGTAAGAACAAAAGCCAGTAGAGCAGCCTTGTTTGCCAGGTTATACTCTTGTTATCGGTCTCGCCTTCAATTAACATTCCCGCCTTACTTTATTTCTCTAACACTCACATTGGATCCACCAAGTAACTACTCTGGATGCACTGGCTAGATGAACTGGATCATATCATACCAAAAAGAGCGTAGCGGCACTGCTAGTATGCCTCCACCTTCTAGAAAACTGAGACTCCTGTTTCTCTTTCTTCCTTTGTGTACACTTGGATTCTTGCTTGTGAGTTTGACTGCTCTACTTACTGCTTAAAGCCTTGCTCATTAGCTTCATTATGCCGATCCGCCTGTAAACTCCCTTATCCAATTATGGCTGCTCTCTACTAACAGGACTAGATTACTAGCTAGCTCTTCCACTCTTGTATTCGCTCCTGTAACCCTTAGTTCTTCCATTTACTTACTCATCAAAAAACCACTTAGGAGAATTCCCCCGCGATGAAGTCTATTAACTAAGCCTTTGATTCTTTAGCTAGTCATAGGGCTTATACCTATTACTTAAGTTATGTGTATTTCGCCTTCGTCTCTTCCGCTACTGATATCCAATCTGTATCTGTTGATTCAACCATATGTCTTACTTGCTACTTCACCTCTAATACTTTAGCTGGAAACCGGTAATTCCGCTACTCACTATAGGAACTGACACCAGAGCAGAGGAATCCTACCATTAGTAGAATGAAACTCGGACTGACAGGACTGATACTACGACATATTGGCCCCACACCCTTACGAGACATTCCCATTTATTGATTGAAAACTTCGCTGACTTACTTACTTACTTGCTTCTGAGCTTAAGTATACCACTACGGAACCTAAATCTTATGTTCCCTATACTGTCTCTTAGTCTGCCCTTACAGCCATTAAGCCTCCCATTGCTCCATCCTATTCTCCAACTACTATATTACAATTACTATCATTTGACCCTTGAACCAATTATTGTATATGAAAATGCATTCTCCTATTACTGTAGTTGTTTTCTTATCAGCACTAGTCCAAATTCGATTCTCTATTTCATATTATTTGTCTTGTCTTGGGGACCGGTATACTTACTTATGTCTTTAATCCAGATATATTTGTAGCTCAAGTCTGGTTAGAATTATAAGTACTGGGGATTTACTAGTTAATAGGTAAGTCTTGTCAGAGCACTAGTTGTTGTCTTTGAGAGAAGGGGGGAATTTGATACTATTAAGATAATACAAGAGAATATTGGAGCCCGGAAGCAAGAATACAAATGCAAGTAAAGCTGTTTCAGTTGAATGCAATGGATAGGGAATGCCGGGGTATAGTTAGATTATGAGAAGCACTTAGTTCAGTCTTGTTTGGTAGGGTTCGATTCTATCCATTAGTAGTTGATTCTAATAGTTATTAGTTTGATTCGCGTGTAAGAGCTATGGTATTGTTGTAATTAGGCTTTCTTACGAGATAGGTTACCCGCCTACGAGAGGAGCCTTGTTAGACGCGGTTACATTATTAATGTCATAGTTGGATTCCTGCTTCATAGTTTAAGTAAAATAGTACTTGTTTAGTGTAGAGCTTATTCTTCTTAAATATAAATGTGGGTAAGTTCATTCTCGGACTGCCGAGCTCAACTCTGACTTCTAAACCTAACTCTTTTACTGCCGGGAGTTCAATCATCCCTGGTTGTTAGTTGGATTCTCTCTTTTGAGTTCGAGGCCTGTTTGCCATTAGTTCCGCTCTTGTTGGCAGTGACCCTTAGAGTAAGCTTTCTTTGCTCCTATCAGTGCAATCCCTATTAGCAGCTCACCATATAAAGCAGCCCTTGTTATACATACCGCTACTCTGTCTTATGCGCCAACAGATCATACCTTTATTCAACAGATCATACCTTTATTGTACGACTGAGTTTCATCCTATGCCTTTCTCATTCTTTTACCACTTAGGTTCATTCCTTATTGAATCTTCACCTCTTCTATACTGCTCAGTACAATTATGTATTACCATGTCGAGGTCTTAGAAAAGTGTAGTTTCCTTCTTGTGTTAGGCATTGTTTGATTCTGGTTGTTAGGGTTAGGGATTGCTGATTCCCTAGCTTCTTGTTATTTTGCCAACTCCATGACTCTTTAAGCAAAGGGAAAAAAGACGACCACTACTCCACTCGCCCCTTATAGTACTGGGTTGGCTGAAGAAGACAGAATTCACTAAGTGTTAGCGGGAAACTCAAGGGGCCAAGCAACAACTACTGAGGAATGGAATTTGTTGACTACGGTAGATAAGCAAGAGGTGAGGCAGAAGAAGTTTTGAGCTCCCAAAAACAGGACTTTAAGAATGAACAAATGAATCTTAAGTAAGTTCCGGGCCTAATAGTAGTTCTACTCTAATGCAGCCGTGGTTAACGCTTAGAGGTAGTGTTTGAACCCTTTTTGCTGCTTTGGTTCTATTCTGACAAGTACCTATTTGATTCTTTTTAGCAGTAACTCGATCCTTGTTCCTGTGTAGTTGGTTGCTGGATTCCTTGTTTCTATTTCAAGTATTAGAAGCACTAGCTTGATCCGCTCTAGGGAGTGTGTAGGTCTTGTTAGCACTAATGGAATTCCTTTGTGCGACGAGGGGATACTTCAGTCTTAGGGGTGGCAGTTAAAGAATGAGAAACCAGAGTTGAGGTTTGCTTCGGTGCCTGTAGCGATAGAATGAAAGTAAGGGAAAGTTTTGTTAGCTCTATTTTGATCTTACTCGCGGCATTCTCAAGCTCGCAGGTTCATAAGTAAGGATCGAAGTAAGTAGCCACAGAATGAAAAGCACTATAGTGTGAGTTTAAGTGTCAAAGGAATACAGGATGCGGGGAGCAAGCCAGGGTTAGAGGAATGGCAGATTAGCAATATGGGGAGCGAGCCTAGTAGTTTCCGTTGAGGAACATAAGAATCAAAGTAAGCAGCTAAAGATTCATAGTAAGGAAGCAACCCGGAGCAAGATAAGGTTCCAGTAAGAATAGAATGATAGTCGGGATAGTAAGAATGATATCCAGGAAAAGCTGAGTTAGAGCTATCACGGAGAAAGTATATATATATATATGCGAGGGACAACTGGAGCGAGAGACTTAGAGGTGAGCATAAGACTTATAGCAGAGAATGTAAGGCTAAATATCTATGTTAGATCAGACTTAAGATAAGGAGCCGGAGAATGAACTACTACAGTAATAAACGGGGCGTGGGCATTGAAGTCAGTAGGGGCAGGGCTGCTTTAAGGTCAGTAAAGCTAGGAAACAACCACTTTCTACTCACTTATGGAATCTATCTCTTCTATACTAAGTAGTCGCACAAGAATGAATTTATTGAAAAAAAGTATCAAGTTCTCAAGTAAGGTTCAGGCGTGGGAAGGAAAGAAAGAAAGTGAAGATATAGTTCCTGTAATTCGTTTAGTTAAGTACTCTTTCTCTCAATACGGGCAGAAGAAGTCAACCTGCTACTTAAGACTTTCCCTTTACTGCTTCTTTTAGATACCCTTACTTTTCAGGTACAAGTCAGAGGTGAGTCGCAAGCGGGTCTTAACTTCAAGGATAGGTCGGATAGATAGAATCCGCTTTCTCGGGAGAATCAACAGTTTCAATAGCAAGATCAGAGGCAGTGGCAGAAGAATGTCCAGTTCCCCTGTTGTTCGAGTTAACTTATTAATTCCTAGTGAAAAGTCCAGTTTTTGTCTTTGGTTTGGAAGTTCCATTCCAGAAGTTTGGTTACCGCTCCGTGAACCCTGATTTAGAGTTGAAGTAAACCCGGATTTCTCTAAGTTTTACCTATGCTATGTACCCCGGCCTTAATAGTCATTCGCTAATGCACTTGTGAAAAAGTCTATGCTTATTGCTTATGGAACTCTATCACTTGTTCTTGCTCCCGAAACAAGACTGGAAGTTGGAATTCATTGAAGATTACCTTACTTGCGCCTTAAGCGCTCTGTGTAGTGGGCTAAGCATTCTTATCTTGATTCTATCTACTCTGACACTTATTCACTTACTTACTTACTACATTTAAGTTATGGAGTTGGGACTGCGTATTCTCGGCTTCTACTTAATGACAAAACAAAAGAACATCATGTCATTGCTGCTTCCTTGCGCTACTTACTTGATACTTTACCACTTCACCTCTGATTCTCTTGAACTCACTATACGAATGGTTCTCTACCCGCTTACACATACCCTTATACTGAAATGGAAAAGAATAACGGAAAAGTGGTTGGGGAAATCTCACATATAGAAATCCATTAGCTCAGGTTAAGAAGAGAAAGTGTTTTGTCCAGGAGCAGGAGTAAGTGCCCTATTGGCTATGGGTAAGGAAGTCGATATCAATTCCAGGGACCTAAAGAAGGGAAGGTAGGAGCGTCGGGAAGATAAGAGAATTTCATCAAATAAAATAGAAATAAGAAAAGGGGGAAAGCAGCAAATACCAATCACAGTAGCCTGCCTTGCTTTTCTATTATTCCGGGCTGGTACGAGATGACTTCGCTCGAAAGAGTTGATTCCTTTCATGCTCTACGAATTTACACTACGAGACTGATTCATCTTTGTGTTTCATAAATCGGTAGTTAGAGGGTGTGTGAATAAGACCCATCCTTCAAGTGGGAATTAGACCAAGGCTATACAAGCCCGGAGGCTGTAGGAATTAGACCAAAGCTATACAAGCCCGGATGCTACTACATGTATAGCAGCCAAAGATCTCTTCTCTGACCCCACCATCCTTACAACAAGAAAATGGTTACTAGCCAGGAACTCTAAACAATTCCCTTCAAAAGGAAGCCATAAGGAATGCCAAAATAAGAAAGACTCAAATAGAGAGGGAAGCCTGTGAAAGGTAAAGCGAGTCTAGAAGATAGTCTCGGAAGTCCGTTTCTAGGATTGGAGTCCAGTAGGGAAATATCTCAGAGGTCTCACTCTTGCCAGCCTTCTTTACAGGCTGTCTCATTCTCGGAGTGGTATCGTTCTAGGTTTCACTATACCCTTTAGTCATAAGGCGTGGTTCTGTCCCCTTCTGATTTGAGCATTTTGGTTGGAAGAGAAATATAGGCCTTAGTGTTTAGTCAATTCAACGTCCGCTGTGCTGTGGTAATAAGAAATCCCGAATAGAAATACGACAAGTAACTACTAGACAAGTACAGGAACAGGACCTTATAGTAATTGGCCAAGCAAATACTTTTTACCAAAACACGGCATTTTTGATAGCAATATGTATAGGACCTGAGTGACTTGCCTACTAGTCTATCTGTTACTTGGCCCCGAACACAGCACTTGCGCCAACACCCTACTTTTTCACTGCATAAGATACAGATCCAGCTCCCACTCCTGATTCATATAAGGATCCTGGGTTAAGTGCGGACTCAGGGCAGACATACTCTAGATGTATTTATTACTTGCTATGTGGGGGGTGTGTATAAGAATTCAGTTCATTGTTGCCAGAGTTTGATTAGCTAGTAGCCAGAGTTATATGAGATTAGAGCCCTAGTTGTGGAAGTTCGGTTAACGGTTGCTCACTTATATTATGGTTGGCGACCATAGCCAGAGAGGGAGGTTGGTGAGATGGAGCTGATTGATTGCCTTGACTTGGATTATGTCCTTCTGGAGTGCCCAGCCCTTGCACATAATGGGTTAGTCTACTCTCAATCTTGGTTTACAGCGTTAAGTTCATCGACCCAACAACATAATACGCACTAAGCATATTCCTTCACTTCAGTATCGGATGCTTGTGTTTCGCTTCAATTCAAAAGGGAAGTTGTTTCTTTACTCGCCATTAAGAAGTGCGCAAGTCAAGTATCAAGTCAAGGGTATCTCGTAACATTGAAAGAAACAAGCACCGGGGGCACAAGAAAAGAATCTAGCATTTATAGAAAGAAGTCACTAAGCATCTGACTAAGCACCAAGTCACCCAGGACTACTAGGAATTATAGTTCTTATATGAAATACAAAATTGGAGTTAGATGAAATGGAAAGGTATAGTTATTGTAGCCTGAGTTATATGAGCAAGATCCGAGGAGAGGGATAGTTGCCCGAGGTAATTAATGAAGCAAAGAGGAGAGGGATAGTTGCCCGAGGTATTAATGAAGCAAGTAGTATAACCTATGTGTTAATCAATGATAAAAGATATAACTTGTAGTTAATTAATCCAGTAGTATAACCCATGTGTTTCAGCAAGTAGTCAAAGTCAAAGGTATAGTTCGGCATGAGCCTAGACTTGAGCTTTTCTTGCCCCAACGTTAGCTTCATCTTTCTTTCGAGCACCCGTACTCTACGACAACAAATACGGATTCCAGTTTCGTAGGAACAGGAAAAGATTTGAGTGCATAAACACACGGAGGATATCTTGGTGCGGAAGCTTTGTAAGTGGGAAGACAAAAGTACAAAAACAAGATTTGCGAGCGCAGAAGGAGAAGCTGAAGATCAAATTGTCCCAACTCTTCCCTTCACCGACACAGTTTAGAACTTTGATTCGACCTCTGATCTTGCTTATTTAATTGAAACGTAAGGAATTGACCCTGACCTTTATTATGAATCTGATCCAGATACTGCGGATTCCATCTTTCGTCGCCAATACCAAGATAAGACTTTACTTGCTTACACTGATTAATCAGATTCTCTTATTCCAGTATCTTAGCGAACTTATTCTTCTCTTGTTCGCGGGTACAGCAATATTCTATCGAGTTGTATCCGGCTCCAACAGCTCTAGCATCTTCAACAGCTCCAGCATCCTTACCTACTCTATACATACTTACCTATTCCATACATACTGACCTACTCTATTTATATACAGCTGATGATCGAGTTCCCACTTCTTCTTAAGATCCCGCTTCTAATTCCTATTATTCTCCAGATCTTGATAAAGCTTCCAATCTTTCTTTTGAATTCGTATTTGATAGGCTGTTTGTGTGGCTGCGATGTACCTTCAATGAATGGCCCGAGGTACCTTCTATTAATGGGGTCGGACCTTCTAGCTTCTATGCACGAGCGATGCATGAGGTATATGGTCCTGCGATGAATGCACGTAGCCCTGCCCTACCTTAAGTGACTTTTTTTGTTGTATGCTATACTATGGGTTCAATAAATATGGGTTGTGTTTAGCAATGAGGGATTACTGTTTTTCTTGGAGAAATAAGAATTCTAGTGATAGTTCGGTGCTCTAGTGAATGGTGCCGGTGCTCTAGTAGTTCGGTGCTATAGGTGCTCTAGTTTCATCCAATGGTAAAGGTCGAGTGAATTGCTACCTATTCCTATGCCTATTCTATTTCTACACGCAAGGTAGTCGGGTGGTTATTCTTTTTCTACAAGCAAGAGCGCTACCCATGCTATTGATACCAACAATCTCAATTTATATATAAATCAATATAGTGTTAATTTCTACCTATGCAATGGATACAGGCAATATAGTATACTTGTCTGGTGGTTACTTGGCTGATAGCAAACCCGAACTTAAGTACTGGCTTAGTTTTTCACCTAATTCTTATATGCGTGATAGGACCTGACTTTTGAGTTGAATTACAAGTTTCCCTTCCGATGTACCTTCCCTTCCGATGTACCTTCCCTTCTTCGCCTCGCCAGCAACTCTTTAATTACAGCAATGGAACAGCTCTACTATTTCTCAATAACTGTATTACTATTCTCTTTCCACTTTATAGCTCTTGTACCGGCGTTAAGTCAACATCATGCTTATTATTTTCCTAGAAACATCATTCTTATGAGGCCAGGTGCCCGTGCCTTAGTCAAAAGAAAGGAAAGCTGTGCCCAATGACTTGATGCCAGTGGTCGATGAACTTAACTACAACTATTGGGATGAAGCTATGAAGTAGTGTAACCCTAACTAGGACATCAATAATGGAACTCAGTAGTATATGATAGTGAAAGTCTAAATCAAGTATGAAATAGCCAATGTGGAATTCCAATCAATAGTCAAAGAATTACCTGCCAGCTAGGGGATCCGAAGTCAGCTCATTATAGCGTAGTAGCATGGGGTGTTGGGGGGCCTGTACTTATAATTTCTGCGCTCTCTCTCAATTAGTCCAATTTTACTTAGCATTGACAGATTCTCTGTAGGGCCTAATCAAACTACCGAGTCGGGATACCAGACATAGCTCTAACGCATTGAGACAAGGGGCAAGTAATTCAGTTCTATAGCTACTACCATGAAGAATTGAACTAGTGAGCTACTACCATGAAGAATGGAACTAGTGCTTCCAGGGCTCCACCGGAGAATCAAATGACTAAAGCACTATTACAATAAGAATGAAACGACTAAGGACATTAACTATAAGAAAGAATCAACCACTACCCTGAAAGAACGAACTGCCATTCCTGTCTCCTGGTCTTACACTCCTTTATCTCATCCTTGCTTCTGAGTTTGAGTCTTTTACTACTTATTGCTTAGTCGCATTCCTTATTTCATGTGTTAACTATCAAGGCTGAAATTCCCGTCTTAAAGACTTGTTTGTTACCCACTATCCCCTTCAAGTCTTTAGTGAAATTAGGGTCTTACTTTCCTCTTGCTTTTGAGTTGCCCTTTTTGTTTGTTCGGGTGGGTAGTCAAAACTTTCCTCTTCCTTAGTCTCGGTTTCAATCTATAACTTGTTAGCTGCGTTCCCACTGCTTGCTTTCAAGCTTACATTACTCCGGCTTTCGAACTTACACCACTAGGAGCAATAATCAACCACTACCTAATAGCCTCTAACTCGATATGCAGAATGGTCATCAGGAATCCAAGAAGGTAACTCGGGCAAAATAAGGAAGCCAATTACTCATTCTTGGACGGAACCCACTACTGTTTGGATTGAACCCACTGCTTCTAGGACTGTAGCTCATACCTTTCATGCGGAGTCAAATAAAAGAATAGGGAATTCCACAGTTACTAACAAGGCTGTAGCTCGAAACTTGTAATTCAATAGTGACTTACAACTACTAATGGAAAGAACGGTATTACCTACTACCAAGAATCGAATTAGGGCATACAAGGCCGAAACACTCAAAAATCCAACTTGGGCTGGGGACAGGGATTGAACTATGAACTACAGTAATATAGCTACCTTTAGTCTAGCACTACAGGGGACATGAACCTTTCTCCTTCCCCTCCCTGTTGATTCTCATACTTCTTAGTTAAGTTCTTAGACCTGGGTCAAACTTTCACTCCTTTCTTTCATTATGACTTTGGTTAGTAACTAGCCAAGTGCTCTTACTTTACGACTTCTGAGTCAATTTCTTGATTCTTATATCAATTAACATACAAATATAAGTAGAATTCTCCATGCCTCTGGTCGGGCGTTCTTCTACCACTTAGTGGAATGTAACTAACAAGTCAAAAAGCAAAACTACTACTCCGAACGATCAAACAAACAAGCAATACTTCAAGGCGGGAGTAGAAGAGTGAAGCTAAGCTGTAAGGCTCGCAAAGCGAACAACAATATGATAAGACTCAAACTAGAGCATAAGAATGGCAAGCAAGGGTGTACTATTCGGTAGTTACATAATAAGAATAAAGAGGAGCAGACTAACTGGCTCTAGTGACATTCCGAGAAGAAGCAGCTACAATGCGTGTTCTCCAGTATAGATATTATTATTAGTATAGGTAGTGTTCATTGCGTTGGAGCAGGTAGTGGTTCCTAGTTTCTAGTTTCCCCCCATCTAGGGATTGTGTTTGATTCTCCCATACTACTCAGTACAATTCTCATTCCTTTACCCTAGTTGCTCCTAGCTATGTGTTTCATTATTGCTTATAAGTTGGATTCCTTTTATCAGTGGTCGGATTCCAGCTTTATGGCATGGCTTATTCCTTATGCGTGTTTTCATTGTTCTAGAGCTTAGTTCCATTCTTTTATTTACTACTTAAAAGACAGAGTCATATAGGTGTGGATTTCTTACTTGAAAAACGGGAGAGGTGGGCTATCAAGCTTCAAAGCAAGAACTCGCCAAGTAACTGCACAAGTAAGCTCAGATGCCACATTCTGAATGGAAATAGCAGTTGTACACTAGTGTCTCGGCAGAGTACTTGGTTACGCAGCAGTGTTGTTCCGGGTAAGGAAAGGCTCGGATCTATGTGATGAAATAATAGGGCTTGGATCGATGTGCAACAATAAGGCTTTTTAACTAGAGGATATAGTTCTGTTACCAATAAGTTCACTTCTGAGTTTCCTACTTGAGAGTTTCGGTATACTAATTCCATTCTTCTAGTTAGTAGATCATAACATTAGTAGTTACTTTTCCGCTTGGTGGGTCAAACTCACAGGGAAGGCTTGGGCGGTTCCATTCTTATACTTACGCTTACTCGATTCTTTTATTCCGGGTCGATTCCTGGGCCCTTGAGAGACTTTTTCATTCTTGCTTTCCTGCTTAACTGATACTTACGATACGAGCTCTAAGACTAGAAGGTAGTACGATGTAGTGCTCCGACTTAGAATCATACTAAGAGGAAAGAGGTGAGTAATTGAATTCGAATAAATAGGGAGGAATTAGGATCTAGGCAAGGAGAGTACCCAGCTGGTATAGGTGTTATGATTCTGATGCCATTACAACAGCAGGCAGATAGATATAAGGGCTGCTAGAGAGGTGTTGTACTGTTGGATTCCCGGTAGCTGAGGTAAGTCTTTATTCTTGTATTATTACTTCTAGTTAGTTGTGGAAGAGCAATAGACAGGAAAGGAAGCTTCAAATCCTAACTTAATACTTGAAGGCTGTATAGTTACGTACACCAACTCATTC
This sequence comes from Musa itinerans, assembly GCA_001649415.1. Taxonomy (NCBI): domain Eukaryota; kingdom Viridiplantae; phylum Streptophyta; class Magnoliopsida; order Zingiberales; family Musaceae; genus Musa; species Musa itinerans. The sequence continues at coordinate 645,325 of LVTN01000026.1, read as the reverse complement.
TTTGCGGTATAAGGAAGGCAGCAAATTCTTATTATATTGAGTCCCCTTCTCTTGTTTCGGTCTGAGAAGAATCAGTCTCATTCTTATCAGTATGGGTTTCTGTTTTCCCCCCCAACCAAGTAGGATTTGGTTTCAGTAGCTCAATTATGATTCCTTGTCCGATGACTCTTACCTTGCTGTTCAATTACTTATATCGGGTGTGACTCTGTGACTTATGCGTGTAATGTCCTTTGTTTAGCTTCGCCCCTCTACCTCCACCTCTACCTCTACTATGGAGTTTCATTCTGACTTATGTGTATCCAGGTCTCCTTCTTATGCTACTGAGTTCCACTCTTACAGCAGCCATCCAACTCTCAGTCTATTTACTTTGGTGTATGGGGAATTCTTTATTCTATTCTAGCTTGCTTTCAACCTTAAACAAGTGCTTCTATGCCTTTTACTAAGAACTCAGGCTTGCTTGTTTGTTTTGACTCTTCCCTTCCGGGCTATCAAATTGGATCTCTGCTTTCACTCTTCCACTGCTAGCTAGAAGATACTAACCTTAACTAGAATAATGGAACTGGGAGCTGGTAATTACACCACTGGCCAACGGACAGTACTTAAGTTCAAGACACTACTTCAGAGCGCAAGTAAGTCAAGGTTGCCAATACCAACAGGGCTTATACTCATAACTAGGAATTGAACCACTACTATCGGACCTCTACAACTAATAAAAGGGTTGGACTAGCGCCTCTAATACTTTTCACTAGTATCAACGAGGCTATAGCTCATAACTAGGCATCCGGATACTCAAATATGTCCCCTAACTACTGATTTTCAGTCTGCGTTGCCCGCTTTTCGTTCTTTAGTGACTTGCTGATCTGGGGTTCGGATGCTTACTTGTTTGGTTGACTCTTCTACCATTACTAATAAGAATAACTGAGGTTGACTCTTCTACCATTACTAATAAGAATAACTGAGTAGATAGTAATTTCAGAATCACTGAGTAGGTTGTCAATCTTGCTCACCGGGAAGTACACCTTACTCGTTACTTTCACTCTGCAATTAGGCCTTACATCCCCTTCCTTAACTCTGACTACTTATATATTATGCATTGATTCTTTTTATCCAGCATCTTAATACGGTACTACTAACTACAATCCTATAATGAATGCCTTTTCTTCTTTAACTAATAGCCATCGCAGGCAGCTGGAGCTGCCCTTGCTCTGCTGGAACCTAAGCTGCCGCGCCTATCTCTTAAACGGATACTTGGATGTTAACAAGAAAGCGACTACTTACCAAAAAGAGTGGCTTTGCTGCCTATGAGCCTACTCTGCCTTGCCTCCAAACTCTGTATCGTTCCTTTCATTCCGGATTACATAGCTATTGACTTAGACCAATACTAAAAAGACCCCTACTGCTAAAAGCTTGATTTCCTGTCTATAATTAACCAAGCAACTTAACTACTTAACCATGAAAACCCTAGTATGATTGACTCTACTCTTCATTCTTTGCATAAAAACCAGGACTTGCTGCTATAGCACCGAACTCTAGCTTTCGTTCTCAATACCCTGTCTTCTGGCCTGTTACTACCGACTTCCATACTTTCCATTAGAATATAGAAAGAAACCAGTGCTTCTCGGACTTGTACTAGCGCTTATAAGCATGTCCTTACTCTCTCCTAAACAGATAATGCTTTATCTAATTCTGATACTTCTGACTTTCATTCTTATGTGCAAGCTAGGGCCCTATTTAGTATTCCCTTCCCGGACCTCAAATCCTAGTTCCCGCTCCAACGCTACTGGCTTCAATGCCCTATTTCTTGGGGTTAAGTTAAGTCTGTTGCGATGTTCCCCCCTATTAGCCTAAAATCACTAACTACAGTTCTTTATCTACTGATCCCAATGCCTATGTTCCAGTTGGAATCTACCTACCCTCGCTTCCACTCGAAAAACTCCATGTTCGATTGTTAGTCTGCCAATTTCATTACTTATTCTTGAAATACCTATTGGGGTTTGGGCCTGCCGACCTCACACTACCATTATGATGATCTTTGCTTACTTCCATTTACCACTGATTGGAATTCTCCTTATTAGTTCGCGCGAGATCCGACCTTGAGATTTGTATAGGCACCTAACAGCTATTCTTATTCTTTTAAGGAAGCAATCTAGCCTTTTACTTGCTTCTTTCAATGTAATTACTGCTAACGGAGCTAAACTACTTACGAGCAAGACTTGAACCTTAGAAATAGGACTTGAGCTTGATACCTGGATAACAACTGCTAGGATTGGTTGCCAGAATTAGAAGTCCAGAACTTATAATAACCGGCCCTACTGGAATTCTCCAGCTCAACTCTCATGCTTACTCAACTTCATCTGGGGTGTCCTTAAGTCCAACTTTCCCTTCTTTGATTTCACATCACCTTGCTTTCATCCTATAGCTGATGCTCCCAAATTAGAAGTCCAGTACTTAAGTTCTTTCCCCACCTTTATTCTCTAGTTCCAGGTCTTTGGTTGTTCTATTCTTTTAGTTGTCCCTGGCATCCCTATTCTTTTGCATAAAACTTACATTACTGGCTCGACTTCTGACTTATCTTATCTACTTGATATCCTTGCTTTCTCCTAAATTGATAATGCTTTATCTCATTCTATAGTTACTGATACGGATCCTTTAACTAATATGCCCTAGAACCCTCCATAAAAGTACATCTTTCCTGTATCTCAGGTCTACTACCCTTTATCCAATCCTGAAAACCCTGGCTTGAATTCTATATTGGTCGCGGCAGATGCCTTATTCTTTGAACTTATATTTAGATGTGTGGTTCCATATGATAATAAATAACTCTACAGAGTAGTGAAAGTATGATCAGCAGCGGTTCTAGGTTGAAAAGCAAAGAGCGTAAGAGCGGGACAAGGGGCAATAGGGATGAAGCTAAGGATCGAGGTGATAAGAGAAATATGATAATGGATATAAGGGGCTTGGTCTTCTAGGGCATACAATAGGGCTTGGACAGCTGAGTTCTATTCTAATAGTTGTAGTTGTTATCTAATAGTATCCGTTGCTTGTCGAGTTGCTCTCTTATTGTTATTCTACTGATATTCTACATGCGCTAGACCATACCTATATTCCTATTCTTCTATGACAGACAGTCTATTATGGTTTGATGGTGGTTGTCTTACTTTCCCCAGTGCATTTCTTTATTCCCAGATCGATTATTATGGGTAGTGGTTCCACTCTTTGACTACGGATCCGGATCCTTACTTACTTGCCAAAGAACTCAGCTAACTACATATAGATTGTAACTACTAAAGGACCTTTTAACTACAAACTAGCAGATCGAACACTACACTAACGACTTGCACTGGGAACTCAGGCTTTACCCCTTTGTTGTTTTAATGAAAAAACTGCTCACTTGTATCCGTGCTTCTTAGCTTCAAACTGCGACTAAGCCCTCTCATTCCTTGAATACGCTCTCGATGACGGGGACTATGCCCTGCAATGCCTATGCTTGAGGTGAACTCAGTTACTAAATAATCTAATTCTATATGGGCCCTACCTTGTCTCCAAAGTCAGGATACCGAACTAAGTTACTATATACTAATATACTAATGTCAGAAGAAAACACTGAACTATAGAATTGAGCTACTGATAGCCAGGTTAACTGCCCTTACTTTCTTTCTGAACTATGGAAACCAAATCTGACTCTCTCCTTTAGAGCTTATACTTATCTTATTATTATGACTTGTACCTATCAATATTACTTGCTCTTACTTATTAAGGCTATAGGTTTGACTTTACTACATATCAGCATTGCTTTCCTGGCTACCATTCTTTCACTACTGAGAATAGGCCTTACTCGGTGTATAACTAAATCTGCCTTACTTGTACTAGGTGAGGTCTGCCGCCCTGACATCTAAATAATATGTGCACTTATTGGCCTGCCTCTCTTCACTCGCAAACAAGTTCTCTCGGGTAGGAAAGGGTTAATCGATCTTAGGTTTTATTTAAAGCGGTATTTACCCTATTGGGCTTGCTTTACTGCTTTCACTATGGATTCACGGATCCTTTAGCATCTTCCGATAGAGCAAACACAGAAACCGGGCTGTCCTACCGGTAGAAAACCTTGCTTTACAAGCTTGGAAACTGACACCGCTTGCTTGTATCCTGGCCTCTTAGATTGAAGTCTATCTCTCCTTACTTTCCACTTAATCATTTAGTGCGCTTCTTTCTATCATGGATATTCTTTACTACAGCCAACTTGAAACCTATCTCCACCCGCTCTTGCCCGCCCTCTACATAGCTCAGCAGATATAGATATATCAGTAGTAGTTATCGTAAGGGAGTTGGGGATCTGGTTTCTGCACTCCACTCTCACGAATACAGGGCTCAAACAGGATCATCGTAAACAAATCCAGTTAACGCAAGTCTCAAAAAAAAGATCTGCATTAGCAAGAGGAGCAGGAGAAGGAACGAGCTATAAGAATTAGACAAGTCCCCAGTAGGATAGATATAGCGCATTACTACTAAGAGTGGGAGACACAGAGTCGAGGCCCTTATTGTAAGTTTGCAGACAAAGAGAAGGGAAGCCAGCCGACTAGCCAGATTCATAATCTGCCCTTATTGTAAGTGAAAGTTGATAGACTAAAAGATGTTACTGGTTTAGGTCTTATTCTCTGCCTTGCTCATAACGAGTTATAGTGTGTTTATTACTTGTTATGCGTTTGTAGCCTGACGCCCGAACAAAGCAGGAACCAAATTAGGTGAACACAGGAGTCGACTTGGCCTAAAACACAGGACTTGGGTAAGAAACATCAGAAAGAGAATCACCTGTTCCTGTTCTGTTGTTTGTTGGGTTAAGGTAAGAAAGAGAGAGTAGCCACCTGCACAACTAAGAAAGAGTAGGGCACCCACTCAATACTCTAATTCCTTCCCACGACTTAACCCTACTTTAGAACTGGAACTTGGGGCAGCACCAACACACGAAACAAGACTGGAAGACTACACTGTCACGACTAATGTGACGCGGTAGCGAGTTCCAACTTAAGTAATTGGCGCTGTTCTCCTCTCTATATCAGGTCCTCAAGCCAACACATATAAGTACTATCAATCAGGCGTTTTCGCTATGTTTCACTCCTCTTATGGGAGAGCCAAGGAAATAAGTCGAGTTCGGAAAGCTTAAAGTAAGGGCAGAGGCCTCTATAGTAAGTTGTAGGCGCTTTTTCTTTAGGGTTCAGGGCAGGTCTAGCATAGCAGTAGAATGGCCCTCGTCGGGTAGAAGACCTGTATTTGTATTATCAGTATGCATTCCCATTTTTAGGGGCTGAAGTAGTCGCTTTCCCGCTGTTGAATTACCTTGTTTCGAGTTTCTTTCTTTAGTGGAGAGTCTAGTCTTATTGGCAGTGGCTCGATTCGTTAAGTCAGGAGTCTCAGCCTAGAGGGACAACTACAGGAATTAGATTTGTATAAGTCACTGCTAGAGTGAAAGGTGGGAGTGTCAGCTCTAGAGTGAGTTGTTTCCGTTTAGTTAGTTAGTTTTCGATTCTTTAGTTCTAGTTGGATTATGCCCGATCAGAGGAAGGAAGTGGCTATTCTCTGACTGAGGAAGGAAGTGGGCTATTCTCTGACTTATGAGTTGGACCCTCCTGATACATCTTACCAGTCCCATACTATATATTTGCATTCTTTGACTTATGCTCCCCCTCGTTCGCGTGGGTACCTCTACTTGGTCGTTTACATTCTGATTAGTACTTTTCTCTTTGACTTACTTTGCTTGGTGGACGAAGCTAAGCAGTACAAGTAGTAGACTCAAAACATAGGAATTGCAGTAACAATATAGAGAATGAGATAGAGGAGTGGAATAGCCAAAAGTCAATAAATAATGGAAGATGAGAGTGTAGGCCTTAGCGTTCGGGGTGGCAGAGCGAAAGTTGTAATTCAATATAGTAGCTGAAGCCTTCGAATTGTGATTGGCATACCTACTTAGTGGAAGAAGGGAGAATCAGTTAGATCGGGAGTGAGTTTCAGAATAGGAATTAGGAGAGGTGTATTGAAGCTAACCCTGCCCTAGGCCCTAGGAGTCTAGTCCTTACTTATTAGGGAATTATCGCATTTAGATTAAGGAAAGGAAGGGCAGCTCCAGCTGCCTGCGATGGCTCAAAAGCAAGAACTCAACTAAGCGAAGAGTTAGAAAGCCACTAGTCAGAATGGAAAGCAAAGAGCACCAGAACGAAATAGTCTATAATAAGAACCAAAGAAGGAAGTTTCGTTTTGAAGTTCACAAGTAGGGCATGGCCAGTATTTATAAGTCAGTGCAATTCTCTCTTTTTGGTGGAAGTCGTTAGCTTCACATCCTTAGTATCCGTATTGCTTTACTACTTTCTCAGTATTACTTGACTGCTTATCAGCCTTACTATACTCACTCGATTCTGACTCGCTAGTAGTAGTATCCCTTTCCTTGCTTTCGTTCTCAATACCTTGTTTATGGGTCTGCTATTACTTACTTCAATACTCCCACATCTTATTCTAATGAACTGAACCAACCACTAACAAGGCTTATGCTCACAACTAAGACTTTCGCTAGTGCTTCTAATAATCCAATAGTCCCCTGGGGTTGTTGGTTTGAAACAAGAGGATATGAATGAAACTAGCTAGTCAGGATGCTGGTCTCCGCCACAAGACCTATAGGATCCATAGTGAGAATTGAACTGTGCTTTATAAGAATGAGACCCCTGGCAGGCAGTCAAACACAACTGTAATAAAGAACTCTACATAATGTATTTATTATGAGTTATGTCAGCTGATGTCTTCGTAAACTCTTAACTTCACCTTTGACTAGTGCTTCTAAGAATTGAGCTCATCGGTAATAGAATGAGATACCATCCACAAGATCTTCGTGACTATAAGTAGTCGGAATCAAACACGGAAGCAAGCCTTTCACTCATGCCCTCGAGCCCACCCTTCCTTCCTTCCCGGCACTCTTCAACCTAGGCCGATAGAGAAAACTACTCCACCTATGAGAATCCAACTAGGCATCCGGGTCCACCAAGTCACTAGAATAACCAAGTAGACACGCTACTACAACAGTTGCGCGGCAGGAGCCCTAAAGTCAGGAGCACCACATAATTGATTAGTTGGTTGACATTACCAAGTCCTTTATTCATGGCGGTAGCGAGTTAATAGAGCGGAGGAGTTTTTTCCCTAGCTATAAAACTAACTATCCTTGGTTAAGATCTACCGCTACTTGCTTTTAACCTAACACTATTGACTTTCGTTCTTATACTCCTCGGTTGCACTCTTTACTTGAGGTTAGAGCCTTCCCCTCCTTTCATTTAAGTATACTTCTCCTTGCTTTCAGGCTTAAGCTTTTTGTCTCATTCTAATACTCGTTGATACGATCCAGTGCATCTAGGTAAGGGAGCAGTCCAGTCAATCAGTATACAAAGAAAGAACTAACCTTAACTAGTAAAAGAATTACAGGAGTGTGGATTAAGTCATAATCTTAACTCTCAAGCAGGATCACTGTAACCAAGTCCAAGAACGAGTAGGTGTATCAGAGAATCCAATTCAAAGGTAAGAATCAAAGAAAGGAGTAGTAACTACAGTAGTGTCCCCCGACCTACAAGCTTGAAGCACAGAACTCGGGCTTAACTCACTTTTAGTAAGAATTGGGCTAGCGCTAATAAGACCTTATCTCAAAACTAATACTTTTGCTACTGCGCCTCTCATACATATTCTGCTAATATTCAATTCACTGTTGTAAACCAAGCCCTCCCTTACAGCCTTCGAGCCTTGCCTTACCGCCTAAGAGCCTGTCTTTACAGCTTTACATGCTTTAACAGCTGATCTGGATCCTTACTTCCATCCCTTAACTAGTGGTGTGCCTTTCATATCTTATCTCACTAGAATAAGGAAATAGAGAATACTGGTGTGATCTAACGCACCTACTGGATAACAAGAATACTACTTATAGGCGGTAGAGTAAGCCCTTGTTCCAGTATAGGGAATGCAAGTAAGAAGTCTAAGAGTCGTGTTTGTTCTTTATTAAGAATCAAAGCCAATAACGTGTCCTATAAGGATTGTTAACTACTAATAAAAAGAATAGAACTGGTGCCTATCATACTCAAACTGGAGTCAGGGAATGCATCAAGTGGGGCAAAGAATGAGGCTAGTGCTAACAAGGCTTAGCTCCTACCACAAAGAGCGGAACTAAGGATCGATACACCTAAAAGGAATACAACTACTAGCTAGAAGAATGGAACCGCTACTGATGAGAACCAACCTAAAAACTGGGAATAGAAACTCATGCTAACAAGACCCGAGCTGCTGCTAATCAGAATGTAACACTACCAGATAGATCCAGGCAAGCAACTTTTATGACAATTCAGGCTTTCGGGAGCCAGAGTGAAAGCTAAAGGAGCCCAGGGCCAGGGAATAAAACAAGTCACTCGGAAATCCACTACTAAGGATAAGACTATCGCTACTGCCTGTGGACCCGCCCTGCCTGTATTTCACTCGGGATAAGACTATCGCTACTGCCTGTGGACCTGCCCTGCCTGTATTTCACTCGTCATTTCACCTTTGATTCTTCTACTGCTCGCTTAAAACTAGAGCGCTAGTGGCTTTCATCCTGTAACTGCTGAACTCACCTAAAACTAAGAGATAGGACTGACTCCACTGCTCTCTAACCTTGCCTTCACTCTGGCACTACTGATCTGGATCCTTGTTTGATAGCTTTAGCCTACCCGGCTTACTTTCAATCCTTAGCTACTTCCAATCGAAGCTGTCTTCCTGTCTACGGTCTAAAGCTACTAGCCCTCGTTCTTTGACTCCTAACTATGTGAATGGAACTGGCGCTTCTCATCCTGTAACTAATAACTAGGGATATCCAACCACACTGCCGCAAACACAACTGCAAGAAAGAAACTCAAATAAGGAATTCTTTACTTGGTAACTTACTTTTATGTCTTTGATGATAACTTGGTGGGGAACTCGGGAATCCAACTACCTTGCACTTGAGTCTGTTACTACTGATAAGGATCCTCACTACCAACCTGACACTGCCCTATCTAACTCCCCAATTTAGGGCTATTGGCCGGTGACACGCCTTAAGGAAATTCTCACTATCATGCCTTTGATTCTTTCATTCATAATAGAAAATAGACCCATATACTAGCAAACTGTCTACTTGCCTCATTCTTTCAAGCTGAACTGTCCCTATCGCATTCTAACTTTCCTGTCTATAGGTCTGACTCCCTTTACCTTTGAGTTCGAGTTCTTTACCTTTGAGTTCGAGTTCTTTTCTTGTTTCATCAGTTATTAGAGCTAGTCCTGATCCTAGACAATTATTAGAGCTAGTCCTGAATGAAACGCCTGACCTGAACCTTAATGCTTGGACCACTACTTTCAGGTTTTTTAGTAGTTTATTGGTTGGTTGTTTGACTTCTCAAATCTTTCCCTGGTTTCCTCTGTGCAACAAGTAAAGTGCTGTCTTCATTGGCGTTATGGAGCTCACCCGCTGCTTGTTCTGTTTACTTAACTACTTCTGCTCGAAAACACACTGAAAAAGACTACACTGCTCGTGCACCTTTTGCTTGAAAACACACTGAAAACACTGCTTAAAGCTATTACCAAACTACAAGCGGTAGCTTACATCTTACAGCTGACTATTTCCTTTAATCACTCGTATCGGCCGGCAGAGGAACCCTATGCTAAAGTACTCAATTCTCGCCCTTGCTTCAATAGACTCTACTGATGAAGTACATAAGCCGTAGTTTGTTGCTTTCACAGAGCTACTAAGCTTGGCCCTTTCTTTCTCGTCTCCAGACCTCGTTAGCACAATTTCTTCTGGAACTCTATTACTTGTTCTTGCGCCTAGGAAAACTCGAATTGATCTTAGCACAGAATTAGAAGCGGAATAAGGCTTCAGAGAAATAATTGATTCTTTGTGTCTCCGGGTAGCTTTGGAGTGTAGTGAGCTTCTATCGATCGTAGGGGACACTGCTTTGCTTCAAAACAATAAAGAATAGATAAGAAATATCCGCATCCCTAAAAAGTCAAAGAATATAGGATAGGCCCGTTGCTTATAGATAGAGGAGAGTGAGGCCTTGTTCTGTTGCTTGAAGATTTGTATCCACCCCTGTTGCTTATTCTTGTGCCCTTGTTTGTGTCGTTGATATACCTGATGACTTGTTACCCTTGCTAGAGCTGTAGGGTGGGGGTCGTCTCAATTGTGTGCTAGTGTTGTCTTAGAGTTAGTAAAGAAACCAACTAATACTTACTTCATCGGGGCTAACTACAGTCTTAACTTGGACTACTTTGACTACTTAGCGCACATTATGTTGTTGGGGCCAGTACTAGATGATGCCCTGAATCCTTAATCAAAGTAAAGGCAAGAAGTTTTGTGCTCCATCTGTTGAGTGTATTGTTCCAGAGATCCGTATTAATTAGTTCACAACAAAGGCAAGGAAGGGGGAGGATTCAACAAATATTTCTGCTGGGTACCTAACGCTAAGTAAATCATCTAGAATATCTTGTGGTGCCGATCTAGCTCAAACAAAGTAGTGTCGTAGAGATAGAGTTATCGGTTCTGCATCGGTTGAGTCTCAATAAAAAGTGGAAACATAATCAAGTACTGGCTTTGAGGCAAGGTCTACTTTATATGAGTATTTCTCAGTTCGAGTTGAGTCTAGATTGGGTTCAACTTTCTATTCTATTTTCTTTCTTTATGTTAAGGGTAGTAGAGTTAGGAAATGAAAAAGCTTCACTCACATATTAATAATATAATCCCTTAGAGAGACAATCAATATTCCTATCTTCACATGAAAATAATGAATTCTTTGAAGACTGAAGCGTTAAGTATTACCAGGCCAGGCCAGGCCCACTTATGGTTAATGCTCGTTAAGTAGCAAAAGGTTAATTAGACAGAGGCAGAGTCGGCGGAAGGTAGAGAAAAGGAGAAGAGCCACCCAGACAAGTAAACAAGCAAGAAATCCATGAAATAGCAAGAAAACTCCTTCTAACTGCGGTCAACTGAACTGGACTCGTTGCCAACATTGTTGGATTCAAGGCAAACAGAAACTAGAATTGATTTGAGCGCTCCGGATCAGATTGCTTGTTCTGTCTCTGATTACTCTTATTACCTGTATCATCTATACTAAACTCTATTCCCTTATCTTCTTGTTCCGTTACGAAGAAGTGGGCTTTATGTACTTGTGTTTACTTGTGCTGTAGCTTATTCTCCGGGCTTATTTATTGCTTATTTGCTTTACTAATCTCATATAAGATGAGTCTCTTTGCTTGTTGCTCGTTTCCTAACAATAGGTGCGCGCTGTTATTGAATAGATTATGGACTCGTTCGTTCCCTATAGAGTCACATTAAAGCAGCCTAAGTGAAAGATAGACATAGTTTTCGAATAGATTATTGACCCGCTCCATATAGGAAGCAATGATAATGAGAGAATGACGAGGAAGCAATGATAATGAGAGAATGGAAGCTCGTTGACTTGATTTTCTTCTATCATATGCCACAATTAAGCTGTTAGTTTACTATACTTAATTATAGGTAGGAGCACTTCATTATAGCTATCATACCTGGCAAATGAATCAGCAAGCGCTTTCGAACTCAATGAAACTCACCGTACGAAACGACAAGGAAGGAAGGAGCGACTTTACTTACGACGCAGAGCTTCTATAGGAGATGAACTACACTTGAAACTGTACGAAACTACAAGGAAAGCCATTAGCATATACTAAAACACAATCCCTACCACATAAAGCTAGTATATTAAGTCTGGAACCACATAAAGCTAGTATATTAAGTCTGGACCACTACTTGGGGGGCGGAAGAGAGCTTCTTATCGCTATAAAGGGAGGCTTCCACGACCCGAAGCACCCCGCCAGAACATTATAAGCGTAAGCCGAGTTGAGGAGAGTAACGGTACCTCGCTGTACTATAGAGTATTGGGCGCAAGAACTCACGCAAGCCTAAAACAGGAGGCAGCTATGGACTCTATCTTTTTAGATTACCCGCTGGATGCTGACTTTCGCACTGCTTCTATTCTCGCTTCGTCACTAACTAATACTGATGAAACTGGACTACTCTACCACACCTGAGTTAGGAGTTCCATGAAATACCTTATCCGGAGTTATGAGTTATTGAGTTATATTAAATACAGCTATGTCTTCCAATTCCATTCTTCAGTAGGAGCTTGGCCGGTGAACAAAGGACTAAGACCAACCCGAGTTCTCTTGTAAGATAAGAATGAAGTGAGATTTTATGCTATCGTATTGACTGGCAAGAAGAGAAGAGATCCTCATTCAGTTAATAGTTTGAAGCAGGTTGTTTCATTCTTTGACTACGGAATTCCATTCTTACTGGTTGAGTCTTCTATGTCAGTGATACAAGGCAACTCTAAATACTTAATGGAACTGACCCCCTGGAAACTCCTTAGTATGATGCGAAGGAGCTGTAAGTCAACTATACTTGCCTATTGACTCTTCACTCGTTAACTAAGAATTCAACTCACCTATATTTCTTAGGGGGATTCTACTTGCTTTGCCTTTGTATACGTTGCTTGGCGCTATGTGTTCGGGAGCCGAGCCGAATGAAGTTATACAAGCCTTCACATCAAGAGTTTCTTAAAAGGTATAAGATCTTAATTCAGTTATTAAAGATTCAAAGGTCTCTCCTAGGCTGAAACAAGCAAACAAACAGTGAACTAGGTAAATTAGAACTTGAAAACAGGAACTCCCTAGCATTAAGAGCAGTTAAGAGCGAGTCCTCTTCCAGAAGGTAGAAAACGACTTATATATCTGCCTCTGCCTCGGGGTTTAGTCAACAGCTTGCTCGTTGCTTATCGAGCACTTCTAGTTTGGGCCTTTCTTTGCCTTTGTATACGTTACTTGGCGCTGGTTCTGTAGAGTAAAGCAACAACGAGAGAGAGAGGCGGTGGGAATCATCCAGTTTCGCGTCACGGCTATTCCATTCCTTCTGTACTAGTGGAGGAACAGTAAGAGAACAATGGAAATCCGTGCTCTTAACTATACTAGAATGTATTAATCATATTCGATCGTATCTTTCTTCTCCAGTTGATGATGCATATTCATATGGAACTTCCACCAATGTCACTTGCTCAACAAAGCCTTCTTTTCTTCCCCACAGTAGCTTCCTCTCCATCCTGAGGCGAGTCCACAAATAACATGAATTGGGGGTCTCTATTTATTCTGTGAAGCGGATTTGACTCCAACGCTTACTGGTGATTTCCACTGGCATTGCTAGCGGCTTGCTTTCCTAGTAGGCTTATCGCCGAGGACAAACCAACCGATCTACGCTCGAACCTCTTTAGAAGACTGACTGGTAAGAAATAGGTTATCCAAGAGGGCTCCACTACTAAGGGACGAATATAGTTTGACATCTGATTCAATTGAACCAACTAATCTAATGGCATATCATCTATAGTCTCATCGTCTTGTAAACGTACTTAATAGATGCACTAAAAGTATTCGAAAAAGGTTTCGGTCACCATTGGCTTGGGGCATCCTCCTCTAACCTAACGGAAAAACTTCCAAGTCCACCTTCTTTGCTTAAGCGCTTTTATTCCACCTACCCGGAGCATTTGTCCTCACCATCCATCTGAGACCGCCGACCTTGATTTAGATGTTGATGTTTGAAAATCGGTTGGTTATGGTTGGCCTTTGCTTCTTGACTTTTCCGCCCGCAACGTCCGAATCGGGAGAAAGAAGACGAGAAGACGGAAAGTGAAGCTAGCTCACTCCCTTGCAAGGAAACCCCCTCCTATACTAGTTTACTGCCTTCCATCCTGTAGTTAACTACTATTCGACGCTTGTTCTAGCCCAACTCCTTATTCTTGTTCTTCTAATTCTCTTTCTTCTTTTCTTCTTCGCCAAACTACACTTCAGTTATGGATTCTGATATACTGCTTATCTCGTCGACAAGTAGGCGAGTATACCTTGAATATGGTGCCCAACTCTATAAATGCACCCTTAACTACAAGGAACAGGAATTATAAGTACTGGTCAATCAAACACAATAAAAGAAATCTACTTTCATCATATCTACTCGAATAGGCTGTTCGAAAGAGTGAGTCTTGAGTTTGCCGTTCTTAAGGCAGTCGAAAGGTGTTCTGTTCCGGGGTAAGAGAAGAAGGGCGGTTCTCAAAAAGAAGGGGAGTCAATTACTAGTTTGGCATTGGCAACGAAAGGTTGAGGTGATGGTGTTGTTGGTTCATCAAGTAAGAGGTCAGCAGCAATTACATTTGGAACTTCAACAAGGAGAGGTCGAGTGCTAACGGCAAGAGATAGATAAATGGAATTCCTTGTTTACTTTGCTTAAGATAGTCCTGGCCCACCTATTTAGAAGTTTGAAGCTGTGCGAGTGTAATCTTATTAAGAAGCCCCTCATCCAAGTTCTAAACAGCCCACGGAGCAGTAAAAAGGTAGAAAGTATGTATCGCTTGTTAGGGAAGCAGCAGACAAGCAACAATCGGTTCTTCACTTCAAGTATAGGTGGGTAGCGAGTAAAGGTAGTAAGAATAAGCCTCCGCTGGTAGTTCCGGAAGCTATACCCGGAGTAGGAACTAGAATAGGTAGTGGAGTGCCAAGATCAGCAGGATCCGTTCGAAAGGAAGCTGCCCGCTCACCCAAATAAAGATTTGCTATCCCTTGACAACTTCTTGTACTATCTTATGAAGCGCAGTGTACATTATACGAGTCTCTTTACTCAGCGCAGTGCTTTACTTTCATCGTATTTCTAAAGAAGCTCTGCAGAGGTGCTCTAGCTCTAAGTCATAGAGATAAGAAACAAGTTGGTATAGAACCATAATCCTGAGCAGGAGAAGAACCAGTTCCAGCATTCTCGACTCTAGAAGAATCATAATAAGTTATTGTTAAGTATCCGAGAGAATCAGCATCAGCAGTTATAGTTAGGAGTTGGGAGTGAGGGCCAAGCAACTACAGTAGTATAACCCATGTGTGAAGCAATGATCAAATGAAGCAAGTAGTCAAAGGTAGATAAAATATTCCCTAGTGCGCATTAGTGAAGTATAAATAGAGTCTATTATAGAATTTGTAATTCGAAATGGAGATAGAGAATCAGGGACTTAGCTTAGCTCCCTATCCCTATGTACTACTTTCTACCCTTGCTCAAACGTCACTTCACTTGCTTGTTTCCTTTCTTCTTCTGTGACTTGTTGAGTTGAGGTTCCCTTTCTTCTTCTGTAACTTGTTGAGTTGAGTCTTGTATATACGAGGGGTCGTGTAAGATTACAAGAATTCTACAAATAATGAGTGCACCATCATTCAACACGCTAATGCTTATTGTGTTCAGGCGGGTGGCAACTTCCGCGTTAAGTCATGCCAGGTATAGGTCCAGGCTTTACTTGCACCGAGTCAACCAGGAAAACCATTTATGGAACTTGCACCGAGTCTCAAACAGGGAAGAAATACCTGGCTTCTCGCCTTTGTCTACTTAAGTAGTCGCTTTTTTTCATTAGATTGAAATGGAACTATGGGCATTCACTTAGTCTTGTGAGTGTGTGACTGTATTTATAATGGGTGGTTTTCTCTCTCGTGGTCAGGTCAACAACTGCCGTTAACACAACAAATAATTCATAAATGGAATATCTCGGCTTCTTTCTATAAACAACGAGAAAAGTCGAACAGGGCTAACAGCTTCTTTTCAAGCAATTGGCTACTCCTCCTTACCTATATCCTTTCCCCTTCTCTCTAAACACATACTTGGTTCCTTCCTTCTAAACACATACTTGGTTTTGATTCTTTTGTCTCTTCTCCTACTCTGGATATAGCGAAAGCATCGGATATGGTTCCTACTCTTTCCCCCGATACGTATCAAGCATCAGATCTTGTTCCTGCTCCATCTTGTGCTTTAGACTGTTTTTTTCTCTATCTCTGGTATAGCCAACAAACACAGAGACCCTAGTATGCCCTTTTGCATCGCGTGTAAACTACTCCAATGGAAAATGGATCATTGAATACCACTTCCCGCTG
Organism: Musa itinerans; assembly: GCA_001649415.1. Classification (NCBI taxonomy): domain Eukaryota; kingdom Viridiplantae; phylum Streptophyta; class Magnoliopsida; order Zingiberales; family Musaceae; genus Musa; species Musa itinerans. The sequence goes on along the minus strand of LVTN01000026.1, from coordinate 629,323 downwards.
CTCAAGTGCATTGACGCCTAATCACTTCCACCCTTGCCTTGACTTTGGAATCTGCCTTATTCCGTCTTTAACCGATACGAGTTCTCTAATGGAAGCTCTTGCTTTGGGTGCTCAAGTCATCCGTGTTGTCGACTAGTGGATTTGCGCTTTAACCACTACGTGGGCAGTATATATGAGCATTCCATTCTCTATTTCCATAGGATCCAAGTAGGCAACAATGCATTCAAATAATTCCGAAACAAGAACTTCGACAACACAAGAACGGAAATAGACTCATATTCTGTAGACCGCATAAACCCCTCTGATTTATGGTCTTTCACTCTTTCACTTGCGCCAACAAACATGAACAGAACAGCGGATTCTATTGAGAAAGCTTCTTTTGAAAAGTAAGGAAAGTAAGCACAGCAAGCGCGGGAAGCTGGATTCGCTTCATTTTCCATTAGGTCTGTATTGATTGCTCTAGCCTCGGGAACACATAAAACAAGAAATCCGGATTCCCCTAAGCGTCGGTTAAGGCCTGGCACTGCCTGCAGTAGTTTGACTCTTCTACTTACGGGCTCCAGTGTGAAACAATAGGAGTCGTAGGAGTTTCCCCGTTTACAAGCACTCTATCTAGCCGGCATCCAATTCGGTCATCTTCATCTTGATGGTTACTCCAAGATATCTAATTTCCTTATGCTTGGGGCAATCAACAAGTCTACAATCATAAAAGAAAGAATTGACATCAAGCAGCCGCGAGAGAGAAATACAATTACCACCTCACTTTTCTGCCTGATAGCGGACAGTGTTCAAATATCCAAGCACTACCCCAGGGTGCCCAGCAACTCCCATTTCCATATCCCTCAGTCCCCAGTCCCTAGAACCTTTCCGTAGGAGAATTCGACCCGTACACCACGGTTTGTGTGGTGAGGAAGCCCAATCAATTCCTCTGTTTTTCGTTTACTTTGTGAATTCATTAGCTTTTTTCCCATAGTTCATTCCAACTTAAACATCCTTTGATCCCAGCTAAGAAAAAGACGGCCCCTATAGAGTGACTCTAATAAGAAAAGGCATCCTAACCGGTAAAAGCCTGTTCCTAATGCAGAGTTATAAGCACGGACTCTCGTCGTCCCCAATAGGCCCACAGAAAACCAATGCTGTGCTTCGACCCAGTTCCCTTCACTGAGTCTTTTTATCTTATCTTATATTATAGTTATTTCTGATATGATAGTTATTCCTTTAGTCGTATTAAATTATACCATATACCATGTTATCCATGTTATTGGAATTTCTTTTCATCGAAGAACTCTTAGCAAAACTTGACTGTCGCGCTTTGCTTTGAGTCATCCAAATCCCCAGCATGAATCTGGAAATCTAGTTATCTCAGCTACTATAACTTGCGCACAAGAATTCCGGAAGTAAGCAAGCAGTAAAGCAGTCCTATAGAATCTATTCCCTTCTCTTTCTGGAATAGGGGCGGTTTCATCTTCCTACTCAAAAAGAAAGGAAAAGACAGATAAGCATAAGGTGGATTAAGATGCTCAGCGAAATGCTTAATTAGAGACTTTCTAGCAATGGGTTACTCCTAAGCGAAGAAGGCTGTAAGCAAGGTGGGAAAGAGACTTCTTAGAGAAATCCGTTCGAAATAGCAAGTCATCCCTCTCTGAAACCTCATGTTTTAGTAAAGTCTTTCTTTCTTTTGAGCTTAGTGACTATTTGGCTTCGTAGCCGTCCATTTCAATCTACCAACTGACTTTAGAAAACCCCTCATTTCCTCAAAGAACCTAAACAGGTAAGAGATAGGAAAGAAGGATTCTATTATCGTCGACGGACACATAAAGTGGGCCTCCTTGCTGCTTTCAAAGCGACACTTACTTCCTTCTCGAAAAGCAGGATTGGATGCTGTGTTAAGCGCTTTCCCATCTTTCCATTCTTTTATGAAAAACCGTATTTATGAAAAAGAAGAATTCCTCCCAACACTGCACTGTTTGAACATTCCCGTCTTGCTTGACTCGAGTTCTAGTTTCTTTCATTATATGCTCCTAATTCGAACACTTTCTGAACTTCCGCTCGCACTAATTTCACTCTTGCTTGCTACTATCGTATTATAAGACAGACTCGTTTTGTGTTGACATTGGTAGCTATGCTTAGGTAGTTATGCTTAGCGTCGACATATATATATATATTCTCACTTCCATCTCATTGATTTTGGAAAGAAACGTGAAACCACGGGAAAACAAGCACCGGAAACAACACAAACGGCAAACTCATTCCATATATGAGGAAATAAGTCCAAATATCCCATAATCTAAGGACAGCTACATTTCTTTCTGGCCTTCTTTCATCACATGTTTCTTTCTTTTTTTTGATTCCTTCTTTCCTCACATGTCTCTCTGGTACTACTCATTCTTTCTTTTCTGTCTGGTACTCCTCATTCTTTCTATTCAGGGAAAATGGCAAATGTTCGGATTGCTTTCTTAGTGTGGCATCCGCTGTCCACTGGTTTTATTTCATATATAAGAGAATCAAGAGCTGCTAAAGAGAATCAAGAGCTGCTAATAAAATCCAATCGAGTCGCTTGCGGGCATTGGCAAATCCAATCGAGTCGCTTGCGGGCATTGATACTTTCTGGTCTGTGGGTGTAATAGAGTGTTCTGTTCCGTTGGTGTTCTCAGTCTCGCCTCGCCCTTTTTTTTTGCTACGTGATAATGGGAAGGAGAATTATAAGTACTGGCATCGAGTGGTTATTACTTAGTCCGAACTCTCCTCTTTACGTGTTTTAGTTTCCTTGTTTTTCGATAAAGGGTCCCATTCTTCAATTCATGATTGTGTCGAAATTAGTAGTACCAGATCATGAGAGATACGCAGATAGAAACACCATTCACCTTTTTTCTTCTACTCTTCTTTTTCTTTAGAGTGTGATTTTCTACGTGGGATTGTGGTTTATTGTTTGCTTATATTTAGAGCTCCGACTGATGAAATTAGAATCCCTTATTCTTGGTCTTGGAATAGGACTACATTTTGGATTACAAAGGGTCGGGTGGGAAGTGGGTCTTTCTCTTTTTTTCGCTCGTTTTTGTTTGCTCTGCTTAATCTAGAAGGCGCACCCACTCTAGGTAACATGATGTTTCCTTACTGTGATGATACTTTCGAGCCCGCCCCGCCTCATCACCCGTACCATGCCATTATACCCATCTAGGATTCTAAAGAACTCAAAAGGAAGCCGATAAGTATGATGCGGAAGACTTATATGTCTACATAGAGGCGGATAACGAAAAGGCAGCCGTGGAGATGTTTGATAAACGACTAATTCTATATAGCGAGGAAGTAAGTGAACAAACTCAAACTAGTTCAACAGAAGTGAAGGGGCTTGAGCAACTGAATGGTACAGATGTTGGCTCAATTGTGTGCAAAATGAGTGGTGAGGAAGTGCATTCGCATTTAACCAGTCTTTGCCCACCATCCACATCAGGTATTATTGGCTCTGTAAGTATCAGTACACTCTGGTAGTGGAAATCACCGTTCTTATGTGCAAGGCCTAGGTTTGACTCCAGTTGAACAAAGCCGACACAGCAAAGAAATCAATGATGCTAGTCTCTTGCGAAAATCAATCTATTATGCTAGTTCCTTGCTATTTAGGCAGCCCATATTAGGACCCGAACAATCTCAAGAATGGAATCCCTGTCAATCAACAGAGGGAGAGTGAAGCAAAAGTGATGAAATGTTCCGCATTTGATACTGCTCAGCAGGACCCATCATTGATAATCTTAGTAATTCTTTAGATAATTGATAATCTTAGTAATTCTTTAGATGGTGGCTCATTACTTTTGTCGGACAGTTCCTCTATGATAACCCCCGAAATGGCATATCTATTTTCACCCTAATGCCATTAGATCACTCTCTGATACGGGCATAACCAATTCTGGGGCTTGAAGCTGCTTCCAATGTATTATCCTTTGCCTCCCCTGCTTGCTCTCTAAGAATCAAACTCCCAATAATATCCATTCCACACTCTATATCACCTGATCGTAGATGACAGGGTAACTCTCTGCAGGGTAACTCCGGTTGGCATCTACAGATGTCAGGGTTAACCCAATTGTCTGGTTTCACAACTTTAGTAATCCGGGTGATGTGATGTGGAGCGGTATGTGAATGGCACCCGCAAGATCGGTGATATATTGAGTGAGGGGCCAAGGCCATTCTTTTCTTTCTTTCATCAAGTAGGGTACGCGAATCTTTCAATCGGATACCCATTGCTTGGATGCGATGCCTTTTCACTCTATCAACTTTCAGATAAAATGCTTTCTAGGTTTGTATTGTGTCTCATTATGGGCACCCGAGCCAGTAACCGAGATACATTATGGGCACCCGAGGAAGTAACCGAGATAGAAGGAGGGTTTGCAGTGGCGCGTAAAGGGCGCGAGCCTTACCAAATAGGGTGGAAGCCTGATCCAATATCTTCTCATCCTCCTCATTAAGGCATACCTTCCGGGGGGTTTCGGCTTTTTGTGACCTGATCGGATTCTCGGATGTTTCCTTTAATGCTCAAAATGCTGGCTATATAACCGCATCAGCTGCTGGTGGAAGGCCCACTTGACAAGTAGGATCTCTTTTAGGATTAGGATCTCTTTCGGGTAAGGAAGAGAGGTTAATGAACCAGAGGGAATAGAGGCTCTTTGATGTTAAGGCAACCCTTCCGTAGCGGGTCGATCCGGATTCTATTCATTCGTGTTGAGTTCAAAACTATTGATCCTGTTGGAGTCGCTATACCTTCCCCCCCAAACGAGTGTTCCAGTGCCCGTTCAACCGGAGAAGAGAATGGAACGGGCTCATTGCCTAGTGTCTTGCTAGCCCTTCCATTTATCATAGTTAGGCTAGTCACTAATGTGGGCATGTCATGTCTTTTACAATCCGACGGAGGTAGATAAGACGGACTGTGTTGACTTACACTTTCGGTTCCTATCGCTCTTTGCAATTTCATAAGAAGGTTTGCGATAATCCCCTGTTACCCGCGCCGGGTCCGAGGGTTCAAATGCTAGAGCTGGAGCTGCTCTCTTTCCTCTCTCTGCGGTTAATCTTTTGCCCGCACAGATGTTATCGAATGCGCCCTATTTGCTTTGTTATAATGCCCTATTGCTGCTGCTTTAAAAGGAGCTCATGACATAAACCTATTCAATGTCTCGAGCCAGACTTATTAATTAGCCCGCCCCTTTGCTTTGCCATCTCGTGAGTCGCTCTTATATGTGTCCTTCGAGATCAGAGCATGCCCAGAATCCGTTGCCATGCACATCGCAATCAACAGGTAATCCCGCAAGTCTTATAAGGCAAGTGGAATCGCTGGGGTTACGATACGACTAAGGCTATGAAAAGAATATATCAAGAGGGTGGGGGCCACTTATATATATGCCCTAACTCATTTACACTTCCCCGGGAACTACCAACTAAATGTAATCCGGAATACACTCGCCTAAGGTGCGCAGCGGGAGAAGAAGGTAATCAGAGATGCAACCGGGGGATACCTTGAATCATAGCTAGAGCTAGGATCTGTATTCTCTTATTAGTGCCGAAAGAATTCGAAAAGACAAAGAAAAGTGATATTCGAGAATGTGTGGGAATATTGACGAAAGAATGAGATAGTTTTTATTGAAACGTTTCACTAATAGAATGATATAGAGTATTTCAACACGAATTTGACTGTGGATGAGTAAAGTAGTCTATATATACGGAAGTTCGATCATCGTCAAGGTTCAAAAGATAGTGGGGGTCATTGATAAAGAAAAGATTCCAAACCACAATGCTAGCATATGGGCAAGGGTAGGAAGAGAATCAGCAGACAGGTGTTGTCTAATAACTTGGGGTTTCCAAGAAGAATTCAATCATAAGCATGGAATCGGACTTAAGAGGGAATGGAAGAATTAAGGACAGACAGAGGCACAAGGGTTAACTCGAAATACAGAATTTCCTCCACTTTAATAACCCAAACCCACATTTCCTTAATAGACTCTCTCGACTTTTGTACACCTCCTTTCAAAGCTAGTACTAGATTATGCCTCGAACAAGACTCCACTTTCATAACCGAACTTGTTGAATTGCTTGCAGGTTCCCTTGCGCAACGGCTAACTCAACTTACCTTTTGCCTACCTAACTCTCTTATTTATTACTAGCTTCTATATACCATAGCCCTTATTCTATTATTATTCCCACTCCTAAACTTCACTCCTTATTCAACTGGAACAATACTTTTATCTGTCACTCTATTTGCATTGCAGACTTAGATACAAGCAACAGGACTAGTTGCAACGAATAGTGCAGTCAAAGTCCATTTCTCTCTCTTACCTGCCTACCTATATATTCTAGGAATTGACACTCCCAACTCTCTACTTGAATAACTCCCTTGTTGCTTACTTTCGCTCGGCTGATTCTCTCGTTGACTTAGAGCCAATAAAAGAACTAGACCTTCCTAGCACAGCTGATTCTCTTTCAACTTAGTATGATTCTGCAGCGGCTCATTCTTGAGTTGGATTTCCTTATCCAGCTGATTATCTTGGGGCGCTAATGGGAGCTTCCTTCCATAATATATTCTTCCCCACCCAACTCGACTTATTTCCTTCCCTTAAGAATAGAGTTGACTTGCTGCTTCTCTGCATTAAGAGATAGAACTAGATAAGAGCTTTGTATAGAAATCAAGTAACTGGAAAAGGGGATAAGTTGCAAAGTATTCATTCCACTCAACTCCAAAGCCACCCTACCTACCTGTAGACAAAGTAAGTAACTGGGCACTCCACTCCAAGCCACCCTACCTGTAGACAAAGTAAGCATCAAGTGATAAGGAAGCAGCAAGCGGGTCTTCCAGGGGAGTGAGACAAAAATCCAACAAGCAAATAGAAAGCAAATATACTCTATGGATCTAGTCGACAAAACTCCAATACCCCGAGCTGGAGCTGAGCTGGATCAGAATACAAAGCAAGATCGGGTGATGAAGCAGAAGTTAATAGGAGCAAATAGAAGAAGCATAAGTCTATTCAGTCGGGGAGAAGGAGAATAAAAGGATTGCAACTACCGGTGTTCTTTCCTAATTACCTAAACTCAGCATTTCGTACTTGTTTCATTCTGTATTAGTAGGCCACGAGAGATAAAATGAGTATTTGTTTCCTCTTAGCACACTAGAATCAATAGCTGCAAGTGCTGTTCGAAAGTAAGGTTAAGACGATGAGAGAGGAGTGAGAAGCAAGAGAAGGGCCAGAGTGAGATTCGATGGAGTATAATAGTTCTAGTAGTCGCTTGGTCGTTTGTAGTTGCTTGGCCGTTGCTTGGTCATTATTAGTTGTTTGTCCCGTTGCTTGGCCAGAGTCCTAATTGAGCCCTGCTGTCAACATATACAGAATGGAACTCAGTAGTATAACAGAATGAACATAATCATTTGCCAGGCATAGGGGTCAACAACAGTACGAGTGGAAAGTAGGGTTTGCAAGTGGAAACAGAATCCTTAGCTTAGTAGTTCTATTCTTAGACTTACTTGTATTATTCTAATCTTCTACTTACTTGCTCTTAATGCGCTAGATCTATCCCTTACTTATTCCATTCTTCAAGTTAACGCCGCCACTACTAATGTAGTCCAATCCTCCCCTTTAGTATAGATATAGAATGAGAATGGAGTAAAAACGACCACTTTGCTATCAGGCAAGCTCACCGCCGCCAGAAGCTGCTATTGCCTAACTCTCTTAGTTATTACTAGGTTTTCTATAGACCCCCTGGCCCCTGTATACTCCTTTGATTCTTTTTCCTACTCTAGTGTATTAGTAGAGGTATTGATTAGTACTAGTAGATGTATCGGAAGTAGATTTATTGGAGTTCAAGAGTTTCGAAATAGGAAATAAAGTAGTATCTTAGGAGTTAACCAGGACTTACTGTAGACTGTTACTATATACTTAAGACAGAATAGGAAGTAAGGAAATGAAACCAAGAGTTTTCAAGCCAGTGCTAGGATCAATAGTATTAAATAAGGGTATAGCTTGTAAGCCAGTGCTAAGTGTATTAAAGAAGAAAGAAGGGTAGCGCGGTGTACTGAAGTGTCGTCTGAGGAAAGCGATTGGAAGCGGTAAGTACGGAAACATAGCAGTCAAGGAAGACTTGAGTGAAGTAGTGTAAGTTGGAAAGGAAGGTTCTATATCAGCAGCTAAATAGTTTCAATCCCTTATAGTAAGTTGGGGTAGCTTTGAGGTGGGTAGCTAAAGAAGGAGTTCCCATATTAATATTTATAAGTAGTAGTTGGCTCCCAAGTCCCTAGTTATCGTATTAGAAGCACTAGTTGAAGCCCGGGCTCATCCCGTTGCTTGCCTTGCTGCCGTAGTTACTTGCCATTATATAAAAGCAGCTTGGTCGTATGCCGCTACTTGTCTAGTTTTCGGCAGATAGAGAAACCTGTCCTGCTCTTCTAGTAAGTTGGTAGGAAATGGAGAATATAGGACCAGTAAAAGCAGCCAACATAAGTCAGGGGGGCCAGAACTTATAATAACCGGGGCTCTGGAACTTCTTAATACACTAGATTTCCATTACCGAGATTCTAGCAGACCCTCTTAAGCGATTAGTACATTAGCCATTAGGAAGTGCCATAAGCCCTTGTTTCTTCCCTTGTTGATTCCGTTATTTCTAGCTGTAGTTAAGTTCTATCTAGCTGTAGTTAAGTTCTCGTTTTGGCATTAGCTTCGGTGGGCTGCCTACGTAATTAGTAAGGGAAGCAGTCTTGTTACTTACTTTATTAATAAGTTCATTCTCTTCTTTTGCCGACAGCTTAATAAATGGCAACCAACAAGTGGTGAGTTTCGGAAGTGAGTAAGGATAGGGGATCAGAGAAAAAGTAGAAAGATATGAAGTAGGAGCATAAGCCGGGGAAATCTCAGAAGCTGAAGAAGTAAAGTTTACATCGACGAAAGAATATGCGGGATAAGATGAAAGATTAGATGCTGTTCTCAAGTCTGTTGTTATAGCAGATCCACCAATAGATTCCAAGTCGGGAAAGTCAGTTGCAAGTAGTTATGAAAGTAGAGAGTCTGTAGCTGGATACAGATCTTCAGCAGGTGTACTCAATGATATTCTCTTAGGTGTAGATAACCAGAAGCAGAAGAGCACTCCGTAAGGTAAGGCACAAGTATAAGAATGAACTTACCATTGATTGACGGTAGGGTAGTCAAAAGAGAAACCTCTTGTAGTTACTTGGCACCGGGATTTTAGATAGCCAATAGATGATTGCCTCAACTCGTCTGCACTTATATTAAAGCTGTCAACGGGCTCCTGACGCGCAACATGAGGAGTAGCTTGGAGGCGAGGGTAGTTTACTTACTTCGGTCAAGACTTAAGAGAAAGTCTTTTTTGTTTACTTTTGACAGAAGACAGGCTAGTCCCAACAATAACAAGTGCTAAGGCAAGCTCTCACCGTTCAATTGATCTGCGCTAACGGGAGTAAGAGAAAAGAAAAGGAGAAAGCAGCATTTTGCCTTCCAGCCTTTTCATCTTAACCCCGGAGTAGAAAGAAAATAAATTCAAGCAGCCTTTTAGAAACTCGAAAGATAGATTTCCAGCCCCAACTTATTATTATTTAGGCCTATAGTGGGTAAAGTCACTAAACTGATTGATTGTCCTATCTTCTTGAGCTTAGAGTACTCTGATGGCCTTCTTCAGTGAATCTGTCTTTCAGTAGAGTGCCATTGCAGTTAAGTGTTTCGCAGTCAATATTAGAGATTGGTCAGCTTCACACTTCAAGGAGAATTCGGGGAAGGGGAATAATATAGTAAGTAGTACTGGCTTTGATTTTATGCCATAAGTCAAGAATACGAATATCTTTCTGCTCGGGCAAAGTATATGAGAGAAGAAGAAAAGTATCTGAATTCAAAAGGATGAGGAAACAAAATCCAAAGAAGAATCCGTGCGCGCAAGCTGCCACTGGTCCCGAAGAGTAATACAAAATAGCTCCTTTTGTACCCAATATAGCTCCTTTTTTATTGACCCCTTAGTTATTGAATATCAGAATCAGTTAACTCACTTACCGCAATGCTGATACATCTACTAGTCATTGAACCCTGCTGGCTCTGCTGGGCTTGTGTAATTATGTTACTAGGCTAGGGGTAGTTGTTGAATTCTATTACAAGGCATGGGGGGTTTACTTCATACGTGCATCTATGACTTCTCATACGTTCACATCTGTACAGGGTTGGTTCAGAGCACACACTTAACCGGGTTGGCAAGAAAAATACCACTAGCAACTCTTAACTACTGGCATTAAAGAATGAGCACTGGTGATTCTCTTTCTGACCCTGCCTACCTGTATTTATAGAGTGCCTTTCCGAGCTATTAGAACCTGTCTGGTCTATTATATAAGCTTATATTAGATAGAAGAAAAGGTGGTTCTGTGGATTCAAGCTTGCCCCCTTTCGCCAACCCAGTACAGCTCTTTTCAATCCTATTGAACTCCCCTGCAATTAATAGAATAATGCTGCTTTCACTCCTGTAATTAGAAGATCTCGTATACCTTCCTCGCACCCCAAGCAAGAGACTATCAGCGAAGACCAGTGCCAACACCTTGACTGCTGCTACTAGGCTTCTTAACCTTAGCAACCTGACCTATGACTTGAAACCTGTATGACCATTATTCAGCATAAGGTATCTGCTCTACCTATGGGTTGAATTCTTTTCTCAGGATCAGAGTTATTATAAGTCCTGGAGTGAGAAAGTCATCCCTTTGGTCATCGTAACCTTAGGAGCAGTAGTTAAAGAATAGAACTCAGTCCTTTACTCCTCTGGCTACAAATACTGTTATTGCTCTCATCTCATCTCACTCTGGCTGCTATGATCCTTTATCGACTTGCCAAGTGTCTCTTACTTTCCATTCCTACTAAAAGCACTGGGTTAGTTGCCCTAATCTATGAGACCCCTTTTCTCCGGCTCATTCATCTATATTATTGTTTGCAATGTAAAGGAAGAATAGGGTTTTCCTCGGTGCCGTGCCCTAAAAAGAAGAGAGTTTACTCAGTGCCCCCACAGTTATACATTCTGACTTTCTAGTTTCCTCAGTGCCAATTCCTTTCTTAGTCTGAGTTTCTAGGTTACTTATTACTTCATTCTTCTATTATTCTAGCGGACCAAGGCTTTCATTATAACTCTGAGCATCGTTCGTGCACCGTTCATGTAAACAACGCAGCAGGAAGCTTCAAGGTGTTCTTGCCCCTTTTCTTTAGTGAGCATTGATTGCTAATAAACTTCGAATTTCTGAATTAGAAGAAACGGAATCTCATTCTTTTGTTCAACTTACTAAGAGAAAGGGAAGGAAAAACCAGAGATCATGTATAGGTCATCATCGTTGTCGTTGGATTGAGAAAGCAACGTCTGTCTTTCAATGCCTTGATCCACCCTAGATGAGATAAAGGTTAGAGTTGATCGGCCGAAGCTGCGATCTCCTACTTGAACAACTGTTTGGAAAGCACTTAACCCAAGAAAGGCACTTATAAGTATTGCCACCGCCTTGGTTAAACGAGGACAAAATCTTTCATGGATGCTACCTATATTATGTAGTTCATTGATGCTACCTATATTATGTAGTTCCAGACGCAGCCTCAAAGGTAATAAATGGATGGAAGAGAATCCGGATCAACCAAGGTGAGTACGCCCCAATCCAAAGAAGAAACATTTTGGTTAGCTGAACTCAATGAACCCCAGAAGGAGATCCTTTTTCCAAAAAGAAATGGGAAACATTCGGATATTGGATTTCGCTGGCCGATCTTCTCAACCCCGGCATAGGTGAGCCTCCATAAGGAGGTTCGGTTTCTTAAGTAACAAGCCAATAGATGGAGTGCTGGTGGTAACGCTTTACTTACCTATAAGACCTTTTCACCATATAGATTGAGGCTTAGGACTATTGTCAAAAGTCTAGTCTTGTTACACGCCTGGCTTGCTCTTTATGGTCGAGCGAGCTAGCCTATTTCTATTAGATAGACTTCCATTCCGAACCTGACGTAGCTGGATTCTGAACTCATTCCGCTTGTATATCCCTTTAGAACAACCCACTTTGAAAAACTATGAAGAATACTGAGAGCACTTAGCTGCGATTGAGCGTACAGATAACCTCCTTAGGTAATTGATTCCAACCATAAGCAGAAGCCCTTCATTTGGATTGAAGGACAAAGCAGAGCAGGTCCACTACCGCATCAGGAGCCAGAGCACGGCATGAGAGAGACTTCCTGCCCCCCAAACAAAGTAAGAAAAATGGAATTGGGTCATTATCCGCTCCATCAGATAGGACGACCTATTCCAACATTGAAATAGACTTGATTTGCCACTCACCGGAATCCTAATAAGGAATATACTATATACTATATCCACTGGTACAACGAGTACAGCTGAACCACCCAGATCTGCTTATTGCTCTTTCATCAAGCAACGGATTTATTGCTTTCATGAGCTGAAGGGTTAGAGTCGATCAGTATTGTATTGTACAGCAAGGGTGGTCGAAGATCAGGATTCCATCTATTCCGTTTGTTTTTGATCCGGATCATTCACTCCGCTAAAGCTCTGAGCCTAAGGTTGCGCTATGAATAGCCTTGCTTCTTTTCTCTTGTCATACTGACTTTAACCCATGTCCAACACTGTAATAAGAATAAGCATACCTGGCAAAGCAACGGGATGAGCAACTACGTATAGAATTCAAAAGCAAGACGTTGGGCGTGTTATAGGAAGTTAGAAACTAGTCTGTAACTACTAATGTGTAGCGGCAGGAGCTCAGGGCTCGGTTAAAGCCGGTTCACTGCAACATTTCATTTCATCTCCGTTAGCGCACTATATCTTGTTGTTACAACTTACTGTTAGCCTAGTAGTTCTACTCATTAACTAGAACAGAATCACTTGCTTTATACCCTTACTTGAGATTGGATTATTCCACAACCTACACACTTCACTTTCCAACTACTTGCTTCTTATCGAGTCGAATATGCCACCCCAAGAGCGGATCTCTACTCTTAACCTCGAACAGAAAGAAAGATACTCTACTCGGGGAGCTACTACAGCATCAACACAAGAACCAGTACTAGATTCTTTTCTTCCCGCTGAGCTTGATGGTTCCCCGCCTGAACACTAGAATCAGCTTACCTGTTGGAACTCCCGTTAGTGCCTCAAAGCCAGTAAGATATTATGTCCCTGTCCCTTTACCTATACCAGCTCCTTTTTCTTCTGTAACTTGACTGGAATCTGGAACTACATTTGATACTAGACACTTACTATAAGGGCAGAAGTATATGATACTGAGCTCTACTCTTAACCTCGAAGCCCTTCCCACGTCAACACCAAACTTTCCAACAAAACTTTCCCTTCTTCCTCTCTTAGAGCTAGTCCTAAAGTTGCTCACTCGAACAAAACTTGCATTTCCAACCTAAACTCTCACTGTACAGTAGCTTACTTGCGATACTCTACTACTGGATACTATACTTCGGATTGGATTCTCTTTCGTCGTTCACCTGCTATTTGCTTCCTTTACTATAAGGGTAGAAATAGATAAGATGGCATTCAAGCAAGATAATAGAAGCAAGGTAAGAAAAGAGTACTTTTGGCTGGGGTGTTAGCTTTTTCCGTTTCAATAGACAGCGCAGTGTTCAAGTAAGTGGTAAGTGATGAAGTGTCAAAGTCTCTAGAAGCCGAATGCTCGGGTAGGGTCATCAAATCAGTATCCAAGTCTATATAAGCGCTTATTAAGTATAGGTTCGGTGCTTGGAATTAGAAGTACTGGCCCGACTTGTAGTTAAGGGTAGAGGTCCAGAAATTAGAAGTACCGGGCATCAAAGTCGAGTCTCTTTCAGTTAGAGTTAAGTCGACAACACAATAAGGATTAGAATAACAACACAAATAGGATTAGAATATTGAGTCGGATCAGATCTACCCGTTGCGCTAACAGAGTCATTTGTTGAAAGTAGAGGAATTCCATCAGTGTCGAGTTAGGGTATTGCGGTTCAGTCAGAATACGAGTATCCCTCTTGTTTGAGTTTTGTAAGTAAAGGAAGCCGAATCCCTAGCAAGTGCTGTGCCACTTATATATTTGCGGCCTTTCTAGCCGCTGCTTGTCTGTTCTTTCCTCTTCTTGCGTCTGTAGTAGTTGTTCGTAGGATCAGAAGCATATGCCGAAGAATGATCCGTTGCAGGTAATATTACTGGGGTTCTATACTATAAGGTTAGCGGGTAAGCTCGGTGAAGCTGTTAACCCAACTAGTCACTACTTATGTATAAGTGTTTGTATGGTCCTCGGCTTCTCCACCTGCCTCTTATCTTTCCACTCAAAAGTAAGTAATTTAAGAGCACAGAGCACTAGGGTAGTCACTTAGATCTCCCCATAACAAAATAAAGGAGACTTCGGGCCAACAACCACATTTCTATCTTCGGCTTCCTTACCTCCATCTAATCCTCTTTGAATTGAATATCAATCTTATCGAGCATATGGTAAAGAAACACGTAAAGACATAGCTTGTTAACCCTCTATAACAGGCAATTAATAAGCGGACTTTTTCACTGCTGATGATCTCAATGATTACACTCACAGCTTTGCAACCTTAGAGCTTACTTGAGACTGTTCCGACGCATCTTGATACGACAACACTCGCACCGCTAAGATACTTGTTTGAAACTAGAAGATATCGCTACGGGGGCATACCAATATATCAATCTGCAATTCCATCGTTTTTTGGATGACACTTGCGTGATACTAAACCCTGTAGTGGGACTTAAGCGCTGATTCTATATACGATATTCGAAACTAAAACCAACTTGAAACCATACTACACTTCACCATAAAGAAGGAAGATTACCCCCGCGTCTATACCCTTAACCGAGCTAAGCTTCTGAGCCTGATCCGTATTCCTCACCTGCTAGTTAAGTTGGAGCGAGGGTAGGAAGTGCTGTTTTCATCGCCATAGTGCTTACATGAGTATTTGTCAGCGGATATATAAGGAGTAGAATAAAGATAAGATAGAGAGTCAGTAGAACTAGCACCGGCCATAATTCTTGTAATAATTCTTTACGCGTATTGCAGGTACTGGTTTTGATTCGAGGTATATTCTAGCTTGAGTGGAGTCTCCTTAAGTTCTAGGTCAAGTATAAAGTCTAGGTGTTGGTGCAGCAGCAAACTCTTCTTCGAGTGATAAGTCCTGAGTGGAATCTTTCTTAGTTGGCAACGAGTCTCTTTATGTTGCGTCCTGTTCTACTTTCATCGTATATTATATAGAATAAGAGGTGCAGCGCAGACTAATAATTAAGCGCAAGGACTTGTGGAATTGAAGAGTGAGAAAGAACTTCGCAGTCATCATAAAGGGATTCCAAAAAAAGAGAAGACGGGGGTGAAGCTGTTCCTAGGCAATGACTTTTGGGAAGCTCGGTATATTGAATACGAGGAAGAAAAGTAAAGGTATAGCTTCTATAGGAATACATGAATTAAGTACAGGCGTGGTAAGCGTATCATTGTATGGGTTTACTGTTGCCCGGGCAGAAGCTGAAGTCGAAATACAATCAGACAATTCGAACCTAGACCTTCCTTGCACCCCAAGAGCCCTTGACAATATTGCTCGTATTCTAACCTTAGCAAGAAGCACATAATCAATCGTACCTTAGCACTATAGAAGTAAGAATGTGTGAGTTGGTGTTTAGTTACTTGTTTCTCATAGAAGGGAGTGGTGCACCATCTTCCAATTCCATAAGCGATCAAAAGTTCCCTCCATTAGCGCAATGGTATATAACGTAGGGATATGACCCCGATCTATACTAAACTCCCTTAGAATATTCTTATCCTGCAGATTCTCTTGTATAACTTCCTAACTCTACTTTACTTGCACGGCTTCTTTCCACTAGAACAGGAACAGCTTGATATACTTAAGTTCACCTCATTGAATTGAACCGCAACACTCACATCGCTAACAGGAGCCGAAGAAGGACATTCTCTCTATGCCAACACACACCTCTGATTCCTCTGATTCTGCAACAAACAAATCATTTCTGGAATCTATCTTTCGAGCTCCCGTTAGAGCGAAATTCCATTGAACTAACACTGCACGGTAAACTCGCATGAGCACTGAGTCTTGATCCGAGGACCGAGGAAACCAAGGAATCATTTACTGTTCGTGAGAGCACATAAGCGGGAAGCTGGATAATAAGCTTAATCCTTGGAGCAGGAAAAGAAACTCCCTTCGACTTTATTATAGTGCTAAGAGTAAACTACTCCCGTTAAAGCAACAAATCATTAATTGGATCTATCGAGGGATAAATAGAACCTTCAAAACCCCACCCCTCCATTAGGCTCTTCTTTAGCTTGCTGGTTCAGGTGAAAGAGAACCGGACTTGATTATTACACTTTGCCTTTCCTACTACATGAATTCTATACTTTTATTACCACAACACTGGATCTTGGTACTAGGCCTGATCCTTCGAGGAAGAAAAGTCAATACTTATGATGGAGCGCATAAGCCTAAGATCTTATTTATGAATTGAATCTATCGAGCACATGTGATATAGAACCCCGTAAAGACACGGAAGCAGTTTAAGAGCTTAGCTTAGTGGAGGCAGTTTAAGAGCTTAGAGTCAGTTGTCCTGAATAGGGCTTTCTTTTACCCACTTCTATCATATGCGACTGCGGATTCTCTTGTTGACAAAACGAAAACGGATTATGACTCTCAAATGTCCAACGAATTAATTGATGCCCCTAGTCTTGATGGTTCCCTTGCTGGTTCTATTGCGCTTCTTACAGAGAGTTAGAGTACAAGGCGGGCTGTAAACCGGGCTGTAAACCAAACTAGTCAAAGTATATAATGTATAGTGTTCTAATAGAGTCAAAGCCAAGGGGCCACTCATCTTATGGCGAAATTCCACACTGGTCCCCTATCGGCTCGAAGTAAAGTAATAACTGCTCGAAGTAAAGTAATCTCACTCGCATAAAATAATCTCTTTAGCATTAATTAGAAGTAACTAACCCAATCTCACTACTATTACTAACTACACTCTTTTACTTATTGTCTTGTCTTTGCATGTAAGATTATCCCCTTCCCCTACTCCGGATCCAACTCACGAAAGCTTATTATTCAAATCAAACTGCTCAAAGTCAAAGTGACAGCTCCTACCACTAAACTTTAATGCATTGATTGGCCCACTACTCTTAACGCTGACACCCTTTACTATTATTTTCTTGTGCTGGAGCTTCTTGTAGGGGTGCGAACGAACAACTTATGAAGTTTCAGAGTGCTTTAGAGCTCGGGCAAGGGGAAGTGGCTGTAAACCTTGATTTCTTTATTGAAGGTGTTGCCGGAATTATAAGTCCAGTACTTAAGTTCAGTTGAATCTTTCTTTGACAACAGTTTACCACTACTCTACAAGGTGAAGCTGTAAACCCATCTTTTCTACAAGGTGAAGCTGTAAACTCAAATTGATCTACAACAAGGAGCGTAAAGAACGGAACGACAACACCAGAGGGAACTCTACTACAACAAGGAGCGTAAGGAACGGAACGACAACACAAGATCTACTACGACAAGGAGTGTAAGGAGCTCGTAGACAACACCAGAGGGAACTCTACTACAACACTCGTACCCAGAGACTAACTTAAGAATAAGATACCGCTACGTGGGGTTATAGCAGTAAGCAGGAAAGTTCATATCTATCATAATGATAGGAGAGAGAACAAGGAACAAGTAATATAACTAGTAATGGAACACGGTTAAAGAAAGAGAAAGTAATGGCTTCCGAACAAGCAGCGGTTAAAGAACAAGTTCATTTAGTAGTTAGGGTGACTTTCTTTCCTATATAAGTTGTGCGAGCCAGAACTTCTAATAACCGGTCAGCAATTCCCACTTTTTCCTCAATTCCTATTCCATTCCATTCTTTTGCTTCACTGAAAGGAGAGTTCGGAAATTCAAAAGAAAAAGGGTAAGCTCCCGAAAGGAACTGCCCCTGACTGCTTCATTAGCGTAACGGCGACTCTACTTATTTGACTGCCTGGCGCACTACGAAACAATCATAATAAGCTTGCTTGCTTGCTCCAAATCACCTAACACGGCTGACTCTCTGGGCTTGCTCTTTCGAAACGGAGAAAAGAGGATATCTCGCATATCATAGATAGAAGTAAACAAACTGAGCTCTTTATTGCAATGAGCACACATTACCCTATTTGTCTTTCACAGAGCATTACTATTTGTCTTTCACAGAGCGAGCATTACTTACTTTCTTTCTAGGTTAACTTCCCACGAAAGGAGATACCTGATACTTTTCATTCCTTTGTTTGTTGCAGTGTTACGAGTAGCTTCTTTACATTAGCAGAGTGGAAGTTAGGAATTACATTGTTTATTACCCAAACTACTCATATTTCCTGCACCAACACGTTTATACCATCTCGATACCGATGATCTTTATTCGACTCCTGCTACGTGGGCATTCTCTCCTTGAATCTGGAACTCTACTGGAATCTAAAACTCTACTGGAATCTGTCATTCTAGTACGAAGGAATCTGTCATTCTAGTACGAAGTACACGAGAACTAGCACTAGGTTTTTGAACCCTACCCATAGATATATTACCTCTAAGGCTAAGGATTATGTTTACCCGGCCTGAAATTAGAAGTACCAATTATGAATTCACTCCCCAAAAACGACATTCGGAAAACAGCACGTACTGGGTTGGTTCAGAGCACAGGGACAGGACAGGGTCGGTTAGTCCCCTAGATCATGCATGCCTAGCTCTAGCCTCGGATTCTAACCTTGCAGTTACATTCTTTATTAGTCTACCCGAGGTGCAATTCTTTATTGGAAGTTGGATTCTTATACTAGATAGTTGCATTCTACTACTACGACTACTTAGTTTCATTCTTACTTTTCACTAGAACTCCGCGGCTCATCTACTTCTATCCGCTCTGTTCTTGCAACAAATACTTCTTTCAACAAGCCCCGCAGCTGGCTACTTAACTGACACAAGAACTGAAAGAGACTTTGACTTACTTGTTTCATTAACGAGACTTCGGTATGGTTTCCTACTTGTGAGTGAAA
>LVTN01000025.1:910298-929935 GCA_001649415.1 Musa itinerans | reverse complement strand
GTGGTGGTACCGCCCGTGCCCGGGGAACCCGGGATGAGAAAGTTTTAGGCTCCAAGTTTGAATCAACTTGAAGCCTATAAATATCCCTCCCATCCCTGGTTAAAGCACACAAGCATAAAGAGTTTAAAAGTAAAGAAACGCTGCTGCAATCTCTTTAGATTTCCCTCCTCTATCTAAGTGTTAGAAATCTGTAAGAAAGGAGTGTGAGTGCTTGTAAGGGTTATCTCCTAAACCCGGTAAAAGAAGAAGAGGGGTGTAAAAGGTGATTAGTCTTCTCTTATTGAAGAAAGGCCTCTAGTGGACGTCGGTGATCTCGTCAGAGGAGGAAGCCAAAAGTAGATGTAGGTCAAGATTGACTGAACCACTCTAAATCTCGGTTTGCATTTACATTCTGCTCTTTATCTTAACTGTAAACTGCCTCTGTTGCTTTACATCAATTATACTTTCATTTGCTCTTAAGTTAAAGATCTTTCCGAAACGATTTTTGTACGAAGTCTTTTTGAACCGATGAAAGTTTTTCGCTGCACTAATTCACCCCCCCCCCTCTTAGTGCTCTTGATCCTAACAAGATCAAGTCATGATTTTTGAAATATCTATTCCTTTTTATATAGAAGGAATGATGGGGAACAATCTTGATTCATAAAAGAAAACTCAAGTTATAATTCAAGAATTTATAAAAAAAAAATCATGATTCATTTAATAAAAAGATTGTTGATTCATACATTTAAACCAACATCACATCAATTCATCATGCATAATTTCAAAATGTAAAATCATCAAACATGATACAAACATTTGTGTTCAAAACCTTCATCATTACTCCCATGCATGATAATAAAGCATTCATGATACCAAACATTAAATCAACATTTTTAAGCATTTATTTTCTTTTTAGCAATTAGTAAAAAGAAACATAGGAGAAAAAATGATATAATATCTTAATTGATGCATAATAAATCTCTAGTTATAAATCTCAAAAAATCAAGATAAAGCTTATTCAAATTCAAATCATCAAATCAAAATCATTTTCAAGAGATTCAAAATGACATAAACAACTTTATCAATCTCTTAGTGAAAAATCGATAAGATAGAGAAAAAGAACTTTTCAAGAAAAATACTTTTCTCTTTTTAGTTATTTTAATTCATGTGATTTATTTCATAGAAGCATGCCTTTTTCATTTATGCCAAATAAAAATATGCATCAACGTTTAGGATCGAAAAATAAGTTTCGTTATAAAAACCATACATCTTGTTTATAACCGAAAAAGTAATTTTCATTACGACAAAGATTAATAAGCCATGAATCATAAAAATCATCATGCATAATTTCACATTAAGCATGATATCAAACCTCTTACAATTTTCATTAAGATATCAAGCATAGTTTCAATCAAAATCGGAAATCATCAAGATACACATTATTTCTTCTTGAAAAAATATACATAGGATTATCATTAGATTTAAATCTAATATTTTATTCCTTTAATATAAAACATGTAATTTTCAAGAAAAATAAATTTTCTAAACTAAATTAACAATAACTCATGAAAAGCATTATGTAATTTCAAAGTAAATTAAGGGCATTTTGATTACCTCATCGTCGAAAACAATTAAGGCATAGTTTGTCACCTCGCCTTTATTGATTTTCTCCTCATCTTTGGAGGAGCTCGATTCATCTTTTGGCAACTTCTTCTTGCGTTCATAGCAATTCATGAGGAGTTCAAGTTCATCATCACTTGAGCTTATGCTCAAGTGGTCTTCTTTTGTTCGAAGTGCTAAATCCTTTATGTTCTTTAGAGGGTTGTTCTCAAGTTCATTTTGTGCATTGTGCGCCATTTTATATGTTATCAATGAACCAAAAAGTTCTTCAAGTGAAAAATTATTAAGATCTTTTGCCTCTTGTATTGCGGTTACTTTTTGGATCCCAACTCTTATTAAGAGAACGTAGAATTTTGTTTATAAGTTCAAAATCCGAAAAACTCCTACCAAGTGCTTTTAAACCATTGACGACATCCGTAAAATGGGTGTACATGTCTCCAATAGTTTCGCTTAGTTTCATATGAAACAATTCAAAATCATACATTAAAAAATTAATCTTCGAATCTTTTACTCTATTAGAGCCTTTGTGTGTGATTTCGAGAGAGTGCCATATATCGAAAGTCATTTCGCAAGTAGAAACCCGATTAAACTCAGTTTTATCTAAAGTGCAAAATAAGGCATTCATAGCGTTTGCATTTAAAGAGAAAATCTTCTTCTCCAAATCATTCCAATGGTTCATTAGAAGAAAAGACCTTTGAAAATCGTTTTCAATAATATTCCATAAATTTAAATCTAAGGAAAGCAAGAAAACTCTCATTCGAGTTTTCCAATATATGTAGTCCGTCCCATTGAATATGGGAGGACAAATGAGAGAGTGACCCTCTTGAAAGTCGAAAAGAGCCATTTCTCTTTGGGTGTTAAACCAAATGAGAAACACGAGGCTTTGATACCAACTATTAGGAACGAGTCGGCACTAAGAGGGGGGGTGAATTAGTGTAGCGGTAAAATAACGTCGGTTCTGAAATTTCCTTCATATGATAAAACTGATTTTAGAAACTTAACTTGAAAGCATGTTCGTAAATGTATTGAAGGCAGTAAGCAAGTAAAATAGTTTGTAGTAAAGTAAATTGCTCAAGACAAAATACAAACCGAGTTTATAGTGGTTCGGTCGTCGTGACCTACATCCACTCTACCGATTCCTCTTCCGTCAAGGCCATCGGCATCCATTATCGGTCTTCTTTCAATAGGCGAAGACCAACCACCTTTTACACCCCTCTTCTCTTTTTCACAGGTTTAGGAGACAACCTTTATAAGCACTCACTCATCTCTAAACAGAATTCTAAAGTTAAATCTAGAGGAGGGGATTTCTCAAGTAATTGCAACAGTGTTTTCTCACATTAAAACTCTTTGTGCTTGTGTAAGTTAACCATGGATTAGAGGGGTATTTACAGGCTTCAAGTTGATTCAAACTTGGAGCCTAAAAAAGTCTCATCCCATGTTTCCCGGGTATGGGCGGTACCACCGATTGTGCTGGGCGATACCACCGCAAGTGTCAGTCTAACACTGACACTACACTGGGCAGTACCACTACCCAATCTGGTGGTGCCACCTCCTGACACCTTGTATTGGGCAGTACCACCGCCTGACAACCTCTCGGAGATTGTGTCTGGGCGGTACCACTACTTGACATAGTCTCGGAGATTGTGCCATGATGGTGCCACCTCTTAGGTCATTGTTTGGGCCTTTTATTGGGCCCAACACAGTCCTTACATGGGTCCAACTATCCCCTAATTAGGTTGGCCCAATTCCAATCTCAATTATGTGCTAACTACAAAATTTAAGATATTTACTAAGCTAAACAAGTCCTTAGGTCTTGGTTTCTTCCGGTGAACTTCCGACGATCTCCCAACAATGTTCCAGCGGACTCCCGGCAAGCTCCTGGACTTCACAACGATCTTCTTGGCGAGTTTCGATGAGCTTCTTTGGCAAGCTCCTAGACTTCTCTATTGGTTTTGACAGAACTTCCGACGAATGTTTAGACTTCCAATGAACTCTCGAACTCCCAACGAAATCGCGTTCTTGACTCCGGGACTTCATTTTGCTTTATGCCTTGCTATCGTAGTTAATCCTGCACACATAAAAACACACTTCAATCTGGATAATTATTACTAAGCATGAATCATGTTGTCTGGCATGTCATTGGTCTATCGATGCTTCGTCCGATTCTCCGACGAATCGTCCTCTCTTGTGACCTATTGCCCAATCGGCCAGTTGACCTCTGCAACTCCGATATCCTTGGCACAATATCCACTCTTCTTGGCCCAAAGCCTTCTGTCGATACGTCGACCGATCCTCCAGCTCGACATCTAATCTTTTGACATATTTTTCACTGGCCCAACATGATTCTTCCTGTTTTAATTGTCTCTTCCAGATCGAAGCATCCCGCATTACTCAAAACGTAGATTAAATCATAAATACTATCAATTGGTTTCATCATCAAAATCTGAGATTCAACAATTTCATAGGTCATTAATGATCCTATGAGTTCTTTAAGAGGAAAGTTGTTTAAGCCATTTGCTTCTTGAATTGTAATTACCTTTGAATCCCAACTTTTTGATAGGGATCTTAAAATTTTGTTAACAAGTTCAAGATTAGTATAACATTTACCATGAGCTTTCAAACTATTGACAACATTCATAAAATATGTGTACATATCACCAATGGTTTCACCTGGCTTCATTCTAAATAATTTATAATTATGTACCAAAAGATTAATCTTATATTTGTTTACTCTACTTGTGCCTTTATGAGTAACTTCTGTTGAATCTTAGATTTTGATGATGAAACCAATTAATAGTATTTATCTGATCTGCGGTTTGAGTGACGCAGGAAGTTTCGATCAGGGAGAGACAATTAAAGCAGGAAGAATCATGTTGGGCTGAAGTAGAACATGTTAGAAGATTGGACGTCGAGCCGGAGGATTGGTCGATGTATCTGTAGAAGGCTTCGGGCCATAGGTTCGGGTATCGGGCCAAGAAGAGCAAAAATTATGCCAAGAAAATTGGAATTGCAAAGGTTAACTGGCCGATTGGGCAAGAGGCTATAAGAGAGGACGACGTGCCGAATAATCAGATGAAGCGTCGATGAACTAATGACATGTCGGACAATGTTTGATTCAAGCTTTGTAATAATTATTTAGATCGAAGTGGGTTTTAGGTGTAATTGGGCCAACTCAATTAGGGGCCAATTGGGCCTAAGTTTATATTATGTTAGGCTAAGTGAAAGGCTCAAACAGTGACCCAACAAGTGGAATCGTCATGGCATAGTCTCCGAGACTGTGTCAAGCGGTGGTACCGCCCAGACAGTATTCGAGAGACTATCAGGTGGTGGTACCGCTAGACTGGGCAATGGTACCACCTAATGGTAGGGTGTCAGGTGGTGGTACCGCCAAATGGGGCGATGGTACCGCCTTGCATCAACACTGCAGGCGGTGGTACCGCCAGTACCCCAAAAACTGAGGATGAGACACTTTTAGGCTCCAAGTTTGAATCCACTTGAGGCTTATATATATCCCTCTCATCCCTAGTTAACATAGATAAGAATTGAGAGCAAAAAAGTAGAAAAATATTGTTGTAATCTTATGAGAACTCATCTCAAGCTCTAAGTGTTAGTGTGGTTTAAGAGAGGAGTTAGTGGGGGTATAAAGGTTCTCTCTTGAACCTGTCATAAGGAGAATCAAGTGTAAAAGGGTAGTTGATCTTCGCCCATTAAAAGAAGATTGATAGTGGAAGATGATGGCCTCGAGTGAGGAGGAATCGAGAGTGGATGTAGGTCACGACGACCAAACCATTATAAATCGGTGTGCATTTTTATTATTGTCATTTACTTACTTTGCAATTGCTTCACTTCCTCCTTACTTTGCTTTCACTATGCTTACGAACAAGTACTCAACTTCAAGTTATCTTCCGAGATCGGTTTTTATCGTACGAAGAAATTTCAAACCGACATTTTTATCCACTACACTAATTCACCCCCCCTCTTAGTATCGCCTTTGATCCTAACAGTTGGTATCAGAGCCACATTCTTTTCTTATTTGGTTTAACACCCAAGAGAAATGGCTCTTTTCGGCTTTCAAGAGGGTCTTTCTATCGTTCATCCTCCCATGTTCAATGGGATGGACTACATTTATTGGAAAACTCGAATGAGAGTTTTCTTGCTTTCATTGAATATTGATTTATGGAATATAGTCGAATTTAGTTTTTAAAAGTCTTCTCTTCCAATGAACGATTGGAATGAGTTGGAGAAGAAGACTTTTTCTTTAAATGCCAAGGCTATGAATGCCTTGCTTTGCACTTTAGATAAAAATGAGTTCAATCGAGTGTTTATTTGTGAAACGACTTTTGATATTTGGCACATACTCAAAATCACACATGAAGACACAAGTAGGGTAAAAGATTCTAAAGTTAATCTTTTGATGCATGACCATTGGAGACATGTACACCCGTTTTACGGATGTCGTCAATTGTTTAAAAAGTCTTAGTAAAAGTTTTTCTAATTTTAAACTCGTTAACAAGGTATTAAGATCTCTTTCTAAAAATTAGGAATCGAAAGTAACGGCAATACAAGAGACAAAGAATTTAAACAAATTTTTACTTGAAGAACTTATCAAGTCTTTGATGACCTATGAAATGACTTATATGGCACTTGACGAACTTGAGAACAACCTTCCAAAGAACAAGAAGGATTTGGCACTTCGAACAATAGAATACCACTTGAATGACAGCTCAAGTGATGATGAACTTGAACTTCTCACAATAAATCTTAAAAAGTTCTTAAAACATGAAACTAAGAATAAAAATAAACTTAAAATAAAAAAGTTATCAAAGAACAAGAAAACACTCAAGATGGCTTGCGACGAATCAAGTTCATCCAAAGATGAAGAACAAACCAACAAAGGTGATGGGGCAAACTATGCCTTAACGACTTTCGACGACGAGGTAACCAAAACCCCTTTGCTTTATTTTGAAATTATTTGTTGCTTTTCATGAGTTATTTTTAAATTAGTTAGTAAAATAAAAAATAAAAAAAATGTAAAAAAATATCATGACAATTACATGTTAATTCCTAGCACTAAGTATGAAAAGTTAGATTCACATAAACAGAAAAATGCATTACTACAACAAACAAAATGATTTTGATTGAAAATATCTTATGTTTAATGAAATCATACTTGATATTTTAATGACATAATGATGTAAGACGTAATGAAAATGTTAAAAGATTTTGTATCATGCTTGATGATTTTATATTATGCATGAGGATTTGAAGTAATGATTTGAAATCATATGTTTTGGAATTATGTGTTACACTTTTTGATCATAATGATTTTTGTGATAAATCTTGATCTTTCCGTTTTAAATGATGATGCATATTTTGATTTTTTGCATTGCATTAAAGAGAATATTTATCAAAATAAATCATGTATTTTGATATTTATATGATCTTATCTTTCATGATATGATTTTTACTATGCAAGTATATCTCATCACTAAATTTTCTTGATATCTTCCATGTAATGACTTGAATATTTACACTTTTGTGCTATTCCCCTCTTTTTGCCTATGACAAAAGGGGAGAAAATAAAATGATGAATGTTTGGTGCCAAAATCATGAAGTGATAAATCTTAAAAATATTGATTTAATGTTTGGTATCATGAATGCTTTAGTTTCATATATGGGAGACATAATGAATGTTTGGTATCATGATCAAAATGTTGATTTAATGTTTGGTATCATGAAGTGATAAATGCTTAAAAATTCTAATGTCTTAGCATCATGAATCTTATGCCCAAAATAATGTATTATGAATGCTTGAATATCATGTATGATATGTCGATAGTGATGATTGATTTATTTTTGGTATCATGCATGAAGTAAGGATGAAATGTAATGTTTTGAAATTGTGCATGTTTTAATTTGAAACTATAACGATACATAAATATATTGAATTAAAAATAATATTTTATCTTTGTCATGATTTAGAAATTGATGTAAAGGGAAAATAATTACAACATTGTATTCTTCCCTTCTATTTGACAATGACAAAGGGGGAGTAAAATTTGCCAGTTTGCATATTCGAAAATGATTTAAAACATGCCAATGTTGTAAAATAATATAAAATTTTTCTAACTTGCTAACTTGCAAAGGAAGCAAAAAATTTAACTTCTCAAAAGAGAAGAAAGAAAATTACTAGCTTGCATGATGATAAAACTTAAGATTATATTTATAATGCAATGATTTAAAATTATATATAAAAAATTTGCTAGTTGCACTTCTCGTTTATGTTGATGACAAAGGGGGAGAAGTTATAATGATGATCATGCATAGAATGAGGTATTGAAAATATGATAATGCATGATTTTATGATGACATGTTGCTTGGATTTTTGAATTCAAGGTTCTATCAATATGGCATATTGATAGGGGAGTTGAGGTTAACTTTGTCATCAATTGGTTATCATCATCAAAAAGGGAGAGATTGTCGAATCTTGGATTCTGATGATGAAACTAATTGATAGTGTTTATCTGATCTGCGTTTTGAGTGACGCGGGAAGCTTCAATCTAGGAGAGACAATTAAGGTAGGAAGAATCATGTTAGGTTAGAGTGGAACATGTTAGAAGATTGGACGTCGAGCCGGAGGATCGGTCGACGTATCAACATAAGGTTTCGGGCCATGGGTTTGAGCATCAGCCAAGAAAGGCAGAAATTGTGCCAAAAAAATCGAAGTTGTGGAGGTCAACTAGCCAATTGGGCAATAGGCCACAAGAGAGGACGATGCGCCGAAGAATCGAACAAAGAGTTGATGAACCAATGACATGCCAAACAACATTTGATTCAAGCTTTGTAATAATTATCTAGATCGAAGTAGGTTTTAGGTGTAATTGGGTTGGAATTGGGCCAACTCAATTAGGGGCCAATTAGGCCCAAGTTTGGACTGTGTTGGGCCAAGTGAAAGACCCAAACAAAGACCCAACAAGTGGAACCGTCATGGCACAGTCTCCGAGACTATGTCAGGCAGTGGTACCGCCCAAACACAATCACCGAGAGACTGTCAGGCAATGGTACCACCAGACTGGGCGATGGTACTGCCTAGTGTTAGCGCTGCAGGTGGTGGTATCACTAGTACCCTAAAAACCAGGGATGAGACACTTTTAGGCTCCAAGTTTGAATCCACTTAAGGCCTATAAATACCCCTCTCATCCCTGGTTAACATAGACAAGAATTGAGAGCAAAAAAGTAAAAAAACGTTGTTGTAATCTTGTGCGAACTCCTCTCAAGCTCTAAGTGTTAGTGTGGTTTAAGAGAGGAGTAAGTGGGGGTGTAAAGGTTCTCTCCTGAACATGTCAAAAGGAGAACCGAGTGTAAAAGGGTAGTTGATCTTCGCCCATTGAAAGAAGATTAGTAGTGGAAGCCGATGGCCTCGAGTGAAAAGAAATTGGGAGTGGATGTAGGTCACGATGATCGAACCACTATAAATCGGTGTGCATTTCTATTATTGTCATTTACTTACTTTGCAATTGCTTCACTTCCTCCTTACTTTGCTTTCACTATGCTTACGAACAAGCACTTAATTTCAAGTTATCTTCAGAGATCAGTTTTTATTGTACAAAGAAATTTCAAACTGACTTTTTTATCCACTGCACTAATTCACCCCCCCTCTTAGTGCCTCCCTTGATCCTAACAACTTTAAGTGTGTGCCAAAAATCATATGCAATTTCATATGTAGAAATACGATTAAACTCATTTTTGTCTAAAGCACAAAATAAAACGTTCATAACTTTAGCATTTAAAGAAAATATTTTCTTCTTGAGATCATTCCATTCATTCATTGGTCTAGAGGATTTTTGAAAACCACATTCAATGACATTCCACAAATCAAAATATATTGAAATCAAGATAATCTGCATTCGTGTCTTCCAATAAGTGTAGTTTATGCCACTAAACATAGGAAGACGAGTAATAGAGTGACCCTCCTGATTGCTAGAAAAAGTTATTTAATCTCTCTTGGGTATTAAACCAATTGAGAGAACCAGGCTTTAATTGTTAGGATCATAAAGGCATTAAGAGGAGGGAGGGTTAATTAGTGCTTTCAAAAAATTTTGGTTTGAAAGTTTAACCAATGAATCCATATCTAAAATGTGATTAACAAAAAGTGCGAGTAAGGATTTCTTAGTAAGTAAATCAGTATGCAATAGTAAATCAAGGCAAAAGAAGAAATTCAAACCGAGTTATAGTGGTTCGATCATCGCGACCTACGTCCAATCCCGATTCCTCTTCCTTTGAGGTTATCGGTTTTCACTACCAATCTTCTTTCAATAGGCGAAGATCAACTACTCTTATTGTTACATCCCGGATTTAAAATAATAATAATAAATTAGTATTTTATTATCCATAATTTATATAATAAACTCCCTCCTTTTCTTTTCGTTCGTCTTTGAATTCAAATCCTTGTCTTTACAGTAGTAAATATTCTATTAACTAGAAAAATGACAACATCTTCTTCGTAGGGTCACAAGTCTCTTCCACCCAAGCTTCAGATCTATTACACAGTGGTAGATTACTTTGAAAATAAATATAAAATAAAAACACATCAGCAACTACACATGTTGGTAGGAACCTCAAAAAAATCATAAAAATAATCTTTAATATTCATGAAATATAAACAAATATCAATAATTCAATAATAAAATATATCGATTCATCGTAAAACTTATGCATTAGAAAAATGATGATAATTTCTTAGATAATAAACAAAATCATGCATTAGCCACATGCAACACATACATAATAACAAAGGCATACATCACCCGATGGTGCACTATCCCAACATCGGACGGAGAGACATATTCCACGGGATGGATTCCTCCCAATAATGGATAGAGATAATCCATATCGCACTCCCAACAACGAATGGAGTGGTATCCCTCACCCGCCCAAGTGGGGACACGTTCCTCCCAACAGTGGATGGAGGAACCGTGTAACCATCATGTCTGATGGCCCGCTAATCCCCGAAGGGAATCGCTATACCTGCCCTTGGCAGGGATACATAAACATCCATAATCATTCATTTACACTTATCTAATCACTCACGCATACATCAAGAAATCAATATGATTAAATATTATGAGAGACAATACTTGATGTAAATATGCTAGACTATGTTCATTGGTGGCTCCGCACTATGATGGGCCCGTAGCTCCTTTCATAGGTTGCACTCCCAATATGAACTACTAGTCTAGTCACATCTACTACATGAAACTCATCATATCAATATCATAAACATAAGAAGATAGAAAACCAATAATTATTTTCAAATGACATCTTCAAATAAAACCTTTAAATTCATCAAATCATAAAGGCATAAAACATCAATATCTCAATAGTCCTCAATCAACCAAAACCCTAATTGGAATAGCTCAATTGACTTAAACCAAACTCAATTTAATTATGATCTAATGGAACCAACATCAAATCCTTATAGAACCGGTCTAGAATCACCCTAGACTGGTCTAATTTAGATTTGATTAATCTCAATTAGGTCAAATAGGTTTGAACTAGTTAAGTTAGTCTGGAATTATCCTAAACTAGTTTTAACTGACCAAACCTGTTTGATTTAGTCGATTAATGAGCTCAAACCAATAGAGAGGGAGGAAATTGGACTATGTCACGTATAGTGCTAATCCAAACCGAACCAACTCACCTGAGTCTTGGACGAGTCACATACACTGCATATATCTATTCCACATATACTGCATATATCTATTCCAAGTACTATGTTGAATTGAGGTACGACGGGCTATATAAAAAGAGCGACGATATGTCTAATGCCAATCGCGTAGCTGGGCATGCTTAACTTCATGAATCAGGCTAAGCCTCACTTATAAGTTGGGCTGAGCCTTGCCATTGAACTAGGCCTTGCTTAGCATGCGAGTTGGTCCTAGACACATAAGTTGGGGTTGTATCTAACCACATGGATTGAGTCGTACCTAGCAGCATGAGTTGGCCGATGCTTGGCCACATGATTGGGTCATACCTTACCATATGAGTTGTGTCATACATGACTACATGGACTAGATCGTATCTAGCCACATGAGCTGGCCCATGCCTAGCCACATTGTTGGGTCATACCTTATCACATGGGATAGGTTATACATGGCCACATGGACTAGATCGTACTTAGCCACATGGGTTGGGTCATGCTTGGCCACATGGGTTAGGTCGTACCTTGCCATATAGGCTGACTCCTACCCGGCCACATAGGTTGGGTCATGCCGAGTCACATGGGCTAGGTTGTACTTGGTCACACGAGCTAAGTCGTACATGACTACATGGGCTGAGTTACTTCGATCTGATCAATCAACTTGACTCAAGTCAAACCCCAATTAGACTCCTCTTATCAAATTAGATTTCAATATTTAAAATTATTAAAGAATGACTTAAATCCATTAATTAAAACTTTAAATTCATGATCTTAAATTTAAAACTAATTACATTATAGAAATTCACACATAATTCTTGAAACATAGATATATCTAATTAAATAAATTAGAACTGTTATGCTAATCCAAAAATAAGAATTTTATTAATTAAATCAATATTAAAATTCACTTAAGCTTAAAAGATAAATATAAATCAAATAATCATTCTAACATCATAAATCAATTATTATTATTTATAAATCATGAAATTTTGAAATTAAAACATCATCATTTATTATAAAATTGTAACAATCTTAACATCAAGATTTTAAAACATAAATCAAAGCTAATTAAAAAGAAAGGATCCTACCTCTCTTTGACAATCCCTTTCTCGATATCATCTCCCTAAGAATTCCTCTCCTCAATCGTCCCTTTGTTAAGCTTAGTGAGGAATGAGGGATGAGTAGTCCCTTTATATAAGAGAAGATGAGATCTCCCCAAAAGTTAAGTAATAATTTAATTTTTATTTTTAATTTATTTTTATTTTTCTTTCACACACAAAGAGAAAAATATAATATTCATTTCTTATAGTTCACACACGAAAATAGAATGTAAACTATTTACTTCCTAAAAATCAAATCACTCATTAGGAAATAAATCAATTACTAATTTAATTGATTAGTAGAATTCCTAACTTATCCATATAATTAAGGAAATCAAATTTAATCATTTCCATAACTATAGTACATAAATATAGAAATTAATAATAAAGTAATACATCATTTATAGTATTTAATTTATGTTAAGAGAGAAATTATCGGTGATTACACTTATTACAACTCTTTCTCCTTTTTACAGGTTTAGGAGAGAACCCTTACACCCTCTTTCACAAAAGATCTCTCACCTCCATTCGAATAACTTCTAGACTCAAGGAGGAAGAGACTCAATACTTTTCAAGAGTTTATAACATTTTAAAATTATAAGTTTTTCATACTTTGTCAAGCAAGCATAAGAGGAGTATTTATAGGCCCCAAATAGTTTCAAAAATCAAACCAAAAATTTAAATCCTTAGATTTTTGAGGTACTAGTAGTACCACCACCTACACTAGGTGGTACCATCGCTTGACATCCTGAGCACTAGTGGTACCACCACCTGACACAACCTAGGAGACTATGTTCTAGCGGTACCACCGCTAGTATGGGTGGTACTACCACTTGACATTAGGCAGTACCACCATCGGGTTTTTCGAAAAAGTATATTTTCTAATTTTCAGGTCACAAGTGGTACCATCGCTTAGCCTAGTGGTGCCACCGCCTACTTGGCCCAATCTCAGGTCACTAAATTGGCCTTTTAATAAGCCTAATTCAATCCTTGTTTTAGGCCCAATGGGCTTCTAATCAAGTTGACATGGTTACACCCAAAACCAACTCAATTAAACACTTAAACTATTTCGATCAAGACTCAACAAGTATAATAATGAAGCCTATATTATTCGGCATGTCATTAGTGTTAGGATCATAAGGGTGAATTAATGTTTTCAAAAAGTTGAGAAAAATTTTCATTTGATGAAACCCATATTGTAAATATGTTTTCTTGGAATGTGAGTAAAAGTAGTGAGCAACTAAATCAGTAAGCAATAAAAATGAAAAGCATAAAAGAAATACACACCAGATTTATAGTGGTTCGATCATTGTGACCTACGTCCACTCCCGATTTCTCCTCCATCGAGGTCATCGACTTTCACTAATGATTTTTAACTCCGCTTGGTCTGGCGGTGCCACTACCTAACCTAATTGCAAGTCACTAAATGGGCCTTCCAATAGGCTCAAATCAATCCTAATTCAAGCCCAATGGGCCCTTAATTGAGTTGGTATGGTTACACCCAAAACCAACTCAATTAAAATCTAAACTACGATGATCAAGACATAAATGATCACAATGAGTCCTTCTCTATTCCTCAAATAATTTACGAAGATGTAGGAGAATATATTTGACATTCATCTTTTCATGTTATCTCTATAACTCGGGAGTCATGGAGCCCAACATGTAATACTGAGCAAGAGTGGAGTCATTTATGTACTTCATGTAGCGAGTGATCTCATCCTCTCTTACCCCTTCATCGGGTATAGGCATCATTGTATCAAGGATGTATGCGATTTTCTTTACTGTGAGAATGATTCTCAGGTTGCGGAGCCAATTTGTGTGGTTTGGACTAGTGAGGCGGTTGACATAAAATATGCCACATAAGAGGTTTAAAAGTGATATTTTATGAAAATAAATACGTAACAGAAATAAATAACATGTAGACTTTATAAAAAGTAAACAATTAAGATATGATCTTCTATCTTAATCTACTCCCACAATTTTCTCGTGAAACATACAACTCCCTTCGATATATGAATCGAAGACCCCTAGGATCTCTAATGAGGATCGGGATCCCATCGGCTCTTAACGTGACCTCAAGGGACTCGACCAATCACGCTAAGCTCGAAAAGGTAGGCAACTCTTGCCGATCATAACTCCTTGTGATTCCTATCTTGTTCGGCCTTTAAACCATTATGGCCTCAAGAGACTTGACCAACCATGATGTTCAGTTAAGTCATCACCATCATTATAAGATGAGTCTGATTCGATGATATGCCCTTGGGAGACTCAACCAAGTATACCACATCCTTAGTGCTAGTCATATGTGCCTTGCAAACCAATCACGTGAGCGATGACATGTGTAACATGATACACATTCTTTTTGCTTATTATATTTTAGCATTTTATCACTTTATATATATATATATATATATATATATATAAGACTGATTCACATTTAAACATAGACCCTAAATAATCCTAGTGATATGTTACTCGAAAGGGACATCAAGATAATCAGACAGACTGATGTGCTGTATACTCGTCCATATGATGGAGGTAGTTGGTCTCATAGTTGCTCATGTGGGGACACTAGGGCTACAATGCAAGTGCTCATTGGAGAATGAGTTCACTGATTGATCCACTCACAGAATGCTAGATGGCTAATGATACCTCATTGTCCTAGTGGTATACCTAGTCCTTAGACTTGAGACACCAAGAATGTCCTATATGAGTACTTCACTCTTTGATACTGAACTTATAGGTCTGAAAGTTCTAGATCTAGCATAACCGGTCATTGGGAGTGGCAGCCAACCTTACGAGGACTATTGAGTATTGATAAAGGATCATCCACTCTCGGTGTCATAAGAGGAATATCTCATGTGTTCTTGCTCAGACAAATCCCTGGCCAAGGTCATTCGGATTGAGAGAGAAAGAGTTCTCCGGGAGAATCTGATTAGAGCGAGACTCGAGTAGAAACCATATGGGTCTTGCTAGTCAAAGGTGTCATACAAGTCAATTACGTGAGTGATGGCACGTGTGACATGATACATATTCTTTTTGCTTTTTATATTTTTGCATTTTATCACTTTATATTACTTGTTGCATATATGCATATATATTGTGATGTTAACAAATCTGTGCGATGGGAATTAGATCATAATGAGATCACGATAATAAGACCGATTCACCTTTAAACACAAACCCTAAATAATCTTGGTCATAGGTTACTCGGGATATCGAGATAACTGAATAGATTGGTGTGTTGTGTACTCGTCCATATGATGGAGGCAATTAGTCTCATAGCTACTTATGTGGGGACACTCGGGCTATAGTGTAAGTGCTCATTAGAGAATGAGTTCACTGATTAATCCGCTCATAGAATGCTGGATGGTTAATGATACCTCATTGTCAAACGACGATTCCGTTGTCCTAATGGTGTACCTGGTTCTTAAACTTGAGACACCAAGGATATCCTGTATGAGTACTCCACTCTTTGATATCAAACTTATAAGCTTGGAAGTTTCATATATAGCATAGTTGGTCATCGAGAGTAGTAGCCAACCTTACGAGGGCTATTGAGTGTTAATAGAGGATCATCCGCTCTTGGTGTCATGAGAAGAATATCCTATGTGTTCATGCTTAGACAAATCTCTAGTTAGGGTCATTCGGATTGAGAGAGAAAGAGTGCTATAAGAGAGTCTGATTAAAGCGAGACTCGAGTAGATATTGTATGGGCCTGACAGTACATGCCCGGTATACGGTCTCTGGGGTATTAGATGGATGAAAGACTATAGATACATAGTAACTAAGGACAAATAGATCCAAAGGATTGAATTCCCATATATCATCTAGGGACTATGGCCTAGTATGTCCGTAGTCGATGACTCGGGTGAATTATTATGGAGATAATAATTCATTAAGCCAGTAGGAATTATGGCAAGTATAACTCACGGCCAGCTCGATATTGGGCCTAGAGGGTCACACACATATGATAGGCATTACGACGAGTAGAGGTTCATATATGAAATATCCACCGAAGCCCCTATCTTATTAGATATCCAATAAGCCCCTAATGATTGGATCCTATGGATAAGATCCAATAAGAGCCAATGGAAGATTATTGGATAGAGATCCACTAATCTAAGTGGCTTGGGTAGTCGGATAGAGATCTAGTACTCAATAAGGTAGGATCCATTATGGTTAAGTTGATAGGGGACCTCTATAAATAGGAGGGAACCAAAGATTCATAGGCTAGAGGTATTTAGTTGCCACCTCCTATTCTCATCTCCTCTTCTCCTCCTTAGATAACAGGCCTGGAGATTTGAGGAGCGTCATCGCAGCTCTACTATGTGGATCACCACTAAAGAGGATGACGTTTGACATCCTTCATCCTCTCCTACAGACCTACAGGGATTCAAGGATATACGATCTCCCTAGGTAATATAACTAACTCATACGTGGTTTTTCAGTTTCATGGATTTTGCACACCAATCTTTGCACGACGATGAACACATCATTGGAAAATTTTGAGATTTTTGTTCTTTGTTTTTCCATTACGCATGTGATGTCGCTCCTAAATTTTCCTATTGTGGAATTAGAGCCAGGTTGTTCATACAAAAGATTGGCTTTGAATTACGTGTGTTATGTTTTAGCAACGCTTTTGAAGTCAAAATTATTGACACAAAAGTGAAAAAGGGCAACAACTGTTACTGCCCTTGCTACCCTCGTAGATGGCAACACTTCCATCTATGTGCAGGCAGGCTGCCTACAACGACGACCGCAAGGCCAACCGCGTGCAGGCAAGCCGTCTATAGTGGCTGCCGCAAGGTCGACCGCCTGTAAGTAGAGCCACCTACGTGCAGGCGCTGTGCCAGCAGCGTAAGCAACGACACCTATGGGTGTTGCCTGCGGGCACGGTGCTTGCTGGGACGGCGTCGCCCGTGGGCGAGCAGTCCGTAGGGGCGGCATCGCCCACGTGTGAGTAGCCCGCAGGGGCAGCATAGCCTATGAGCGAGCAGCCCATAGGGTCGACTACCACCTGTAGTGGTGCTTGCAAGGGAGAGCAATGCCTGCAACGGCGCTCGCTCGTAAAGGGGGCGCTGGCTCACTATAGACACTACCCTCGTAGGGGCGGCGCCGCCCGCAAGCACTCCCCTCGCGGGCAGGAGCGTGCCTACTCGTAGAGGGCCACCACCAGCAAGGTGGCGGTGGTTGTAGTGTAGCAAACGGGAGGATTAGGGATTTTTGGGGCAAAAGATAGTTTTGCCCCTCAAATTTTCAAAAATTATCTTTTGCCCCTCAAAATTTCAAAAATTACAAGTTCTATCCTTTTTATCCAAATTACCAAAATACCCATCACAATTCAAAAAATTTTCTATATGTCTCAAATTTCAAAAAATATTAATTAATTAAAATTTTTAATTATTATTATTATCTAGTAGTCCTACATGATGATGAATTGTACATGTGATGTATGATATAGGTGGATGATCATGGACCGTGTGATGTGTGTATATGTGATGTGATTATTATTATTATTGAGGCTTGTGAGTCTCTATCTTTCTCATTTATTATCGGGCCTATATGCCTATGATTAACTTGTAATCACATGAGGAGGCGCAGTAGGAGCATGAAAGCAATAACGGGACCCACGAGGCTGAGATGGACGATTGCGATGTATGGAGATGCGTCGAGATGCCGACAGATCCAATAAGGACGAGATGGACGATCACAGGGTACGGAGATGCACCACTACACACATAGATCTTGATGTGAGTGATTAGGCCCACAGGCTCAGGCCTGATCACATTAGGCTATGGTCCATGATCATCTGATGTGATTGCTCATGTGATATGTAATTGCTTGTATACCTACTAGATATGTATATATATTTGCATGTGAAATAGATATATATTAAATATGTATATGTGTGACATGTCATATTAGGAGACTAAATCAAAATCTCCCCTTTCCATAATATGAAGTCGGTAAACGTGAGGCAATTAGATTGTCCATATGGCCTTTCATCGTTATAGGTAGGGATAGATTCTCGACATAGGTTGAGTTGGTCGAGTCCTTTGAGGCTCACCTATATCGCGATTCGCTATCTTGCCTACGACATAGAGATGTCACTAGAAACCTAAGGACATTATATGCCTAGTCGAGTCTCTCGAGAGTATATCATCGAATCAGACTCATCTTATAATGATAGTGTTGACTTAACCTAACATCATGGTTGGTCGAGTCCCTCGAGACCATGGTGGTTTGAAGGCCGAATAGGACGAGAATCACAAGGAGTTGTGATTGGCAAGAGTTGCCTACTTTTACGGGCTTAGCATGATTGGTCGAGTCCCTCGAGATTATATTAAGATGTCGATTAGATCTCGATCCCCACTAGAGATCTACCGGGGGTCTCTGATTCACATACTAGAGGGAGTTATATGTTTCACGAGAAAATAGCGCGAGTAAGTTAAGATACAAATCCATATCTTATTTGTTTATTTTTTTACAAAATGTGCGTGTTATTTATTATTGCTACATCTTGTTAGGACTCTAGCTAGGAGAGTCCTAATTGAGAGGGGCATTCATGTAAAACATATCTAAGCCGACCCCTATTAAAGAGGTGAAGAGGTCGGCTAGGGTTTGGAGGTTATTTCTTAGAGAAGAATTAGGAGTTGTAAAGGAATAGGAGTTTTAAGTAGGAGTCCTAATAGAAGTCTCAAGTAGGAGTCTTAATTGAGTAGGAGTCTTGAGTAAGAGTCCTATTAGGAGTTAGGGTTTAGAAACTCTATAAATAGCCATGTATTCATCCTCTTTTGATAAGTAATAGATGAATCTTTTCTGCAGCCTTTGAGCAGCAACTTGGAGGGAGGATGTTAGGACTCTAGCTAGGAGAGTCCTAATTAAGAAGGACATTCATGTAAAACCTACCTAAGCCGACCCCTATTAAAGAGGTGAAGAGGCCGGCTATGGTTAGGAGGTTGTTTCTTAGAGAAGAAATAGGAGTTGTAAAGGAATAGGAGTCTTGAGTAGGAGTCCTATTAAGAGTTGGTTAGAAGTAGGAGTTTGGAGTAGGAGTCCTATTAGGAGTTAGGGTTTAGAAGCCCTATAAATAGCTATATATTCCTCCTCTTTTGATAAGCAATAGATGAATCTTTTCTGCAGCCTTTGAGCAGCAACTTGGAGGGAGGAACCCCTATAGAGTTCCAAGGAGGCCGATCCCCTAAAGAGATCAACCCCAAGTTTAGAATCTG